>SJYT01055912.1:275000-348170 GCA_006410635.1 Cephalophus harveyi | reverse complement strand
TTTCTCATGATGTACTCTGCATATAAGTTAAATAAGCAGGGTGACAATATACAGCCTTGACGCACTCCTTTTCCTATTTGGAACCAGTCTGTTGTTCCATGTCCAGTCCTAACTGTTGCTTCCTGACCTGCATACAGATTTCTCAAGAGGCAGGTTAGGTGGTCTGGTATTCCCATCTCTTTCAGAATTTTCCACAGTTTATTGTGATCCACACAGTCAAAGGCTTTGGCATAGTCAATAAAGCAGAAGTAGATGTTTTTCTGGAACTCTCTTGCTTTTTCCATGATCCAGCGGATGTTGGCAATTTGATCTCTGGTTCCTCTGCCTTTTCTAAAGCCAGCTTGAACATCAGGGAGTTCACGGTTCACGTATTGCTGAAGCCTGGCTTGGAGGATTTTGAGCATTACTTTACTAGCATGTGAGATGAGTGCAATTGTGTGGTAGTTTGAGCATTCTTTGGCATTGACTTTCTTTGGGATTGGAATGAAAACTGACCTTTTCTAGTCCTGTGGCCACTGCTGAGTTTTCCAAATTTGCTGGCAGATTGAGTGCAGCGCTCTCACAGCATCATCTTTCAGGATTTGAAACAGCTCAACTGGAATTCCATCACCTCCACTAGCTTTGTTCGTAGTGATGCTTTCTAAGGCCCACTTGACTTCACATTCCAAGACGTGAATCACTGTACTTTGTTATAAATCATTGGGTCCTTGCTATGTAAAACTGTAACTTTATCACTATCTTAAGACTAAATAGATCTTAAAGGGAACATTGGTGAAAGGATTTTCATTTGTTGGGCTGATGTTTGCTGCTAAATCTCCGTATTCCCTGCTCTTATAATGAATATAACTAGCATATAGGAGAAATGTGTATTAACCTTTAAGATTAATCATGTTAACCTTGGGTTAAATAAATTCCTTTCTTGATTGTAACTCACTACACCCTCACCCTATAGGAATGCAACTTTATTTGGAGGGTAGTGCCTGGTTTAAGAAAAACACCCTTGGAAAAAAGACGTTTTTTGGTTATCAGAAAGAAAGGGTCGTAAAACATCAGCAGGCCTCATGGCCAGAAGATGATGTAAAACCCCTAAGACCTTTTTTTATGTAAAGCACCTGATTTTGATAAAGGTCAGGACTGCTGACCCCCGCATGACTCTGTATTCATCCCTACGTGTAACAAAAGGTATATAAGCAAACCTAAAAAATAAAGAAAGGGGATCAGTTTCTGGAAAGACTGATTCCCTCATGTCATTTCTTTCTTGCTCCCCATTTTTCTGGCTGAATTACCAAGTTATTCAGCCTCTTTTTCTCCACTAATTTTCCTACTACACTATCTGTTTCTAATCTCTCTATATATCTGTAATTAATTAAGTTTTTTCCAAGGACACCGACTCCGTCCCCATCTTTGAATCACCTTGGATCCACCAGGGCTGGACCCCGCCACCTCCCTGTCCATCACCAACTCCTGGAGTTTACTCACACTCATGTCCATCGAGTCAGTGATGCCATCCAGCCATCTCATCCTCTGTCGTCCCCTTTTGCTCCTGCCCCAAATCCCTCCCAGCATCAGGGTCTTTTCCAATCAGTCAACTCTTCGCATGAGGTGGCCAAAGTATTGGAGTTTCAGCTTCAGCATAAGTCCTTCCAATGAACACCCAGACTGGTCTCCTTTAGGATGGACTGGTTGGATGTCCTTGCAGTCCACGGGACTCTCAAGAGTCTTCTCCAACACCACAGTTCAAAAGCATCAATTCTTTGGCACTCAGCTTTTTTCACAGTCCAACTCTCACATCCATACATGACTACTGGAAAAACCATAGCCTTGACTAGACAGACCTTTGTTGGCAAAGTAATGTCTATGCTTTTGAATATGCTATCTAGGTTGGTCATAACTTGTGTGTGTGTGTGTCACTCAGTTGTGTCCGGCTCCTCTGCCCATGGGATTCTCCAGGCCAGAACACCAGAGTGGGTTGCCATTTCCCTCTCCTGTGAATAGCACACTGAAAATCACTAAAATCTGTGAGTGCTACAGAGCAGTTACAGAATTTAAATTTTCTATGGAGAAGCTTAACTGAGAGATGTGATCAAAAGGCAGGGATGGAGAAATATACCATATTCATGGATTGGAAGAATCAATATAGTGAAAATGAGTATACTACCCAAAGCAATCTACAGATTCAATGCAATCCCTATCAAGCTACCAGCAGTATTTTTCACAGAACTAGAACAAATAATTTCAAGATTTGTATGAAAATACAAAAAAAAAACCTCAAATAGCCAAAGCAATCTTGAGAAAGAAGAATGGAACTGGAGGAATCAACCTGCCTGACTTCAGGCTCTACTACAAAGCCACAGTCATCAAGACAGTATGGTACTGGCACAAAGACAGAAATATAGATCAATGGAACAAAATAGAAAGCCCAGAGATAAATCCACACACCTATGGACACCTTATCTTCGACAAAGGAGGCAAGAATATACAATGGAGTAAAGACAATCTCTTTAACAAGTGGTGCTGGGAAAACTGGTCAACCACTTGTAGAAGAATGAAACTAGATCACTTTCTAACACCACACACAAAAATAAACTCAAAATGGATTAAAGATCTAAACGTAAGACCAGAAACTATAAAACTCCTAGAGGAGAACATAGGCAAAACACTTTCCGACATAAATCACAGCAGGATCCTCTATGATCCACCTCCCAGAATACTGGAAATAAAAGCAAAAATAAACAAATGGGATCTAATTAAAATTAAAAGCTTCTGCACAACAAAGGAAACTATAAGCAAGGTAAAAAGACAGCCTTCTGAATGGGAGAAAACAATAGCAAATGAAGCAACTGACAAACAACTAATCTCAAAAATATACAAGCAACTCATGCAGCTCAATTCCAGAAAAATAAACGACCCAATCAAAAAATGGGCCAAAGAACTAAACAGACATTTCTCCAAAGAAGACATACGGATGGCTAACAAACACATGAAAAGATGCTCAACATCACTCATTATCAGAGAAATGCAAATCAAGACCACAATGAGGTACCATTTCACACCAGTCAGAATGGCTGCGATCCAAAAGTCTACAAGCAATAAATGCTGGAGAGGGTGTGGAGAAAAGGGAACCCTCTTACACTGCTGGTGGGAATGCAAACTAGTACAGCCACTATGGAGAACAGTGTGGAGATTCCTTAAAAAACTGCAAATAGAACTGCCTTATGACCCAGCAATCCCACTGCTGGGCATACACACCGAGGAAACCAGAATTGAAAGAGACACATGTACCCCAATGTTCATTGCAGCACTGTTTATAATAGCCAGGACATGGAAACAACCTAGATGTCCATCAGCAGATGAATGGATAAGAAAGCTGTGGTACATATACACAATGGAGTATTACTCAGCCATCAAAAAGAATTCATTTGAATCAGTTCTAATGAGATGGATGAAACTGGAACCTATTATACAGAGTGAAGTAAGCCAGAAAGAAAAACACCAATACAGTATACTGACACATATATATGGAATTTAGAAAGATGGCAATGATGACCCTGTAGGTGAGACAGCAAAAGAGACACAGATGTATAGAACGGACTTTTGGACTCTGTGGGAGAGGGAGAGGGTGGGATGATTTGGGACAATGGCATTGAAACATGTATACTATCATGTAAGAAACAAAGCACCAGCCTATGTTCTATACAGGATACAGGATGCTTGGGGCTGGTGCATGGGGATGATCCAGAGAGAGGATATGGGGTGGGAGGTAGGAGGGGGATTCAGGATTGGGAGCTCGTATACACCCGTGGTGGATTCATGTCAATGTATGGTAAAACCAATACAGTATTGTAAAGTAAAATAAAGTAAAAATAAAATTTAAAAATAAATAAATAAATAGGAAAAGCAGCCCCAATGGAGTCACTTGTGCTGAGCCTCACGTATTAAGCCTCATCAAGACTTAACTCCTAACCTAACTGTAGCTGCCGCTTCTCTCAGGAATATTACCTTTAACCAGTCAACTGAGAACTGCCTGGCCAGCATGGGTGAGGTGATCTGTCCCAGAGATCCTTAACATCCCCCAGAGGAAGGTGATCTTCCCTGGAACAATCAAGTCTTTGTTAGAGACCTTTTCCTGTGCCCTTCTGCCTACAAAGGCTTTCCTTTTGTATAGGTTCTAGGTAGATGAGACATCATCCAATTTCTAGATTGTTGAATAAAGCCAATAGGATCTTTAAACTTGGTTAAATTTTTTTTTGGATAAGCCTAAAAGCATAATTTAAAAGAAAATCACCTAACAAGTTAATTGTGGGTACACGCGTGCCCTTAGGTGTGGCTGTGTAAGACAAGCCCAGCGTCTATAAGAATGTTCACCAGCTTTGGCAGATTCCTGCAGAAGGCACATCTTGGTGCCAGGCGCACGCTGACTCCCTTTCCTCGTGGAACTGAGGTCGTCACAGTGACTGTGTGTGGCAGTGACAGCTACAGCCAGCTGTGGGGCTGAATGAGATTTGGGTGGTAGGGGCCAACTGTTTAATAATAGGGCCTTGGCTTCTCAACGCAGAGTGCAACCAGCGGCACCAACCACGGATACGCTGTGTAAGGGGCAGCCACACCTCAGCACAGAGAAGGTCAGCACGTGGTCAGGACCAGAGCTGGTTTTCCTGGGTTAAGTCACCTATTCAAACAAATATTGGCTGGTTATGAAAAGACAACCAAAACACCCCACTTAATCAAATATGCGCTGTATCAGTAGGGAAAAAGACAATGCTTTTCAGAATAAACTATCAACAAAACAATGCTCATTTCAGCTGTAATTTGCAATTCATGATTGAAGCCCATTAAATGTTAGTTTAGTCTCTGAACTCATTTGAACACAAAGGAAGTAATTCCCTGTAATATTTAGAGACATCATCTTCTTCTGGAGTAAAATGAGAAAGATTTTTTTTTCCTGCTTGCTGTCTGAAAACATTTCTTGCAATAAATGATACAACTCAGTAATGTGTTAAGTATTCTAAAGGTGCTGTGGCTTATCCATATTTAATTTTTCTACAGTTACTTTACTAACTGAATCTATTGAGGCCAAAACATATTGGATGAATAATTCTAACTTTCCTTATTTGTAAATGTTTGCTAAATCACAAGAAAATTTGATATTATCACATCTCCCTTTTGTGTCTGATGCTAAAAATACTATTTCTTTGTTTTTTTTTTTTTATTAAAACAGATATTTCATATGAAAAAAGATAATTGAGCCCTATAAGTCAAGAGGAAAATGCTAGAATGATTACAATCTACAAGTTACCAAGTGGTACTTTCCAAATGTATCTGAGAAATACTGAGGAATGCATGGGAAAAAAAATGTTGCTCTATTAAGTAATTTGAAAGAAACAGTGACAGAATTTATTTTCCTGGGCTCCAAAATCACTGTGGACAGTGACTGCAGACATTACAGCCACTTGCTCCGTGGAAGGAAACCTACGACAAACCTAGACGATGTACTAAGAAGCAGAGACATCACTTTGTTGACAAAGGTCCATATAGTCAAAGCTACGGTCTTCCCGGGAGTCATGTACAATGTGAGAGTTGGACCACAGCTCAGGCTGAGCGCTGAAGAATTGATGCTTTTGAACTGTGGTGTTGGAGAAGACTCTTGAGAGTCCCTTGGACTGCAAGGAAATCAAACCAGTCAATCCTAAAGGAAATCAACCCTGAATAGTCTTTGGAAGGGCTGATGCTGAAGCTCCAATATTTTGGCCACCTGATGCAAAGAACCGACTCACTGGAAAAGACTATGATGCTAGGAAAGACTGAAGGCGGGAGCAGAAGGGATGACAGAGGAGGAGATGGTTGGATGGTATCATTGACTCAGTGGGGCTTCCCTGGTGACTCTGATGGTGAAGAGGCTGCCTGCAATGCAGGAGACCCGAGTTTGTTTCTTGGATCAGGAAGATCCCCTGGAGAAGGGAATGGCTACCCACTCCAGTGCTCTTTCCTGGAGACTCTCCAAGGACAGAGGAGCCTAGCAGGCCCCAGGCCATAGGGTTGCAAAGAATCGGACATGACTGAAGCTACTTAGCATGCACATATACACAATGGCATTAATAAATAGAATAATTATGATGATAATATATGTTAGTGATTAGCTTTATTGAAAATCATGAGATGATTATCTTTTACCTACAAATGCCGTAAGGAGAAAGAAGATGAAATTTTGACTCAGTAGATCTCAGAAAGCAGGAGAAGAGACCTGTGGCTGTGAGTGAACCTAATTTGGTTTTCTGATTTTGATCCTACTTCTTTTGTTGTTTGGGTGAAAACAGTCACAAATAACAGCTCGAAGATGAGTCAAAATCTTTTTTGGAGCTCTGGCTAACATAATTGGTAAAAAAAAATTTTTTTTAATCTCTATAAAACTTGGATAAACCAATTAGGCAGTAACGTTGCTGTCTTCAGGTCAGCTGCGCTCTCGCAGCTCCCCTTGACCCCTTTTCCTGCCGGGTTATTCGCAAGCGGACGTGAATGTCGGGAATTCTAAAGGGGCTGAACGCCACCTGAGGATCCACGGCTCCTGCTCCTCTGTCCCCCGACCCCCATCTCTGGGTTGAGGTGTGGTCTCTAACTTCCCACACACTGACCCTGCTTTCTGATTCCTGGCTGGTTGCTGGTTCCTCCCCTCACTCTATTTCAAAAAACATTAACAGCCACCTCAACTCAGGCTGCTCAGCCACTCAGACCAACTTTACGGTGATTCCCAGCTCTTTCCCCAAATCTGACCAATTCTGGGGGTGACCCCCTGACTGCCCTGGCGTTCTGGCCACGGGCTCGTCTCTCTCTGGGCCTTACCTCGCCCAAGAGCCTCTCTTCGTGAGCCAGGTCAGGCCGGGAGCCACAGGAGGGAGGTGCCTGGAGCCCTGGACATGCCATTCCCATATGGTGCAGGCCAAATGATCATGGATCACCTGTACACTGCACGCACGTGCGCACACGCACACACACACACACACTTTGTTGTTGTTGTTAAACGTTGTAATGATGGTAACACTATTTTTGTCTTGCTTTGTATTCTAGCCTATAATCCTCTCTGGTTTCCTTCATGTGAAAATCTAACAAAGGCTTGAGAAGATAAAATGAGCCTGTATCAAAAATATAACTGTCCAGCTGGATAGTTTATTGATTTCCCCCAATGAGAACATATAAATTTAAATGAAACTTTTGTAATATATTGGTTCAGCACTAGCTCTGCCATCTTTTTTCTTTCTTGATTGAGTTAGTGAAATATACATGGTATGTAAAATCTCTTTGATGACTAGAAAACATTTAAAAATATTAAACATCAATTTCTTATGTAATTTCCACTAAGAGTTGAATAAAGGGTGGCAGATGGATACATTGAAGACATTTTTAAGTTGCCTTTCATGAGCAATTAGAGAACATTAGAACGTAATCTAACTTTTGTCAGATTTGAAATAGATGTCATGAGAGGTCTTTCCAGAACACAAATGCTTGCATGAGGAAGAGGCCAAAGGAGGCGACTGTGGGGAAGACCTGCGCGAGCACTGGTGTATCTGGGGGCAGTAGCCTGCTTACGGCCACCCTCGGCAGGGGCAGAGCTGGGATTCGGAGCAGGACTGTTGGTTGGTGCTGGTCAGTGCCCTGGACGTCCTAGGTGGCACCACCCACCAAGAGTGCATGGAAGGGCTCCTTGGGTAAATGAACATGGAGCTCTGGACTGTATGGCTTTTACATCTAAAAAGGCCAGGTCTTGCTGGTGCCTAAAATCAAAACAGAAGCAAAAGGTAGAAAAGGAGGTGTTTAGGACTTTGAATTTAAATCGAACAGAGAATACAGACTAAAGGCCAGGTTAGGAGCATTATTCTACTGACGGGATAGAGCCAGAGAAGGGGGTGGGATCATAGATGTTCTGGTAAGCACTTCACAGGACAGGAAAGGGATGGGTTTTGACAGAAAGGCAACCTGAGGTGTTTGACCCAGCTTCGTTGGTCACCCTGATCTCATTCTGTCTTTACTTACAGACTCCAAATTCAATTCCAAAAGGAGCATTAAATATTTAATTTATGGATTTTATGGAAGACTTCAGGCGGAGGATGGTAGAGTATTTGTACCTTGAAGTTTTCCTTCAAAGTTTTCCTCCATTTCTGAAAAAGTATCTCTGCTCTTCAAAAAAGTCCCTCTTCCATTCACAGCTTCCTTTTCCCTTGAGTATCTCACTTAATACAACTCCACCATCACCCAAATCTTCCTCTAACGGTTCCTCCCTGCAGACAGCTCTCTCCAATCCTCCTATCAGTACCCTACTGTCAAACAAAAGCCTAGCAAAAGCGCCTAATTTATTAATAGTCAAATTGGAACCGCCACTGTCTCGTGTGTGTTTGTGTGTGTTTAAGTGTGTTTGTGTATGTGAGTATAAAAATGGGAAGACAGTGATGACCACTGCACTGTGTGATTTCATCTCATAATGGTAAAAAGGATAAAGAGTTGACAGGAGAGACATTTAATGATGGGAGAGACATTTAATTTTAGCAGGTAGAAGAAGCAAGCTGTCCAACTAGGGATTCTGGGCTGTAATTTTGACAGATAATTTTTACACAGGATTCTGGGGAGAGGTTAGTGATCAGATGCTGAAATATAGATCTTGGAGTCCTCTTATAAAGACAGTTCCTGAATCCAAGAGAGCAGGCAAGTGCCTTAAGAAGATTATAATATAAGGAGGAAGACTTATCCCAGCAGGCAGTAAGTATCTGTTGAATGCCAACAGAATGCCCAGTTGTATACCAGTCAGACGCTGGAACAACATTTTGACAGAACTTCCCTTAGGTGAAGGCTAAAAAACCAACCATATTCTTTGCATCTCAACCATTATTTTATTTGGTCATCACAGCAACCCAGAGAGAAGATATTGCTAGCCTCATTTTACAGATGAGGAAAATATTTTTTTTTAATAGTGTCTTATTTAAAGTCATTTATCTAGATGATGAGATTTGGATCTGAAAATTTGAAAAGCTTTCTTTCAACTCATTTAATAAACGTATTTATCACATGCTCTGTGCTGAACTTCCCAGGTGGCGCTAGTGGGAAAGAACCCGCCTGCTGGAGTGGACTGCCATTTCCTTCTCCAGGGGATCTTCCTGACCCAGGAATCAAACCCTGGTCTCCCGCATTGCAGGCAGATGCTTTACCATCTGAGCTGCCACGGAAGCCCAGAGATAAGAGACTCAGGTTCAGTCCCAGGGTTGGGAAGGTCCCTTGGAGGAGGGCTTGGCGACCCACTCCAGTATTCTTGCCTGGAGCATCCCACGGACAGAGGAGCCTGCAGGCTACCAGCCATAGGGTCTCAAAGAGTCGGAAATGACCGAAGTGACGTAGCATGCTGTGCTGACCATGAGGTCAGTTGTCAGGGATACAGACTCAAACACTGTCTCTGCCTTCATGAAACTCACTTTCTTGGAAGAAACAAAAAGGAATCCTACCAGTGACGAGACATCAAAAGTGATGTTGAAGTGTGAGATGAGTTAAGGGACGCATAAAGGACAAAGAGGAAAGATTGGTAGAAATACAGAAGAGACATTTTGGGGGAGCTTTCCACATGAGGGATTTTCTGTGAAGTCTACATACTCCACTCAGATTAAAGTCAACTGAACTCAAAGAAGAGTTATTCATAGTATAAGAATAAGGACTGAAAATCCTTGAAGGTGGGTGTTGAAGGTGTTTCCTCTTAAGATGCCCAGTGGCACACTAGGATGAAAAGACTTGTTAAGACCAAAATGACAGCAGAGAAAGTCTATGTCCAATCACTTCTTCCTTCATCATGCCAGCACTTTACAAAGATTTCCTCTCACAGAAACTAGATCTAAATTCCGTTCTGCCCTGGTGTTTAAATTCTTGTGCCCCCACCCCCCGGAAAGTGATACTGTTGTAAGTGGTAGATTTAGTCAAACTAACATCGTATTTGTCTCTACGCAAGATGTGAGTTTTGCATTCTGGAGTTGATCAAATTTAATTATTTACTTACTCTCTTACATCAAATTCACCTGTTGAAACATTTTCCTGAACAAATACCTATTTCTGAATGTAGTACACTGAAATAAAAGAGGACATATGGTGAGTCTGAATCATTTAAAATACAATACGTTCTTGTATATTAATAGTAGGAATATGAAGATTTTTGGTCATAAATTCATTGTAGAATAAAATTAATTTCTGATATTAGTATAGGTAACCAAAAAGGAAGTGCAGTTGCAATCTTACATAACAGGTTTGGTACATAACCGCCTTCTGCAGCTGTACTGAATACGTATCCTTTATATAAGTGGTCAATGAAAGGCCCAAGGGATTTTGGCAGCATGTAAAATGCACGTATCCTGTGGCATGAATAAATAACACTGACAAATATCGATATAAATAAAGCATCTCCTCACTGATGTCAAACAGGACCACGGTCGCTGGCAACTACAGTCTTTTCCTAATGATTTGGCTTAAAGTCCTGAGAAAAGCAAGCAGGATTGACCTATTAAACAGTGTGAGCAATTTTGTGACAGAATTGCTACAAGGAAAGAGTTTTCAAGGGAAAATAGGTTATAAAGTGATTAATTTGTGACCTTACACTAATGTAATTTATGGTGCTTCAATTTCTTTTCATAGGAACTATCTTATGAGAACAGAAATGTGGCTTTTGAGACGGTAACTGGGATGACAAAGAGACCAGTCCAACTTACTTTGTCTTAAAAGAACATTGGGTTTTGAATAATGTTACTGATGGCCTTACATTCATTCTCAACAAAAGTTGAGCATTTTTATTTGGCTCAAGCAAAAGACAAAAGACAAAAAGTTAGGTTCTTCCTCTCCAATTCATCTAGTCAAATTAGCTACACTGGTAGAAAATGTTTCTACAGAAAATATTCACTAGACAGAAATCCATTTATGTAAGATTATAGCTATAAAAAAAAAAAAAAAAAAACCTACCGTAAACTAGGATACATGGAGTCTGAATATAACTTTATGAAACAACCATGTGACCAAAAATGAGAGAATCAGACTAAAGAGATGAAGACTAACTCCTCCCCTAGCAAAAACTCACCAATCAACCAACAAAACAAACACTTACCATATATTCAAGGCTGATGAAATTCATCATGCTGACTAATTGAAGGTAAAGTCTACACATTACTGAATCCTCAA
The DNA here is from genome assembly GCA_006410635.1 of Cephalophus harveyi. NCBI lineage: Eukaryota > Metazoa > Chordata > Mammalia > Artiodactyla > Bovidae > Cephalophus > Cephalophus harveyi. Next base: position 336,980 of record SJYT01055912.1, on the reverse strand, counting down.
ACCCTTTCATCTATAATCCACCAATCATTCAATACTTCCTCAAAGACAGCCGGCAAATACCATGCACAGGTTTGCAAGCTCTCATCACCCTCACAGTCGCTAAAGTGGACATTTTCAATTGATCATTGACTCACCTGAGGATGGCTGAAGACTCAGAATCTTGTGCAACACAGCCATACTACCAATCAGTCTAGTTGGAGAACAAGATGAATTTTATTTGCATCCATGAAACTCTCAATCTTCTTCAACCAGTCAGTACCAAATATTTACAGAGTGCTCAAGAAAGTCTATGCTTAGGAGTACATAGACGAGGTTCACCTTAGCTATTTCTGTCACAAAGATTAATTTTCAAGAGGGGAGGGAAGCTAGAAAAGCATAAATGGACATAAATAAATCACAGTGACGGATAACTAAGAGTACCTGGAAGAGGGTGCCCTCATGATGGAGCCAGGAGGAATGGAGAAGGGCAGTGACTTTAAGAAAGCTGTTTGGAGGATAGTCAAGAAATTCTGAAAAACTAAAAACAAATTTCTGTAATATAGATATTAAAACCTTACAAGACTGAGAACATTTCCCAGAGAGAAATACGCAAGAGGAAGTGAACAATATTGCTGATAATTTCTCTTTGGCTGGGGTACACACGGACTTTTAGGCTTGCTCTTTCCTTGCTGCTTTATGGATCCTGATACAGAGAACAAACAAAATGGGATGGCAGTAAGGAAACCCCTTCTCGAAGAAGAAGCATCTTGAGGAATTTGGGAGCAGACATTTCATACTGTAGAAGTAAGGAAACCAAACTCCTGAGGCACCAATTCTCTAATCACAAAAACTACCCTCTCTTACTCATATGATAGCTTATGGCTATAATGTATCTTCAGGGAAGGCAGCAACGCACAATAGGGGAATTAGGAAATTATTTTAATTGAGCCTCTGTCACCAGTAGGTTATATTATGCTTTATTAATGGAATGTACTCTTACACGCTTTAAGATTATCATAGAATATAACCTGTAAAAGGAAAAATATAGGTGTTCGGAATATTACAGAGCAACGGGAAACGTAGTGCTTCTAAAATGCTCAGATCATGCCAGAAACATCCATTCCACCCTCTTACTTCTTGTTAAGATGGAGCAGGTGAGCCCTTTCTAACCTCAGGCAACATTTTCCAATTATTAACATACACCTGTAGCCCTGGCCTCCCGCCTCCTCATGGGTGTCATCCGATAGATTATTTCCTTTCTCTTTCGTTTATTCAATTTTGTGGAACTATTATCTTTTCCATTTTAACTTGGTAACATCTTTTCATTCTAAAACAAGGAACAAATGCCTCCCTGTACCTAAAGCTTTACCAAGCCTTGACCCCACTGTATCCTCTTCTCAGGCTAGTTTTTTGAAGGAGGTGCCCACACTGGCTCTCTTCCACAGCTCACTTTCTTTCCACGTTGTAATCTGGCTTCTGTCCTCCCTTTCTATGAAAACTGCTGTCCCCAAGAGCAAGAATTGTTGCTCAAGTCAATGGACGTTTCTCAGTCTTTATCTTACTGTGCCTCCAGGAGAAAATTTTGGCCATCCCCTCCTTCTTTAAACTCATTTTCCACTTGGCGTCCATAGAGCAAACTCGCCTGGCTCCCCTCCTGCATCTCTGGCGTGCCTTCTTGGTCTCCTCTGGGTCCCCTGTCCCTTAAATGCTGGTGTCACTCAGGACTGAACCCTAGACTTCCCTTCCCCCTTCGCTCACGGCCTCCTACGGACCATCTCGTCCATTACCAACTCCAGGGAAACGCTACAAACCAAGACTTTTAAATCCATTATTTCCTACCATGCATGAAAAAAATTGAGTCCCAGAATCCAGTGTCCAATTATTTAGGGAACATTTCCATTCGAATGAATATGATTCCATTGTGACCCCATGGACTGTAGCCCACCAGGCTCCTCTGTCCATGGGATTTTCCAGGCAAGAACACTGGAGCGGTTTGCCATTTCCTTCTCCAGGGGATCTTACTGACCCAGGGATCAAATCCGGGTCTCCCACACTGCAGGGCAGACTCTAACATCTGAGCCCTGTGGCTCAGCTAGTAGAGAATCCTCCTGCAATGTGGGAGACTCGGGTTTGATCCCCGGGCTGAGAAGGTTCCCGTGGAGAAGGGAAAAGCTACCCAACTCCAGTATTCTGGCCTGGAGAATTCCATGGGCTGTACAGTCCATGCGGTGGCAAAGAGTCGGACTGAGCGACTTTCACTTTCAGATGTTCCTTGGATGGTGAAGTCTTCCTGAATGAAAAGTGCAGCTTACTGTTTCTCTCTCCTAACTTGCTTCCCATCCCACGCTTGCCACTTCAGAATTCTGCTTTCATCTTCAACCCACTGCTTTCACTCTCACACAACCCTCTATTATTAAGATGTGTCCTTTATATTTCTTAAATATTTTTCAAAGATTCCCGAGAGGACGACTGCACTGGCCTATGCTTAGTCACCTAACCTTGGGGCACGCCCTTCTCATGGGTCTGTTGTGTGTGTCGAATGCAGCCTCAATTAGCAGAGGTCGCCTGCGAGAGCGGAGTCACCATGAATGAGTCTGGGCAAGGAAGTGTCCGGCTTCAAGAGGTCTGCACAAGAGGGAGTTCATTCCATTTGTTCCAAACAATTCGCTCTCCATTTCAGTGCATACTGCCCAGGAGCCGCCTGCAGGTGCAGTGTTTTATTGGAGGTGGCTCAGTGGTAAAGAATCTGCCTGCGATGCAGGAGATGCAGGAGACACGGGTTTGATTCCTGGGTCGGGAAGATCCCCTGGGGGAGGGCATGGCAACCCACCCAAGTATTCCTGCCTGGAGCATCCCATGGACAGAGAAGCCTCGCGGGCTACAGTCCGTGGGATGGCAAACAGTCGGACACAGCTAAAACGACTGAGCACACAAACACACAGCATTATGTAACGCCAGCTGTAGGCCACCTCCAACGGAGTGGACTGAGCATTATGTAACGCCAGCTGTAGGCCACCTCCAATGGAGTGGACTGAAGACTTGCTCTCAGCGTCCCTGGGCTGGGCTGCGGCCAGTCGCAGCCAGTGGTCTAGGGAGGCCTTGCATGCATAAGGTCTTAGCCTAGAGAGGGAGAATGGTTTTCGTCCTATGGCTAACTCTGACAATTGTCAAGGATTCTGAAAAGGCCCCATCTCATGGTAAGGGGCTATGACTGACCAACGGGATATCTGCCAAGGGTACACGGGGACACGACAATGTGCTAGAGCAACAGGGGCTCATCTCTCCGCCCGCCCCCCTCCTTGGTACACATTCCTCTGAGCCAAGAACTGTGGCAAGGGCAGAGAGCTTGTTTCGTTTGTTGAGAGACAAATTTCTCCCAAGTCCTCTTAAGGGCCTGAGTAAGTCTGGCTATGTCTATTTTTTTCTCTCCTCTTTGTTCTCTCCTGCCAGCACTCCAGTCTTCAGACTGATCTAAGGAGCACAGAAAAAAATAGGTGTGGGTAGTTTTAAGCAGGGAAGAAGATGCAGAAGTTAGAACAAAAAAACAATTATAAAGGAGGGTAATTGAGTCACGCAGTTGAATGCCAGTCCTGTGGAGGGATGAAGTGAGTCAAGGATTACTAGTCTCTTCCAGCTAAACTTTCTGAAGTCACGTTTTTTACTGAGTTGAACAGATTAAATTGAAAAGGATTCATAGTTGTCATGACCTGTGAAGCAGCTAATAAATTTGTGTCGAAGTGTGTCATCAGTGCAGGGGGTGAAAGACAATGCAAAATGTGGTCATAACGGTAGGGTGACTCTTCTGCATGTCGTACAGGAGCTGACTGCCCGCTCTCTGAGGGTGTGGCCAGGGAACCCCGAGCAGGGTCAGGCAGAACGGTAAGAAAACGCCCCGGGCTGCGACTCCCTCTTTGCTGTGAGCACGCTCACTGGTGTGACTGTGAGCCGTTAATGGGACAGGACGAAGGTTAGCCGCTGAGGGAACGGGATTAAAAGAGCAGCAAGAGGCAACTGTGGAGAAGCAGCTTACGGACAGAGCTGGGGGCAGGAGGGGAATCTGCCCCGTGTTCTCTGGTCTGCTGCTGGTTTGCTCAACCCCCTTTGCCAGCAGCCAGGTGAGCAACGATGGCAGCCCTTGGCGGGGGCTCCATTTCCTGGGCTGGGGGAGACTCTTGCCTTTGCAGGGGTCTCCTCAGCTGTGTCTACATGTTACAGAATCTTTTCCTCCCCTCACTCTGATTACCTACCACGTGCCTGACTGTTTCCCGGACTTCTCCCATGGACTACTTTTCCTGACAAAGGGGTGTTCCTTCTCTCTCCAAATACCACCTTTCAGAGTCTAATTCAAAGCAGAGGTACCCCAGGAAGCTTCTTCTGACAACTTAAGGATACTGTAAGTTAGGGTGGGGTTTTTTCTCCTAGAAATCTTACTCTACTTGTGACAACTTAGCATTCAGTTATACACCATCCTGTATCCTTTCTTTATTTCTCCAGTCATGTTTTAGGGACTTTTTAAGGTGAATACCTCTTTGGTTTTCCCAGCAACAACAAGCAGACAGGTAGATTCTTGTAAGTACTCCATGAATACTTGTGGCTGATGCACAGGAGATCTAGTATTAATTTCTTAATATAAAGAACACAGTTATCTGTGTTGCTATGGAGAAGTTAAAAATTAGTTATTAAATGCTTTGTATGGAAATATAAAAGACCCCAAATGACCAAAACAATATTGAGAAAGAAGAACAAAGTTGGAGGCATTATGCACTCTGATTTCAAAGTATACTACAGACTATACTACAATAATCAAAACAATATGGTACTGGCACAAAAAGCAGACACGCAGACCAAAGGAAAAGAATGGAGAGCCCAGAAGGAAACCTATGCTTATATGGTTAATTAATCTACACAAAGGAGATACGAATATACAGTGGGGAAAAGACAGCTTCCTCAATTAATGCTGTTAGGAAAACGGGAGAGCTACATGAAAAAAAAAATTAAACTGAACTACTTTCTGACACCATATACAGAATAAGCTCAAAATGGGTTAAAGACTTAAATATAACACCTGAAACCAAAAAACTCCTAGAAGAAACCATAGGCAGTATGCTGTTTGCCATAGGCTTACCAATATATGTATATATATATTGATCTGTCTCCTAAGGCAAGGAAAACAAAGGCAAAACTAAACAAATAGGACTGCATCAAACAAAGCTTTTGCACAGTGAAGAAAACTATTAAAAAACAAAAAGGCAGCTTACTGAATGGGAGATGATATTTGCAAACAATATATCCAGTAAGGGGTTAATATCCAAAATATATTATGAATATAATGTATGCAATTCAACACAAAAACTCCAAAAAAAGCTTGATTAAAAATAGGCAGAAGACTTGAACAGACATTTTCCCAAAGAAATATAAACGGCCAAACGACAGATGAAAAAGTGCTCAATCATCAGGGAAATGCAAATCAAAACCACAATGAGGTATCACCTCACACCCGTCAGAATAGTTATCATCAAAAAGAGAACAGCTAAACAGTACTGATGAAGAGGTGGAGAAAAAGGAACCCTTCCAGGCTCCTCTGTCCATGGGATTTTCCAGGCAAGAACACTGGAGCGGTTTGCCATTTCCTTCTCCAGGGGATCTTACTGACCCAGGGATCAAATCCGGGTCTCCCACACTGCAGGGCAGACTCTAACATCTGAGCCCTGTGGCTCAGCTAGTAGAGAATCCTCCTGCAATGTGGGAGACTCGGGTTTGATCCCTGGGCTGAGAAGGTTCCCGTGGAGAAGGGAAAAGCTACCCAACTCCAGTATTCTGGCCTGGAGAATTCCATGGGCTGTACAGTCCATGCGGTGGCAAAGAGTCGGACTGAGCGACTTTCACTTTCAGATGTTCCTTGGATGGTGAAGTCTTCCTGAATGAAAAGTGCAACTTACTGTTTCTCTCTCCTAACTTGCTTCCCATCCCACGCTTGCCACTTCAGAATTCTGCTTTCATCTTCAACCCACTGCTTTCACTCTCACACAACTCTCTATTATTAAGATGTGTCCTTTATATTTCTTAAATATTTTTCAAAGATTCCCGAGAGGACGACTGCACTGGCCTATGCTTAGTCACCTAACCTTGGGGCATGCCCTTCTCATGGGTCTGTTGTGTGTGTCGAATGCAGCCTCAATTAGCAGAGGTCGCCTGCGAGAGCGGAGTCACCATGAATGAGTCTGGGCAAGGAAGTGTCCGGCTTCAAGAGGTCTGCACAGGAGGGAGTTCATTCCATTTGTTCCAAACAATTCGCTCTCCATTTCAGTGCATAGTGCCCAGGAGCCGCCTGCATGTGCAGTACTTTATTGGAGGTGGCTCAGTGGTAAAGAATCTGCCTGCGATGCAGGAGATGCAGGAGACACGGGTTTGATCCCTGGGTCGGGAAGATCCCCTGGGGGAGGGCATGGCAACCCACCCAAGTATTCCTGCCTGGAGCATCCCATGGACAGAGAAGCCTCGCGGGCTACAGTCCGTGGGATGGCAAAGAGTCGGACACAGCTAAAACGACTGAGCACACAAACACACAGCATTATGTAACGCCAGCTGTATGCCACCTCCAACGGAGTGGACTGAGCGTTATGTAACGCCAGCTGTATGCCACCTCCAACGGAGTGGACTGAGCGTTATGTAACGCCAGCTGTATGCCACCTCCAACGGAGTGGACTGAGCGTTATGTAACGCCAGCTGTAGGCCACCTCCAACGGAGTGGACTGAGCGTTATGTAACGCCAGCTGTAGGCCACCTCCAACGGAGTGGACTGAGCGTTATGTAACGCCAGCTGTAGGCCACCTCCAACGGAGTGGACTGAGCGTTATGTAACGCCAGCTGTAGGCCACCTCCAACGGAGTGGACTGAGCGTTATGTAACGCCAGCTGTAGGCCACCTCCAACGGAGTGGACTGAGCGTTATGTAACGCCAGCTGTAGGCCACCTCCAACGGAGTGGACTGAGCGTTATGTAACGCCAGCTGTAGGCCACCTCCAACGGAGTGGACTGAGCGTTATGTAACGCCAGCTGTAGGCCACCTCCAACGGAGTGGACTGAGCGTTATGTAACGCCAGCTGTAGGCCACCTCCAACGGAGTGGACTGAGCGTTATGTAACGCCAGCTGTAGGCCACCTCCAACGGAGTGGACTGAGCGTTATGTAACGCCAGCTGTAGGCCACCTCCAACGGAGTGGACTGAGCGTTATGTAACGCCAGCTGTAGGCCACCTCCAACGGAGTGGACTGAGCGTTATGTAACGCCAGCTGTAGGCCACCTCCAACGGAGTGGACTGAGCGTTATGTAACGCCAGCTGTAGGCCACCTCCAACGGAGTGGACTGAGCGTTATGTAACGCCAGCTGTAGGCCACCTCCAACGGAGTGGACTGAGCGTTATGTAACGCCAGCTGTAGGCCACCTCCAACGGAGTGGACTGAGCGTTATGTAACGCCAGCTGTAGGCCACCTCCAACGGAGTGGACTGAGCGTTATGTAACGCCAGCTGTAGGCCACCTCCAACGGAGTGGACTGAGCGTTATGTAACGCCAGCTGTAGGCCACCTCCAACGGAGTGGACTGAAGACTTGCTCTCAGCGCCCTTGGGCTGGGCTGTGGCCAGTCTTGCAGCCAGTGGTCTAGGGAGGCCTTGGATGTATAAGGTCTTAGCTTAGAGAGGGAGAACGGGTTTCGTCCTATGGCCAACTCTGACAATTGTCAATGATTCTGAAAGGGCCCCATCTCATGGTAAGGGGCTATGACTGACCAACGGGATATCTGCCAAGGGTACACGGGGACACGACAATGTGCTAGAGAAACAGGGGCTCATCTCTCCGCCCGCCCCCCTCCTTGGTACATGTTCCTCTGAGCAAGAACTGTGGCAAGGGCAGAGAGCTTGTTTCGTTTGTTGAGAGACAAATTTCTCCCAAGTCCTCTTAAGGGCCTGAGTAAGTCTGGCTATGTCTATTTTTTTCTCTCCTCTTTGTTCTCTCCTGCCAGCACTCCAGTCTTCAGACTGATCTAAGGAGCACAGAAAAAAATAGGTGTGGGTAGTTTTAAGCAGGGAAGAAGATGCAGAAGTTAGAACAAAAAAACAATTATAAAGGAGGGTAATTGAGTCACGCAGTTGAATGCCAGTCCTGTGGAGGGATGAAGTGAGTCAAGGATTACTAGTCTCTTCCAGCTAAACTTTCTGAAGTCACGTTTTTTACTGAGTTGAACAGATTAAATTGAAAAGGATTCATAGTTGTCATGACCTGTGAAGCAGCTAATAAATTTGTGTCGAAGTGTGTCATCAGTGCAGGGGGTGAAAGACGTGCAAAATGTGGTCATAACGGTAGGGTGACTCTTCTGCATGTTGCACAGGAGCTGACTGCCCGCTCTCTGAGGGTGTGGTCAGGGAACCCCGAGCAGGGTCAGGCAGAACGGTAAGAAAACGCCCCGGGCTGCGACTCCCTCTTTGCTGTGAGCACGCTCACTGGTGTGACTGTGAGCCGTTAATGGGACAGGACGAAGGTTAGCCGCTGAGGGAACGGGATTAAAAGAGCAGCAAGAGGCAACTGTGGAGAAGCAGCTTACGGACAGAGCTGGGGGCAGGAGGGGAATCTGCCCCGTGTTCTCTGGTCTGCTGCTGGTTTGCTCACCCCCCTTTGCCAGCAGCCAGGTGAGCAACGATGGCAGCCCTTGGCGGGGGCTCCATTTCCTGGGCTGGGGGAGACTCTTGCCTTTGCAGGGGTCTCCTCAGCTGTGTCTACATGTTACAGAATCTTTTCCTCCCCTCACTCTGATTACCTACCACGTGCCTGACTGTTTCCCGGACTTCTCCCATGGACTACTTTTCCTGACAAAGGGGTGTTCCTTCTCTCTCCAAATACCACCTTTCAGAGTCTAATTCAAAGCAGAGGTACCCCAGGAAGCTTCTTCTGACAACTTAAGGATACTGTAAGTTAGGGTGGGGTTTTTTCTCCTAGAAATCTTACTCTACTTGTGACAACTTAGCATTCAGTTATACACCATCCTGTATCCTTTCTTTATTTCTCCAGTCATGTTTTAGGGACTTTTTAAGGTGAATACCTCTTTGGTTTTCCCAGCAACAACAAGCAGACAGGTAGATTCTTGTAAGTACTCCATGAATACTTGTGGCTGATGCACAGGAGATCTAGTATTAATTTCTTAATATAAAGAACACAGTTATCTGTGTTGCTATGGAGAAGTTAAAAATTAGTTATTAAATGCTTTGTATGGAAATATAAAAGACCCCAAATGACCAAAACAATATTGAGAAAGAAGAACAAAGTTGGAGGCATTATGCACTCTGATTTCAAAGTATACTACAGACTATACTACAATAATCAAAACAATATGGTACTGGCACAAAAAGCAGACACGCAGACCAAAGGAAAAGAATGGAGAGCCCAGAAGGAAACCTATGCTTATATGGTTAATTAATCTACACAAAGGAGATACGAATATACAGTGGGGAAAAGACAGCTTCCTCAATTAATGCTGTTAGGAAAACGGGAGAGCTACATGAAAAAAAAAATTAAACTGAACTACTTTCTGACACCATATACAGAATAAGCTCAAAATGGGTTAAAGACTTAAATATAACACCTGAAACCAAAAAACTCCTAGAAGAAACCATAGGCAGTATGCTGTTTGCCATAGGCTTACCAATATATGTATATATATATTGATCTGTCTCCTAAGGCAAGGAAAACAAAGGCAAAACTAAACAAATAGGACTGCATCAAACAAAGCTTTTGCACAGTGAAGAAAACTATTAAAAAACAAAAAGGCAGCTTACTGAATGGGAGATGATATTTGCAAACAATATATCCAGTAAGGGGTTAATATCCAAAATATATTATGAATATAATGTATGCAATTCAACACAAAAACTCCAAAAAAAGCTTGATTAAAAATAGGCAGAAGACTTGAACAGACATTTTCCCAAAGAAATATAAACGGCCAAACGACAGATGAAAAAGTGCTCAATCATCAGGGAAATGCAAATCAAAACCACAATGAGGTATCACCTCACACCCGTCAGAATAGTTATCATCAAAAAGAGAACAGCTAAACAGTACTGATGAAGAGGTGGAGAAAAAGGAACCCTTAGGAACTGTTAGTAGAAATGTAAACTGATGTAACTGCTATGGAAAACAATATGCAGTTTCCTCAAAAAATTAAAAATAGAACTGGCATATGACCCACCAATTTAACCTCTGGATAGTAAACCAAGGAAAACAAAAATATTAACTTCAAAATATATATGTACTTTAATGCTCATTGCAGTATTATTTATAATAGCAAAGATATGGAAGCAACAAGATATGGTATATATATACATATATATATATGTGTGTGTGTATATATATATATGTATACAGTGGAATAATACTCAGACATAAGAAAAAAATGAAATCTTGGCACTTGTGACACATCATGGATGGATCTAGGGGGTATTACGAGTTAAAGAAGATAGATGGAGAAGGACAAATACCATATGATCTCATGTATATGTGGAGCCTAAAAAATAAAGCAAACAATAGCCGAAATGAAAACAGTATAAACAGACTCATAGATACAGAGAACAAACAGATGATCATCAGAACAAAGGGCTTGGATGGGTGGGTGAAATAGGTAAAGGGGATTAAGAGGTGAAAACCTCCAATTAGAAAATAAATAAGCCTGGGTATATAATATACAGACTAAGGAATATGGTCAGTAAGATTATAATAACTTTGTATAGGGACAGATGGCTGCTAGACTTCTCCTGATGATCATTGCATAATGTATGCAAATGTCAAACCACTATGTAATACATCTGAAACTAACATAACAACTACACCTTTTTAAGAATAAGTCATGAAATAGAGGACTTCCCTTTCAGTCCTGTGGTTAAGACTTCACCTTCCAATGCAGGGGGTGCAGATTCAAACCCTAGTCAGGGAGCTAAGACCCACATGCCTCCCAACCAAAAAAATCAAAACATAAAACAGAAGCAGTATTGTAACAAATTCAATAAAGACTTTGAAAATGGTCCACACACAAAGGTGAAAGTGAAAGTCACTCAGTTGTGTCTGACTCTTTGCAACCCCACGGACTGTACTGTCCATGGAATTCTCTAGGCCAGAGTACTGGAGTAGGCAGCATTTCCCTTCTCCAGGGTATCTTCCCAACCCAGGGATTGAATCCAGGTCTTCCACATTGCAGGCGGATTCTTGACCAGCTCAGCCACAAGGGAAGCCCAAGAATACTGGAGTGGGCAGCCTTTCCCTTCTCCAGCAGATCTTCCTGACCCAGGAATTGAAGGGAGGTTTCTGCATTGCAGGTGGATTCTTTACCAACTGAGCAATCAGGGAAGCCCTCCACACACAAAAAATCTGTTTAAAAAGTCATGAAATTAATTAAAAAGAAAAACTATGGTATTTGACTATTAACAAGGTACTGGTGCTGAGGCTTTAGTAACTTAAACCTAAAAGTCTGGGGTAAAGTCCACAGATGATTCCTTAATAGATCATAAAATGATGATTCTGGCAAGCAAACTGTGAGGTGATATCTGAGTGCTCTGAGAAGCAGAAGAATTTGTGTTGAGATCTAAAATTTAGCACTTTTAGTATAGTAAGATTTAACATCTGAATAAACAAAATACTAAATGAAGAGTCAACTTTCTCAGAATAAGTCATCTCCTTTCCTCTTGTTTATATTCCAGGAAGAAAATGAATTAGCCATGAGGAGAACTTATTTCAGACTGTGCTTAAAAGTTTTGAAATGCATGAATAGATATTAAATTTCAAGGTATACAGAATGAAAAAAATAAATAGATTCCATGGCCCATATGCTTTATTTAGCTTGACTATAGCTTCCCTGGTGGCTTAGAGGTTAAAGCGTCTGCCTCCAATGCGGGAGACCCGGGTTCAATTCCTGGGTGGGGAAGATCCCCTGGAGAAGGAAATGGCAATCCACTCCAGTATTCTTGCCTGGAGAATCCCATGGACAGAGAAGCCTAGTAGGTTACAGTCCATGGGGTCACAAAGAGTCGGACACGACTGAGTGACTTCACCTCACCTCACCTCACATGTGGATCACAACAAACTGTGGAAAATTCTTAAAAAGATGGGAATACCAGACCACTTTACTTGCCTCTTCAGAAACGTGTATGCAAGTCAAGAAGCAACAGTTAGAACAGGGCATGGTGCAACTGACTGGTTCAAAATTTGAAAAAGAGTACATCAAGGTTGTATATTGTCACCCTGCTTATTTAACTTATATGCAGAGCACATGCAAAATGCCAGGCTGGATAAAGCACAGCTGGAATCAAGATTGCCGGGAGAAATATCAATAACCTCAGATGTGCAGATGACACCATCCTTATGGCAGAAAGCGAAGAGGAGCTGGAGAGCCTATTGGTGAAAGTGAAAGAGGAGAGTGAAAAAGCTGACTTAAAACTCAACATTCAAAAACTAAAATTGTGGCATCTGGTCCCATCACTTCATGGCAAAAAGATGGGGAAAGAATGGAAACAGTGACGGACTTTATTTTCTTGGGCTCCAAAATCACTGCAGCCATGAAATCAAAAGATGCTTGCTCCCTGGAGGAAAAGCTATGACAAACTTATCGTATTAAAATGAAGAGACATTACTTTGCCAACAAAGGTCTGTCTAGTCAAAGCTATGGTTTTTCCTGTAGTCATGTACAATGTGAGAGTTGGACCATAAAGAAAGCTGAGCAGTGAACAGCTGATGCTTTTGAACTATGGTTTTGGAGAAGACTCTTGAGAGTCCTTTGTACTGCAAGGAGGTCAAGCCAGTCAATCTTAAAGGAGATCAACCCTGAATATTCATTGGAAGGACTGATGCTGAGGCTGAAGCTCCAATACTTTGGCCACCTGATGTGAAGAGCCAACTCAATGGAAAAGACTCTGATGCTGAGAAAGATAGTAGGCAGGAGGAGAAGGGGGTGTCAGAGGACGAGATGGTTGGATGGACATGACTCAACGAACATGAGTTTGAGCAGATTCTGGGAGATGGTAAAGGACAGGGAAGCCTGGCATGCTGCAGTCCATGGAGTCTCAAAGAGTTGGATATGGCTTAGTGACTGAACAACAATTGTTATTTTTAGGAATATAGATGGACCTAGAAGTTATCATATTAAGTGAAGTAAGTCAGGCAGAGAAAGAGAAATATATGACATCATTTATATGTAGAACCTAAAAGATGATATAAATGAACTGATTTACAAAACAGAAGCAGAAATGACTCTTTGACCTACAGTCAAACGAAAGAAGCCATGGTTACCAAACGGGAGATGGAGCGGGGGAGGGGTAAACCGGGAGTTTGGGATAACAGATATAAACTACTATACACAGAACAAACAGCAAGGTCCTCCTAAGGACCAGGGATACACGCACGTATTTATAACGGAATCACTTTGCTGTACACGACATGGTAAGTCGTCTATACTTCAATAACAGCCGTCATCCTCTGGGCTCAGGCACTTAGCCTACTCTTGGTGGCTCAGAGGTTAAAGCCTCTGCCTGGAATGTGGGAGACCCGGGTTCGATCCCTGGGTTGGGAAGATCCCCTAGAGAAGGAAATAGCAACCCACTCCAGTACTCTTGCCTGGAGAATCCCATGGAGGGAGGAGCCTGGTAGGCTACAGTCCATGGGGTCGCAAAGAGTCGGACACGACTGAGCGACTTTACTTACTTACTTACTTTGATTACACAAGTCCTGTGAGCTTTCACTTGAAGAATTTATTACTAGGAGAACTAGTCAGATTCTGGGGTGGACATGGGCTTATGTTGAAACCATTTAGGGACAGCTTAAAAAAATTCACTTTCTTTTAAACTGATATACACATTAGAAACAGTAACCAACTCTCTCTATTTATATATATTTAAAAAGCATTCCTTTTGCTTATATTTCTAAATTTTATATTCAGGCTCGCTTTGACGTTCAGTGTGTTTTTTCACAATTGCAGCCTCTTATGAACCTAAATGTTAATTTAAAAGAATTTTCATTAGTGGCTATTTTTCTAAGCTGAAATTAGTTTCTCCAATTTGAGTGTATTTTATTGGCTTCGCTGTACCTGCCTGTCTTTCTTATAGTCTCTGGCTGGTTGAGTCATTCTGATGAGCAGACCCAAGCTCTGGGCTAGTCCTTCTTTGGGACGGGTGCTTCATCTCTCTGGTGCGAGCTGGCTTACCCACCATGGCCTTCTTGCAAATGTACATGAGGGCCTGGGTGTAAAGTCAACAGGCAGGACATGGACACAACCTACCAAGTATAAAACAAATAACTATAAGAACCTACCTATTATCTATTAGTAGATAATAGTCATCTATTAATTCAATAAGTTATCTATTAGGGTAATAGTTATCTATTAATTAATAATTAACTAATAGTGTCTTCTTAATTAATAAGACGCCTGGGGCCTTCCCCAGTGGCTCAGTGGGTAAAGAGTCCACCTACAATGCAGGAGACACAAAAGATGCAGCTTCGATCCCTGGGTTGGGAGGATCCCCTGGAGGAGGAAATGGCAACCCACTCCAGTATTCTTGCCTGGAAAATTCCATGGACAGAGGAGCCTGGTGGGCTTTCAGATTTTCTCCTTATTGACACACAGTCCATCTCCTACACCCTGGCAGCACACTCAGTCTCGTGATGGGTGGTGCCCATCTCTCAAACTAAATTTGTCTTTCTCAAAAATGGGGATAATAATGAGCTTTACTTCTTAGGGATGTTGTGAGAATTAAATAAAATAATCCAGATAAGCCCTTAGGATGGTATCTGGCATTTGGTTAATAGTTCATTTTAACTATTACTATTAAGACTGAGAAGGAAAAGACCAAAGAGGAGTGGATTTGGGGGAGAAATAAAGAATTGTGCATTGGAGGTTTCTTCTGAGTCACCTATTTAGATATTCAAATCCACATAGTGAGTGGGCAGGTGTTCATACAAATTGGAAAGGTGGTTAGGTTGCACGTGTAAATCTTGGGCTCAAGCACCTGTATACAAAATGATTTAAAACCCTGTCCTGGAACAGGGCTTCTCAGCAGACAGGCACGGCTGATGCTCGGTGCCCTGGGTGGAGGGCTGCCGTGTGCCGTGGAGGGCGCTGATAGCAGCTGCTCTGCCCGTGACCCACCGGATGCCCACAGCGTCGCCCCCGGGTGTGACAGAGTGTCTCCAGACATCGCCGAGGGACCCCTGCAGGCACAGTGGCTTCAAGAGCGAAGCTGGAAAAGAGACGGCCTGAGGCCCGAGCCGAGCGGTCCTGCACGGGCAGCGGGAAGCACCGGGAAGCCCTGGGAGCGACCGGTGAGCTGGGAGGGGCCCTGGGGGCCTGCTGTCCTAGAACCCAAGAAGCCTGCGGCCCGGCAGAGTGTGCGAGAGCTGAGGGCCGGGGGCCGACTTTCCGCCAGGGTGGAGGCTCTCTCAACGTGGCGAAGCGGGCAGAGAGGCCCTGAGCCAGCTGTGCAAGGAAGGGGCTCAGGTGCCGAGGAAGCGGGCCCAGAGAGGGAGGGCAACACCATGGAGGAGCTTTGTCGACGTGAAAGACAAAAACGGTGTGAAAAGCATAAAAGAACGTGGGGGTAACAAGGGATTTTTTTAAAACGTGGCAAACGCAGTAGAGAATGGAATCATAGAAATGAAATTCTTGGGTAGGTGAGAGGGCAGGGGTTTCAGTGCAACTTGAGGGGCTGGCTTTCGAAAAGGGCACAGAGTGCTGAGTCTGCTGTGAGAGGAAGCAGGTCAGAATGGGTGGTACTGGCGCAGCGAACCGAACAGTATGTGTGTGTGTACATGTTAGTCATTCAACTGTATCTGACTCTGCAGCCTAATGGACTCGAGCCCGCCAGGCTCCTCTGCCCCTGGAATTCTCCAGGCAAGAACACTGGAGTGGGTAGCCACTCCCTGCTCCAGGAGACCTTTCCACCCTAGGGATCGAACCCGTGACCCGTGCATTGCAGGCAGATTCTTCACCATCGGATTCACGAGGGAAGCCATATATATTCTTTCTGGTGGGAAGGGATGGTAATTCTTGTGACCCGTTCTTAGGCACATAGGAAGCTAATTTATCAGTAAAGAATGAGCAATGAAACAGTTGTTTAAGATGGTGCAAATATGACTTCCCCAGGAATTCTCCACAATCCTTTTGTTAAATGATGATAGCATATGCTGATGTCAAAAATTGATAGGAGTAGCTCTAAATTAGATAATTATTCAAAATGTTACAAAATCTTAAAGTAATTAATAAAGATATTTAGCATTATGTTAAAAAAATAGACCACAATGAAGCGGCACTTATTTCCTAAATATATTAGAGGATCAGTAAAAAGATTATAAGTGGGCTAGATTAACTTATAGTAGAACGTTAAAGGTTCAAGGAGGGGAATAGTATAAATTATAGAGGAAATAACAAAAGAGGAATTTTGAAAACGTCGACATCCACATCTGATATAAAAACCTGTTGGTAAGGTATGAATTGGTAGTTTCTTTCTCAAGCCAGAATTCAGTTTAAAGATAAATCACTAAAAATATCCTACTAAAAGTCTGAAGAGCCAGTTCATTGGAAAAGACCCTGATGCTGGGAAAGGTTGAAGGCAAAAGGAGAAAAGGGAGGTAGAGGATGAGATGGTTGGATGGCATCACGAAATCGATGGACATGAGTTTGAGCAAACTCAGGGAAATAGTGAAGGACGGGGAAGCCTGGCGTGCTGCAGTCCATAGGGTTGCAAAGAGTTGAATGCAACTTGGTGACTGAACAACAAAAATCTGAAACAAGACAAAAATGTTTACCGTTGCCGCAACTGTTTAAAACTGTTACTGAAATAGTAGCCAATGTTAAATAAGAAAAATAAAGAGTATAAATACAGAAGAAAGAGTCATTGTTATTCTCTGCAGATTTTATGATTAATAACCAGAAAATACAAAGCAAATCACCCCCAAACTATTATAAATAATTCCATCAGATTACAAATATGTTGATACACACAACAATTGTACTATGTTAAAATAATCATCAATGAGAAAATACCATAAAAAAAAATGGAAGGAAGCAAGCCATTTATGACAACAAAACAAGTGAAACAGAAAAAAAGAACCAAACAAAGTAGAGAAAACATCTATGAATAACTTAAGTGAGAACTTAAAATTATATAAAAAAAAACTTTAAAACTCTATGAAAGGATTTAAAAGGAAGGCTTGACAATATAATGTCCAAAGTATAACAAGTCTAATAGACATGTCCTATAAGTTTAATGGAAGCCAGAAAATCTATTTTTTTATAAGAAGAAAAAAATAAGGAAAAATATACGTGAGAATAGCCTAGAAAAATCTGGAAAGAAGGTTAGGGACTAGGGATTAGCTTCACAAGATAGTAAAGCTTGACCTCAGAAGACTGTCCAAGATAGGGAAAAAAATGGAAACGGTGACAGAGTTTATTTTCTTGGGCTCCAAAATCACTGTGGACAGTGACTACAGCCATGAAATTAAAAGATTCTTGCTCCTTGGAAGAAAAGCTATAAAAAACCTAGACATCACTTTGCCAACAAAGGTCCATCTAGTCAAAGCTATGGCTTTTCCAGTAATCATGTATGGATTGAGAGTTGGACCATAAAGAAGGCTGAGCACTGAAGAATTGATGCTTTCAAACTGTGGTGTTGGAGAAGACTCTTGAGTCCTTTGGACAGCAAGGAGATCAAACCAGTCCATCCTAAAGGAAATCAGTCCTGAATATCCATTGGAAGGACTGATACTGAAGCTGAAACTTCAATATTTTGGTCACCTGATGTGAAGAGCTCACTCACTGGAAAAGACCCTGGTGCTGGGAAAGACTGAAGGCAGAAGAGGGTGACAGAGGATGAGATGGCTGGATGGCATCATCAACTCAATGGACATGAGTTTAAGCAAACTCCAGGAGACAGTGAAGGACAGGGAAGCCTGGTGGGCTGCAGTCCATGGAGTCACAAAGAGCTGGACACTACTGAGTGACTGAACAACAACAAGGGTGGTCACTAGCCACATGTGACTTTTGAAATATAAATTAATTAAAATACCAAAAAACTCCACTCCTCAGGAAATGGCACCCCACTCCAGTATTCTTGCCTGGAGAATCGCATGAACAGAGGAGCCTGGTGGGCTACAATCCATGGGGTCGCCAAGAGTTGGACATGGCTGAGTGACTTCACTTTCACTTTCTTTCACTTTCAGTTACATAAGCCACTTTTCAAGGACTCAGTGTGATGAGTCACTACTGTATTGGACAGAGCAAAGAGAGGATAATGCTCTATTAAACATATTCTTAAGCTGTAATAATGAAAACAGGTTGTTACTCAGAGGTGACAGTTAAGAAAAGATTTGAGTCCAAAATTAGATCTGAATAATTGGAAATTTATAGGTTGTGATAAAGGCTGTGTTTCAAACGTGAAGAAAAGAGAAGCTAATTATATATATATATATGATGTTGGAGCAACTGACTTTCATTTGAGAAAACACACAGCGGGCCTTAATCTCTTTGTTTTCACCCATATACATTCCAGGTGGAACAAAAAGTTAAAACATAAAAGCAAAATTAACCAAACCCTCTTAATGTTCTAAAAAAGGATGAGTGAATTCATCTATAAACAAGAAGTGTGGATATGTGCAATGTGCATTACTGCTGCTGCTGCTGCTGAGTTGCTTCAGTCGTGTCCGACTCTGTGCGACCCCATAGACGGCAGCCCACCAGGCTCCGCTGTGCCTGGGATTCTCCAGGTAAGAACCCTGGAGTGGGTTTCCATTTCCTTCTCCAATGCATGAAAGTGAAAAGAGAAAGTGAAGTCGCTCAGTCATGTCTGACTCTTAGCCACCCCACGGACTGCAGCCCACCAGGCTCCTCCATCCATGGGAGTTTCCAGGTGAGAGTACTGGAGTGGGTTGCCATTGCCTTCTCCGGGGCATAACTAACAAAGGGCTAATTTCCTTAATTTACAAAACGCTCATGCCTATCAGTAAGAGACAACCAGAAAACTTTAAAAAATGAGAGAAAGGGGGCTCTGCAAGTAAATGCACGTGGCCAGTAATCATATGAGGAGATAGTCAACTCCACTCCCCACGAAAGAAACCACCCCCTCCCAAAGAGTTCAGCGTGCATTCTAAACAAGGACATTCTCCAAAATAAACAGCCACAACAAAGCCCGGAAATCAGGAAACTAACACTGAGGCATTGATACCATCCAATCCTCAACTCCCTCCAAGTGTCTCCATTTGTCCCAGTGACATTCTTCATCAACAGATGATCTAATCCTCAGTCACATGTTGCATTTAATTGTGATGTCTCCTTATTCTCCTTTAGTCTGGAACGGTTCTGTAGTTTTCCTTGATTTTCATGCCCTTGACATTTATAAAGATTACAGAACAGCTATTTGGTAAAATGGTCCTCAGTGTGGCTTTGTCTAACATTTCCTCATGATGAGACTCAGACTTCACACTCCGGCAGGGCTGTCCCGTTGCCTTCCATCAGGTGGCACGTGACTAGCTTGTCCCCTTCCTGGTCATGTTAACTCTGATTAAGTCTCCGTGGTCAAGTTACTCTTCTTCCTTTGCCATCGATGGCATTTTACAGGGACATTCTATGAGATTATGTAACTGTACAGTTCCCTGTCAAACTTTAATTCAGGTATTTATGTATATTAATGTAGATTCATTAATTCCTAATTTTTTCATTGATATGCTTCATTTCACTACTATTATTTATTTTGAGGCCCTGCTTGTTCCTAGGCTGGCAAGTGGGGGCCCTTTCAAGCGGGTATCTGGGGCTCCCGCACATGTTCCGTTTTTCCTAAAGCTCTTTTTTCTCTTTTTCTCTCTCCCTCTCTTTCTTCCTCTCTCCCGCCTTCTCTCTTTTCTTTCTTGCTTAGCTCTTTTCATTAGTTATTTGTACTTTCCTTGCCTTAGTCCTGGAAGCAGCCATTACTCCAAGGAGCATTGCTTTCTTTTGTGGCAAGAACAGTATTTAAAACTGTACTTTTTAAAAACAGTATTAGAAACGTGCTCACTGTTTGTGCTGCTGCTCCCGGCCTCTCAGTGAACAGTGCTATAGGCACACGCACACATAGCCACAGCCACGTTTATTCCTGGATTTATCTTCACGTGTCAATATATTGAAAAATCTGAGGTCACACCTGCATCTCTAAATCTAATCCAACAGCACGTGGAATATTCTAGTTGCCTTTCTTTCCATGTTTTGCAGCTTCCTCTGCTCCCATTGCCCGTTTTACATTTACTTACGTGATCTCCCCCTGCAAGTAGCCAGTCTCCACTGCCTCTCCTGCTGGGCACCCCTCTTCCCCTTTGACATGGCCGTCCTTCTCGTCACTCTGTTTCCTGACCCCCTTGCAGGGCCGGGGGCTTTGTTTCCCACCACGCGGATGTCCCTCCCGCCCTGTCCAGCTCTGACCCCTCTCTCTGGACCGCGGCGCCCCCCAGGGCAGCGGCGCGCTCACCGTGTTGGGTCCTGCCTCGTGGCTGGGGCAGAATTTCTGGAAGGGGAGATACTCTCATCCTGCGGCTCCTGTTTGCTCACCTTCCGAGCTCCCAGCAGATCTTGCCGGGACTGCAAAACCAAGAGGCTCAGCCATTTCAGCTGCTCATACACAGTAACTGTCTCATGGGGTGAAGGAACTAGGAAGCCATCTTTTATTGCAATGTGATAGCCATATATTTTATTTTTTTACAATGCTGGGTTTGTTTCTGCTGTGCAGCAAGGTAACTCAGCCCCGTGTACACACATATGCCCTCTTCCTTGGATTTCCTTCCCATTTAGGTCACCATAGAGCAATGAGTGGAGCTCCCTGTGCTAGAGCGTCGGTTCTCATTAGTTATCTGTTTTACTAACATACAGAAGAGTGTATATATGCCAGCCCCAACCTCCAAATCCATCTCACTCCCCCTGCCCCCCTTGGTATCCGTTAGATATCCATATTAAATGAAATGTTTTCATGAGTTATTTTATGTACAATTGATTTAAATACTATCCTGAAAATCATGTCAAATTTCCCTTGTCCAAAGACTTTCTTCTTTAGTTCCATTATATAAGCATAATGCTTAAGTTATGAAAAAACTCAATCACATACGGTAAAGGTCTAAAGTCTCACGAATGACAGTTACATATGTAAGCTTTACATTTCTGTTACTGGTGGCTAGGGGAAGGAAAAACAGTTTGAGCATCATGATAAGTATTAAAACAAGATTTAGCTTGACCCCAAGTGTCTGTTCATTTCATCTATAAAATGAACTCTACTATGTGGAAAGCATTACCGAAACCAAGCATTAATGTTTTCATTAAGCCAACGATAGCATAGTACATAGGACTATGAAACATTCCTGTAAGAGGTGAGCTGGGCGCCCAATTTGCACAGAAGTATTAAAGAATTACCACACTGCCTGGAGAAGAATTTCCAACTCTGCCACAAAAAGGTCAGCTTTAAGTGTTGCTGTCATAATGACACTGTTAAAAGCCAAAGGGAAATTTTTTTTTTTTTTTTAAGAGAGAAAGGTCTGTGATTAGAACCTATTGAGCAAGCCTAAGAGAAAAAATTTAGTATCATCATATAAGGCTCCAGTGAAGTAATAAAGACTTTTATTAAGTCAATGTTACTTGAAGGAAGACATTTTTACACTGTAAGCAACTTTAGGGCTCTTTACAGCCTAATTAGATAGGTGTGGAACTGCCAGGATCAGAAGAGGTGACTGGGTCAGATCGGACTCCTGAGATGAAACGGCTTCCCCCCAAACGTGGTTCACTGACTTAAACAGCTTGTTGCTTCCTATTTAACATGTTCTGTATTTGGCACTATTCTAAAGAGGAAACTCCTTTAAAAAAAATTCATGGTTATGCCCCAGGACAACAAACTGGGCGCACCGTAACGGATAGTTTATACTCAGCAGAAGAGAAGGGGACAGACGCGTGTTTCACTGAACGTCTACTCCCAGCTTGAGTCCAGACATTGAATGGGCACTTTAATATGTATTAACCAACATAATCCCCTCAACATGCCTCTGCAGGAGATTTCATCCATGAGTTGCCAAAGGGGGAGCACGGTTTAAAGGCTGCTGATCTCAGCCTTCAGAAATGAACACACCCACCCACTAGGGGGCCAGACCTTCCAAGGGCGTGACTCAGGCTCTTGCTTTATTCTTGGTGGAGATATTTTTACGGAGGACTCCCCAATGGATAGGTTTTATTCCCAGGTTCAACAGTGGTTGTAGACCACTGAATATTTGACATTATATTACATTGTAGAATGATATTTCACATAATAGAATGGATGGGACTTTGGTAGAAAAATATCTAAACTTCGTCAATAGTTCTTCTGTAAACATTTGAGAAGAAATATATATATATATGCAGAATACATCATGAGAAACGCTGGACTGGATGAAGCACAAGCTGGAATCAGGATTGCTGGGAGAAATATCAATAACCTCAGATATGCAGATGACACCACCTTTAAGGCAGAAAGTGAAGAACCAAAGAGCCTCTTGATAAAAGTGAAAGAGGAGAGTGAAAAAGTTGGCTTAAAACTCCACATTCAGAAAACTAAGATCATGGCATCCAGTCCCATCACTTCATGGCAAGTAGATGGGGAAAACAGTGGAAACAGTGACAGACTTTATTTTGGGGGGCTCCAAAATCACGGCAGATGGTGACTGCAGCCATGAAATTAAAAGATGATTGCTCCTTGGAAGAAAAGTTATGACCAACCTAGACAGCGTATTAAAAAGCAGAGACATTACTTTGCCAACAAAGGTCAGTCTAGTCAAAGCTATGGTTTTTCCAATAGTCATGTATGCATATGAGAATTGGACTATAAAGAAAGCTATGTGTCGAAGAATTGATGCTTTTGAACTGTGCTGTTGGAGAAGACTCTTGAGAGTCCCTTGGACAGCAAGAAGATCCAACCAGTCCATCCTAAAGGAAATTCTGAATATTCATTGGAAGGACTAATGCTAAAGCTGAAACACCAATACTTTGGCCATCTGATGTGAAGGATTGACTCATTTGAAAAGACCCTGATGCTGGGAAAGACTGAAGGCAGGAGGAGAAGGGGATGGCAGAGGATGAGATGGTTGAATGGTATCACCGACTCAATGGACGTGAGTTTGAGTGAACTCCGGGAGTTGGTGATGGATGGGGAGGCCTGGCATGCTGTGATTCATGGGGTCGCAAAGAGTCGGACACGACTGAGCGACTGAACTGAACTGATATATGTACCCCAGATTAAGTACATCAAGAGCAGCAAATTAATGCATTATACAGGTCTTCATTTATAGTCTCATCATAATTGTCTGTTTACTCATCTGACTGTTCTGTTATCTTTAACAGTATTTTTTTTAAGTATGGAAGAATAAGCTATGATTCTCACCCAAACAGCAAGCACATTTCACAATGGGGACATTGGCAACAGTTACATTAATAAAGCGTCTAGTTGCAGATAGATCCCCCAACAGGAACGATTTGATATTCTTCAAGAATTTTAGATGGCTTGACTCAAGGACTGCACGCACTGGTTGTGGAATGGAGTGCTGATTTTAACAGACTGTCTTAGACTTGGTTTACTACTGAGTTGCAGTGGATTAAAAAAAATGAATGTGAAGTTTGTGTTTGTGGATTTTAGACATAAAATAGGAAATCAACCCTGAATATTCATTGGAAGGACTGATGTTGAAGCTGAAGCTCCAATACTTTGATCGCCTGATGTTAAGAGCCGACTCATTGGAAAAGACCCTGATGCTGGGAAAGATTGAAGGTAAAAGGAGAAGGGGGCAACAGAGGATGAGACGGTTGGATGGCATCATGGACTCAATCATCATGAGTTTGAGCAAACTCTGGGAGACAGTGAAGGACAGGGAAGCCTGGTGCATTGCAGTCCATGGGGTTGCAAAGAGTCAGACACAACCTAGTGACTGAACAACAATTTTAGACATAAATAGCCTCAAACATATTTGTTGTTAATTCTAAACATGATATTTCCTTCGTGTCATATGCTTCATATCAAATTATAGTTTAAATGTATTGGAACCTTGTTCAATTATTAACTAATCTTATGCATGCTTATTTCACACATTATGAAAAAAATCAATATGAAGGAAATTACAAAAACTCTGTAAAGTCATAATATTCCTTTAGAATAAACATCATGTAATATTTGTCTCATTTTGCGCTATCCTCAGCTGTGAAATTAGGTAATCCCTCCACCATAACCTGTCAATATTAGCAATAATTTGTTGTTTGTACCATTCAATCTCTATACCCAGGCACTCACTGTAGTTTCTTTCTTTTTTTAAATATAGATTTAGGAATTGATTGATGAAATACAAAATGCTAGATCAACTTACAACTACTTTCAACCTTACCCAACCAAAATCCATCTTCTGGTTCCTCTCAAAGTTCCACTTTCACAGGGAGGTGATTGTCACATCAATACTGTTTAGATCTTCTCCAGCTGCTCTTTACTAAGGCTACCGAGAAATTTGGATGATAAGATGCTCTGTTTCAGGGCCACTCATCACATTTGCTGATAAAGGTGAACAATAGTTCTCTGTGTACTCCCTCTGCTAAATCCACCCAACTCCTTGTCAACAGGGAAAGGTGTCAGAAAAATGTGCCTCATATTGCTCACAACCTTATTTAGTCAATGAATTTGAGGATGAGGCTATAGATTACTTCCACTTGTGCTTCTATTTGTAGCTACTTGCAAGTACAGCTTGCCTAGCCACCAACAGTAGGTCTTCTTTTAAAGGAAGTCGAGTATGAAGGGGACAACTGTCATATAATACATTGGGGGGAAAATACCCTCTCACATTAGCTAAGGTGCTTTTCTGCTTACTAATCTAACAGTAGACACATATTTTTAACAGAAAGGTGATGTTTTTCTTTTTCTCCTAGTAATACTAGCACTGTAACATCAGTTGTAAGAGATGCTAGTTCACACAGTGTGAGGTGGATATTTATATTAATGAAATAGATGTTTAGAACTGTTCCTTTTCTCCAAATTAGTTCACATCTTCACACACACACACACACACACATATATATACATCTTAGATTTTAAGTAATATTTTAGTATTCTTTTTGGGAGTCTAAATCAAAAAGATGAAATCTAAGAGTATGCTCAGCCTAAGCAGCTTAAAAGTCAACAGCATGTCAAAATTAGGTAAATAAAATTATGATTTGTTTTTTAACACACATTACTTAATGTAGAAGAAGATTCTAATTTTTAACATAATCTAACATTCGTTTATTTTTATTTTTTGAAGCCAAGTTTATTTTCTATATAAACAGATAATTTTTAAAATTTATTTCTGGTTTTCCGATCTTTTTATTTCATTCTAACATTTTTACTTTACGCAGAGTATAGTGGGTTTACGATGCGGTGTTAGTTTCCGGTGTTCAGCAAAGCGACTTTGTCACCCATGTACGTATGCTTATTCTTTCCAGATTCTTCTCTGATGCAGGCTGTCTCAGAGTCCCGACTACAGCTCCCTGTGCTATTCCATGTGTCTCTTGATCACCTGCTCCATACACAGTCGCATGTGGATGCTAATCCCTAGCTCCCATTCTACCCCTCCCCCTGCCTGTCCTGGTAACCAACAGTTTGTTTCCTAAGTCCGTGAGTCTGTTTCTGTTTTTTAAATAATTTCATTTGTCTCATTTTATAGATTCTACATATAAGTGATAATTGGTTGTCTCTTTTTTTTTTTAAAGAAACTTTTAGCTTCAGCTTTGATCTCTGCTGTTGTATTTCTTAAATTTATACGCGGTGGTAAACTACACTTGTCACCACTGGCTTCATCCTGTCTTGATGGAATGGACTATATCATGTCTTAGAAAAAGAAAGAGAAAAGCTCAGAAATAGCTCATGAATAAAGTTATTTCAATTATTTAGCGTATTTGCTTAATTTAGTAAACAAAACAAGAATTAACCTTGGACTACAATACAATATGGGCTAGCTTACAGGGTAACACCAATTTAACCACGATGGCATTCAGATTGGCTATTAAGTTATGCTCGCGTAGACAGAGGCAATATGTTAGGAGACTGGAGAGGAAGGGAAGCCCCGCCGACAGTCTGTGGCCCCAGACAGGCCACCTCCATATGCTCAGCAGCGCCTGCCAGCCTTGCGGCCCAAGCCCCGCCTCCTTCTCGGGGACACCCATATGCTCTCCGCAGACTGAGAGCTCGCCTCTTCTAAGACGGTCAGGTCTCACTCGGCATTCTGTTGCACTGAATATTTGTGAACAGCGATACATAATTGTGTTGCAAAGATGAGACTAAGGATGCCAGGCTTTTCCACCTTCTTCAAAGACAGAGTTATGGATCCTGACAGTCTTATATTTCAACTTTATAGAAAAATTACTTGCATGCATTTTAACCCAACGTACAAATGGCTCAGGCTCCCACTTATGCATTAAGTAGTGGGGAGTCAAAAAGTAAGAAAAAATATATAACTGGGCTTCTGTGTTATTGTTTCAATGTGTAAACAGAAGGGAGTTGAATTGAGTGGAAGTGTCAGATATACAATGAGCAAAAATGTGAACAAAGGATTTTTTTCCCCTGAATAATTGTCATTGATTTTAGTGTTTCTTGAGCTTTATTCACATGTTGCAAATTTTAGACCTTACACATCCATTTCTTTGCTCATTGAACATTGTCTGTTTTTAGATTTTTGGGAACCCTGGGCATCTCCTCTTTCATCTGGCAAAAAACAACAGGCAGTGGTCATCATTTTCATTTCAGCTGAGAGATTAACCACATTCTAAATTATAAATAAAAAGATGAGTGCACAGAATATTTTTAAAAATGAAAGTCTGCTTCCTTAGTGGGAGATAAATACTAGTTGGACAATAGATTATAGGAAATGTGTGTTCTTATGTTGGTAAAATTTTTTTCATTTACAGAAATTTCTCACTTTCTACAAATTTTTTTTTTTTTTTTTAAACCAGTCAGAACATTGATATGTTGCAAATATTTACATTTTATGAAAGAAAAAAATAAAATCCTGGAGAAACATTCAGCACAAAGCAAACTGAATAGACAGTAAACTGAAAATATATAATGACATCAGTTTAAAAAAGAGTATGATGTTCCACAGATCAGAAATAACAAAAGCAGATACTAGCAATGTCTCTCAATGTAACTACCTAAGTTAAGAATTTATTTCTTTCTCTCTATAGAAATTCAACCAGATCTGGATTGGAAATTACTTGCGACTTAACTTTCCCCCAAATTTGCGTGTGCGTACATGTGTGTGCTAAGTCCCTTTAGTTGTGTTCGACTCTTTGTGACCCCCATGGACTGTAGCCCGCCAGGCTCCTCTGTCCATGGGACTCTCCCGGCAGGAATAATGGAGTGGGTTGCCATCCCCTTCCCCAGGGGATCTTCTCGACCCAGGGATTGTACCCGCATCTTTTTAAATATATATATATTTTTTTTAATTGACTGATGATTGCTTTACAACACTGGTTTGATTTCTGGCATACATCAGCAGGCATTAACCACAGGTGGACACGTGTTCCCTCCCTCCTGAGCCTCCCGCCCATTCCCGCCCCTCTGGGCTGTTACAGAGCCCCGGTCTGAGTTCGCGGAGTCACGCAGCAATCTCCCCCTGGCTGGCTGTTTACATACGGTGGTGAGTGTTTCCACACTAGCCTCTCCGTTCATCTCAGCCCCTCCTCCTCTCCGCCACCCTTGTCTAAGTCTGTTCTCTATGTCTGTGTCTCCCGACCCCGTGCCTCTTATGTCTCCTGCATTGGCAGGCAGGCTCTTTACCACCAGCACCACTGAGAAAATTTAAGGGACAACAAAGCCATGACTTTTTCTTTCGGTGTATTCCCCCGCTTACATACCCTCCAAGGGTCTGGGAAACACTGCCTTTTCCTTATATGTGCCTCCTCTCTATAAATCCTCTGTCTCTATTTTCTCTCCTCCTCTTTGGCATGTTAATAATCTTTTATTAGTACTTTTCTCCTTTTTAGCTCCTAACAGCCCACCAGTTTTTGGCCATAGGGCCTCCCTGATATCTGGTTCAGTATCTCCCAGTTTCTAGCTGTTTCAGGCACCACCGCCCCAGGTTCCTAGCGTCCCATGTGTGACTGGTGCAGGTAAGGAAGAGAGGTGAGGCACACAGACGGGGGTATTCCTTCTCTGTCAAGATGTTCACCTACACAGACACATACATTCAGAAGAACAATCCCAGGGGAAAAGCTGAGAATGTCCGTGTCAATGTATATAACCTTGAGCTTCCCACAGGCCTTTCTGGTGGCTCAGATGGTAAAGAATCTGACTGCAACGCAGGAGACCCAGGTTTGATCCCTGGGTCGGGAAGATCCCCTGGAGAAGGGAATGACCACCCACTCCAGTATTCTCGCCTGGAGAATCCCATGGACAGAGGAGCCCGGTGGGCACTGTCCGTGGGTTGCAAAGGCTGGACAGGACTGAGCGCCCAACACTGGGGCTTCCCAGGTGGCTCAGTGGTAAAGAATCCCCCTGCCAGTGCAGGAGATGCAGGAGACCC
Source organism: Cephalophus harveyi (assembly GCA_006410635.1). Classification (NCBI taxonomy): domain Eukaryota; kingdom Metazoa; phylum Chordata; class Mammalia; order Artiodactyla; family Bovidae; genus Cephalophus; species Cephalophus harveyi. The sequence goes on along the minus strand of SJYT01055912.1, from coordinate 308,413 downwards.
AGGTTCGATCCCACGGTCAGGAAGATCCCCTGGAGAAAGAAATGGCACCCCACTCCAGTATTCTTGCCTGGGAAATCCCATGCACAGAGGAGCCTGGTGAGCTACAGTCCAAAGGGTTGCAAAAGAGTTGGACACGACTGAGTGACTAAACAACAACATATAATCTTAGAGAAGACTGGATGCTGTAATGCCAAGGTGGATCAGGATTTATAATAAAAGAACTTGAAACCTCAATAATCTATCAACTACCTATTGCAATACATAAATGCTTTTAGAGGAAAATTATCTTGAGGCCAACCTGATGTTAACCATTCTTTCTCACGGATTTCTACAAATACGTGCAAACACAGTTATGGTCTGTGCTCCCAAGTGCCTATGGATGAAAGCACACACACTCAGATACACACAAACCCTACCCTTTAGGGATGAGAAACTCCCAAAGCTATCACAGAATTCAAATCAGATATCACTCCATAATTTTTGTTCATTTAGGACTTCATCATCGTTTTCCTTAGAAATCACTAATTAGCATGGACACAGACGTTTGCTTTTAACTATTTGCACATGCAGCTATCTTCACCTTACAGGGAACGGGTTAAAATACGATCACAGCTCACTCAGGTATGAAACACCACAGCCCCGCATCCCAGGGTGGCAGGTGAGCGCTGCAGGGGGCAGATGTCCCACCATTCACAGTGACCCGGTCAACCAGGAAGGGTTCTTCTGTGCAGCGCCCGCCAGGGAGTGCCTCGTCACTGCGTCTTCAAAGCGACCCATCTTATGAAGCGGCAGGAGGTGCTCGCATACTGCCCGTGGCCCCTTCTCATGAGCTGGCGGTGACACGTGTGTATTGGTGATCCCGGAGCCTGCCACGCTCGTCTAACAGACCCAGAGGCGCAGAACCAACTTTTCCTTTAGTCCCGGAACATGCGATGGACACAGAAACAGTTGTCACGCAAGCCAATGGACTGAAGGAGGAAAAGCACCAACCAAGGACCTCGGGCAAGCGAAGCTTCCTTCCTCGTCAAACCGGAGCTCCAGAGAAGACGCGCTGGGTCCACGGCGAGGGTGTTTCCTGCACCTCAAATTGTGTGCATCACCCGGTTTTGAGCAAGTGACAACCATCGGCCGGCAGGCACCAGGGTTAGAAGCAGACCGGGAATGACGAAGACCCACCCGCTCAGGGCTGGCAGTTGTGGCAAACGGCTCTCAGAGGGCGCTTCTCCCGTGGGCACCCCGAGATGTTGTGCCCCCCAAACTCCTCCTTTCGGAGGTCCCACTCCACTCCCCATGAAAAGACTAGAGATGAACAGGTGCCCGTGGCTTGAACTCGCGAGGCTGGATTTGGTCTGTTGGCCACTCCCTTCAGGATTCTTGTTTCACAAGCCCAGATCAGAGGACTCACTGAAGCCCAGATAATCTGGCCTTTTTCTCAGTTATTCATGAGACGTAGGCAACATTGCCTATTTGCATTTCATGTTTTTCACGTGAATTGCTCCAGTTGCAGGCAGGGTGTCAATCGAGCTTCACTTTGCTAGAAGCCTCTGCAGGCTCAGCGGCCTCCTCATTTCAGCATGAAAACCGTCGTTACAACGACTTCTCTTCGAACTCTGAGAATGGGGAATTCTGAAAACTTGACAGCTGGTGGCAATTTATGTAATTTGGTCTATTACTGCTGGCAGAACGGGGGAAAACGTAAGAATGAAACTCAGAATCTATAACACACACAGATATACATATATATATACATATACATATGTGTGTATATATACACACATCATATATGTGTATATGAGTGTTAGTCACTCAGTAGTGTCTGACTCCTTGAGACTCCACAAACTATCCAGTCCACGGGATTCTCCAGACCAGAGTACTGGAGTGGGTTGCTTTTTCCTTCTCCAGGGGGTCTTCCCAACCCAGGGATCGAACCCAGGTCTCCCACATTGCAGGCAGATTCTTTACCAGCTGAGCCATCAGGGGAAGCCCAAGGACCTGTAGCCAGCAGTAAATATTTGTTGAGCTGAACTAGGGGGCAGGAGATGGACAAGAAAGGAGTCGGTGAGATAAGTGGTCTGATTCCACTGCAGGCTCCAAGGTCAAGGGGAGAAGCTCCCCACACGGCTGGACCTCCCGCCAGGCTCCCACCGAGGGCCCAGGGGAGGTTCGACTCCACTGTATCCTCTACAGTTCCAGTTCTTAAAGAGGCATTCACATAAACGCCTGTGGACCGTGGGGCTAAGAAAGACCTAGTTGTGAAACTATTGGTAGTTTGGATTTCCTGACTTCTTTCAAAATTTATATGTACTATTGTGCACATGGACTCCAAGGAAGTGGAAAATGAGTTTGTGAAAAACACTTTTTGTCAATTAAAAGTTTTCACTAATTTTATTAAAGTCTTTTTTTTTTTTTTTTTACCTCCTAAGGCTGCTTTAAAAGTATTTTCCCATACATTTCTGTCCCTTTAACTTTCCTTATAATTATTTTCCAAATGATAAGGGAAGAAATAATAAATATCATTTATGGAAAAGTCATTCTGTACAGAACATTTGAAAGCCTGCTCACAGGAGGGTTAGGAATGTTTGGCGTGAACCCAGGGGACGGGAAACCGTGGAAGGGCAGGGCCCACTTTCTGCTGATCCTGCTGGGGCCCCGGGTTTGGGAAGCTGGGACTGGGCCAGTTCCGGGTGTCAGGGCGCTCACAAGAGCAGGTAAAGTGGGGCGTCCCAGTGCAGGGACACGTAAGAACAGAGTGATGGTCTGTCCCAGGTTTAGCCGTGAATAGCCCGTGTCCTGGGAAACTTTTCAGTCCTGAGCAAACTGGGACGGTGAGCCACGCTATGCAAGAGTTATTCAAAACAGGGATCAGAAAAGAATGTTCAAGCCATAGAGGTTTTCAGCAGTCATTGATTCACCCATTATCATTATTATCTCACTTTGAGCACTGGAAGGCTAAAATTTGACCTTGCTTAGAGAAAGGGCTCTCGCTGCAGTTCTATCAATACATCTGGAATGCGGCTCAGGAAATTCAATCCTTCTCCCTCTCCTACTCAGGGCTGTGTGTTGTTCGGAAAGTATGTGTGTACTTGGAAGTATGTGGCACGTGCCCATGTTCATACCCTCGGTGTTTCGAGCCCAAGGTCAATGCTGTTTGCCTTAGAGTGAGGTCAGGCAAGCATTATAGATCACGGGATCGCACGTCTCGTGGGCGCGGGGACAGGTGCGTGTGCAAGTGCTGGGGGTCGCATCCTGGGACACCCTCTGCCCCAGTGTCTGCTGGCTCTGAGAAACCCCCTTCTCAGGTGATGCCAGAGGTTCCAGGGAGCTAGCAGGCTCAGGACTTTTCCTTTCCCATACTGGAAAAAAAAAAAAGTTGTCTCATCTTTTTTCCATTTTAAAAAAATAAAAACTACATGTAATTCTAAAAATAAAACTACTCAGAACTGGAAACAAATGAAGATGAGTACAGAATTCCCCTGGTTCTTAGTCTGTATCGGAGGAAATCTCTTCCTTTTCTGCTCTTGCAAGCACCAACATCTCTGATAACATTTCAGTATTAAAAATGATCGCTGTCGTTTTCCGTTACTTAATGGCCAAGTGTTTTGTGTCCTTAGGCAAGTTTCTCAGAAAGATGCACTTACTATGATGCCACTTAATAAGAATTGGAACGTATAGACATTACTATCTGCAGGAACATAGTAGGGCTTCCCTGGTGGCTCAGACGGTAAAATATCTGTCTGCAGTGCAGGAGACCCGGGTTCGATCCCTGGGTTGGAAAGATGCCCTGGAGAAGAGAATGGCAACCCACTCCAGTATTCTTGCCTGGAGAATCCCATGGACAGAGGAGCCCAGCGGGCTACAGTCCATACAGTTGTAAAGAATTGGACACAACTGAAATGACTTAGCATGCACACACCCATTCCGGTATTATGGCTTGGAGAATTCCATGGTCAGAGGTGCTTGGCAGGCTACTCTCCATGGGGCCGCAGAGTCAGGCATGACTGAGTGACTAAGCACACACAGGAATATAATAATATAGATACATACTACCTCTAATCCATGCATGTCCCCAAATGTATAATACATGTGTGCATACATGTATCTATACATCTCTGTGTGCGAACATATGTATACACTTATGAATGGACATGCCACATAACCAGCTCAAGAATCACACGTGACGGTGATCAGCTCGGAGCTAAAGAGGAGGTGGGTGCTGGGAGCTGTTCAGATGAGAGCTAACTCACGCACCCTTCCGTAACGACCTTTCAGTCTGGCCATGGTCTCTGTGCCCCTGCCCCAACACTGGGCACCTCTCTTCCCCAAGATGGTATGAGGTGCCAGTGAGGCCCCAGGCTTGACAGTCCAGGGTGAGTCCTTCCAGGCTACACTGCTTGGGCTTGAACCTTGGACCTGCCACTATCGCCCTGTGCAGTCACCACCTGGATCTTTATTTACACTGGGCACCTCTCTTCCCCAAGATGGTATGAGGTGCCAGTGAGGCCCCAGGCTTGACAGTCCAGGGTGAGTCCTTCCAGGCTACACTGCTTGGGCTTGAACCTTGGACCTGCCACTATCGCCCTGTGCAGTCACCACCTGGATCTTTATTCCCTCGATGCCTCAGTTTCCCTACCATTTCCTTTATCAGGCTGTTATAAACACTTACCATTTCTTCCATAAGATTGCTGTAAACCCTTATTTCCTTTATAAGGTTGCTATAAACACTTCACAGCGCTGCTTTTCATTTAGAACTTGGCTGACACAGACTCTTCGGTTGAAGGTCTTCGGATGACAGTGAATTAGAATTGCTGGTTCTGACTGCCAGGAGGACGCGACCATAATTGAGTTGAGGGCAGGAAACCTCTAAAGAGTCTTCATTCTTCAAGCGCTCAGAACCAAGTGCATTTAACACAATTAGGATGCATTTATTTATTCCTTCAGCACAAAGTTATTAAGCTGTTGTTACCACCAGACAGGGTGGCAGATGCCGGGTCTCCCCGAGTGAGCCTGGCACACACAATTCCAGCAGCAAACTGATTAGGAACATGGGTGCTGGTGCCACACCGCCTTGATGTGAGTCCTGGCTCCAATTCCCACTGTGTGACTTTGGGTAAGTCACTTAACATCTCTGTGCCTCACTTTCATTGTTTGTACAGTGAGGACAACTATTCCATCCACTCCATAGAGCTGTAAGAATTTCTCAATAAGTCAAGTCGTATAAGTACATGTAAAAAGAGGAAGGGAGCTCACAGCAAGTGCCTGGTGAGTGCTACGATAGTGAAGATTGTGCCATGATTTGTTTATTATCATCTAGTATTTGATGGGCATCCAGGTGGGCAGTAGAGGTAAAGAATCCACCTACAATGCAGGAGATGCAGGTTTGATCCCTGGGTCGGGAAGATCCCCTGGAGAAGGAAATGGGAACCCACTCCAGTATTCTTGCCTAGTGAATCCCAAGGTCAGAGAAGTCTGATGGGCTATAGTTCACGGGATCGCAAAGAGTCAGACACAACTGAGCATACACACACACAGATATCTGACACTGTGCTTTGAATGAATTTATCTTACTGAGCCATCTTGACATATTAGCCAAAAATTTTTTTCACAAGCAAAACAGGTAGTGTGAATTACACCAAAAATCTGAAAATCACTTTCATGAATAAATAGCTCCTCTTATCTGGTTAAAACATGTGCTACATTGAAACATCAGATTAGAGTGGCTAGTTCAGTAAGGATGGTATGTTACCGGATACAAGCTTTTACATTAATTACACTCTCCCCCAAGATATTAGCACACACAAGCATGGAAAAGGAGAGAGTCATACAGAAAATTCATACCTAGACACCTCTTCTTCTGCAGAAATACTAACATCTTATATCCTTGTGCTGTAAGTTTCAAAATGCCTTATGTGACCTCACAACTTTGAACTTTTTGATTTGTGCATCTCACATGAACTGGAGAGCTACTATTTTTAATTCCATTTGGATGGGGCTAGTTCCATGTTCCTTTGAAAGATAAGATAGCCCTTGCTCTGAATCATCCCCTTAAAATGCAAGATAAAGAGAAAATTTTAAATAAGAATAGAAAATAGCCACCAGTTTCATAAGGACAGAGGTGAGTGGAACTCTTATTTTGATGATACATCTCTAGACAAAAGCATTTACAGATGGGTATTTTTTTTCTCCTTTATAGTCAAAGGTGATTTCAAAATAGATTTGTACAGCTGAAAGCACCAAAAATGTTCACATAGATGAGAATTGATCACCACTCATGGAAAAGCAGCTGTAACTGCATTTGAAGGGAAGATTTCTTACCGTGAAAAGATTAAATACCCACTAATGAGAAAGGAGAGTGAAAAAGTTGGCTTAAAGCTCAACATTCAGAAAATGGATTGGGGGCAGGAGGAGAAGGGGACGACCGAGGATGAGATGGCTGGATGGCATCACGGACTCGATGGACGTGAGCCTGAGTGAACTCCGGGAGTTGGTGATGGCGTGCTGCGATTCATGGGGTCGCAAAGAGCTGGACACGACTGAGCGACTGAACTGAACTGAACTGAATGAGAGATGTATTTCTTTTTCTCCGGTGGGAGGGAAACTACGTTGACGATTTAAGGTTCAGGTTTTTAAAGTTCAGTAAAATTGTCACAAATTCAACTTAGGTTTTCTCTCCCAGTTTTCTCCCTTCCTCATCTTTCCCATTTATCTATTCTATAATTTATCCATCTGCCAAAACATCTATCTATCCGCCTGCTCAACATCTGTCCGCCTGTCTGTATCCCTGCAATAGCCTGGCTGTGTCTATCTATGGATCTGTCTCTATCATTAAAGAAGCACACGAAGGTTAAAATGGCAGGCGTGAAGGCCTCTGAGCGTTTGGCGGTGAGGTTTTTCTTAAAATAATTCTCCTCAACCCTCGAGGTCACCTGCAGTACTGGTGTAATTGTCACTTACCATAAAAAGTGTACTTCCGGGCAACAGGAGGGAAGCATTCCCTGGAGCAGAAGGAACTTACAGGGCAATGAAGACTGTGCAGTAAGCACACGTGGAGGGAGAGCCGGTCAGCGCCCTTCCTCACTGGACACGCAGATCTCAGGGTGGAATCTGCAGCAGAAGTGCAACCAAGCTCAAGAGGCCGTCTCAGCAGCATGGATGGCGCGGTGCGTGTGGTTAGAGAGCAACGCTCTCTTTGGATTGAAGGGCCTCAAGATTAGGTTGTGACTTAAGGAATGAGAAAGGAATGACTGGCCAGTGCAATCTGGAGTCAATTACAGGGAAAGATGAAAACAGTCACGTGTCAGTCACCTGAGTGGGGCCCTAGATACCGTTTCTCTTGTGCTTTGACGGTCACCTTTGAAGCGCTGCCTCGTTTTGGGCACCGTGCGGGCTGAGGTTCAGCAGAAATGGGCTCCCGGAGGAGGCTGACTGCAAATCGAGGCGTGAGCCGGCGGGGACGGGTCTCGGGAGGGGAGGCTCGCTGGACACGGGCCCGCAGCCTGCAGACGCTGACTTAGAGGAGACACACCTGGGGTATTCCCAGCGCCCGCCACCTGCGTTGGCGACCAGGGAGCGTCAGTCCAGGAGGAGGAGGGTGCCGACGGCGGAGGCGCAAAGGGAGGAGAGAAGCGGCGAAAAGAGAACACGCAGACCGAGAGAGAGGCCAAGAGTGCTGGGTTCTGATTGGTCAGCCTGGATTCCCCGTGGCCAAGCAGGTGTGCGCATTTACTTTCCATGACTCACTTTGGCAACGCGGAATACTTGGACACTGATGCCTTCACAAATAGGATACTTGAATGAGTGGAGCAACCGTGGGCTAAAAAAAAAAAAAAAAAAAAAGCTGGCCTCTTTGGCATAGGTATGCGTCTGTAACGACCAAACAGTGGGCAAACTCGGGCTGTCCGCCGTCCGGGCCAAAGAAACACCGTCAGCGGCAGCCCTGGGCACCCTGCACCCTGAGTGATGGGCAGGCAGAACCCCAAAACCAGAGAACCGCCAGCCTGGAGGTCCCCGGGAGTCCCGGGGGGCCCTGCCGAGGGACAGAAAGACTGAAATAAAGACGAAGATATGAAGGGAGGGAGGGAGATACTAAAAAACCAGGTTCTGGGACATGAAATAAAATTGCAGCCCATCATGGAGGTCAGCTATGGCATCTCCACAGAAAAAAGAGCAAAGCTGACACCTTAAAGGAAGTGTGGTTGGAAGCGGAATTCCCATCCCAGGTGGCCTTGCTAGTTGTCCTGGAGAAGGGCATGGCAACCCACTCCAGTGTTCTTGCCTGGAGAATCCCCGTGGGCAGAGGAGCCTGGAGGGCTACAGTCCTCGGGGTCGCAAGAGTCGGGCACGACTTAGCAACCAAACCACCACCACCACCACCGGTGTCCAGCCTGAGCAGTGTTAAGAAATGGTCTGCTAATCCAACATGGATTTGAGAAAGTCTCTGAGTTACTTAAACATATTTAGAACACCCACAACATTTACAGTACATTTTAATATGAAATATGTTAGCAACGCTTTCAAACTATGATGTGTGCTGGTACAAGGTTTAACTTGTAACAACTATGAAAACTTAAAAAAAATGTATCCTCAAGGAAAAGTCATCAAATTAAACAACACAAAGTTATAAAACTGAAATTCCTCAGCTGAAAGCCCACGTGTCCGTGTCTCTGTTTGGAGTCCATTTTGCGCTTTTCAGACACGGTATCTTATTCCTAAGCGTTGTCTGTCTCAGAGTCCTTGGGGAGAACTGCCTTGCTAATGGTTTTCCATACTTTATATGAGAATTTAGGGCAATCCAACTTGAAAAACGTAAAAGTACTGATTCTAACCTTGACTCCTCACACTGTCTCCAAAGTTTAAACCAGCCCTCGAGAACAAATCGAGAAGAAAACCGGAGCGCTTCCCTCTAGGCGTCTGAAAGACTGACAGTCACTGTTTTATCTCCGCGATCTAAGTGAAGCCTTGTGCAGACGGTGAGAGCAGCATACCATGTACTCTAATTTGATATTCATAAACAATACAAAGTGGCACATTAAGACTTTTCGTAGACTTCACCACCAACTTTAAAAAAATGAATATTTCAAAAGTGCCCCGAAGTTACATGGGCAGAATGGGCAGAAAATACATTTTATTTCTTTGTTATAAGGATTTATTTGAATTAAAGCCTCTCAATGTCATATCAAGCAAAGTTGTGAGTTTTTAAACTAGGAAAAACAAAGAGTTCCTATTTATTATGTGAAAAAAAAAAAAAAAAGATTGTTTTTCCTCTCCCAGGCTTTGGGCTCAGGTTTGTGAATTGCAGAAGAGGAAGAAATCTTGGGCATTTGGAAAAATGCAGATCCCAGGAGAGGAGAAGTGTGTCAGATCCTTTCTGTAGCTGGAAGTTGACTGACAGTCACCTGCTGCAGAAAGGTACAGATGTTTGCGCCTGTCTGACTTCTTGACAAATGCGCCCAGCACAGCTGACCTGGGAACCAACAGGCATAACCACTCTCCTAAAAAGGTATAAACACATACTAAAATAAAATACATTTTCATCAAGTCTAAACATAGCTCCGCATAAGCCATTCATGCTGGAGAAACCTAGCTTTATATACCATAATAAAAATGTATTTAAAATGAAATAAACACCTTAATTCACGCTCGTCTTGAGACGCACGTAACAAAGTTTAAATGTTGAAAAACGAGGCAATAAAGACATTTTTATGGTTGATAACAAACTACAAATTTGTCTGGGGAAAATAATCATTCAGTGTTTGACAAAAGAGCTGTGATAAGAGATAAAGAACACAGTATTCACTGTCTAAAGAACCAGGGAGGGGAATACAGCTTGTCCCAATCCCACATTTTCAACTATGTGTGCTATGATTACAGTTATAAACAATGGATACTGTGTCAGCGAGGAGCAAAACAAACAATAGGTCTTTTTCTGAAAGTATCTGTAGGAAGAACATACAAGCCAGTCAACAAGGGAACAGAAATAATCCTTGTTTTCTTTGTAAAAATAATACTTTAAGATTCATCTGCAAGAATGTTGGTATTCTTTTCCACTGTGTGTTTTATTTTCCTTCATTCACTATAGACTTTTTCCCAACTTGCACCTGGTTTGACCAGCAGTCAGCTGGCCTCTGAGGAGTCTGCCTGTGTCTTTCCTACACCTCCCTGCCAGAGACGGTCACCAGCTGCACAACTGTGCTTTCTTTAGTTATAAAAGCCAGCTTGTGACATCCTTTGCTTAATTCAGTTAAAAACTGAATTAAATGAAATCAATTCAACAAATACCCCTTCCCCAGTGCTTACTGCATCGAAGGCGCTGCTGGTTTGGGAGGAGATACGTGGAGAGAGGAGAGACATAGACTTCAAGAAGCTTACAGTCTATTTCGGGGTCTAAGACAAGCCTAACATAAAGCAAGACAGAGTGTATGCTTTGTAAGAGAGACAACGATGACCTGTCTCGTCGGTTTAGAGGAAAAGAGACAGATGGGAATGTTGCTGGACAAGAGAAGGGGGTCACCTGAGGCTGACCTCCAAGCACAGAGGGTTTTGTGGTTCGGGGCGGGAGTGGGGAGAAGGTGGCCTGTTGTCGACGGACCGAGCCAGAGCCGATTGCAGAGGGTGGGCCACAGAGAAGTCCCTGAGAATGAATGGAGCCCAAGGTGCCCGTCTAAGACGGACGAGGGTACAAGTGAGAATGACTCATCAAAGCCTAGATGTGAGCATCCTTCTGAAGGACCTGAGCATCTACCCTCTAGAGAGGACCTGCCTCAGGCCAAAGAGGGGAAGGGACTTCCCGCGGGTGATGGTACAGTGAGTGGCTAAGGGCAGAGGGCAGGGTGGAAGAGGGGCATGGCCCTCCAGATGGGGGGACCCAGGGGTCCAAGACAGGAGGTTGCGGGGTGCACCAGGCAGAGGGGAAGAGGCAGAACAAGGAGACGCGGGTGTCAAAGAAAGGGGACTTTGCACAAGACAAAGACTTCTGCCCGGTTTTAGGTCTCTACTCGGACACAAATTTTGCTGAGGTTCTCCTAAACGGAGAGGTTAGTTGGTTCTCATTAACTTTTACTGGGCTTCCCAGGTGTTGCATTGGTAAAGAATCCTGCCAGTGAAGGAGATGCAAGAGAATCAGGTTTGATTCCTGGCTCAGTTCCAGAAGATCCCCTGTAGTTGGAAATGGCAAACTGCTCTAGTATTCTTGCCTGGGAAATCCCATGGACCCAGGAACCTGGTGGGCTACAGTCCAGGGGGTCGCCAAGAGTTGACCGGACTGAGCACACACACACACACAGACGCACACACACACAAAGACGCACACAACCTCTATTCTTGCTAATATTTTTGACCTTTGAAGTCCAATCAGAATAAAAGTAGAAAGTAGATCATTTTACTTTTTCTAAGGAAAGAAATTCAGATTTCATAAGAAAATACATTCTTCCAAAGTCCCTTGTGCTGTTCTTCAGATAATTTTCAGACACGCAGTTAACCTCCAGAATTACTTCAGTGCATTGGGCTCTTTGCTTAAGAACCCAAGAGCCTTCCTGTGGGGCCTGTCTGAACCCTTGAGTCTACTGCAACTCTGCATCAACCAGGTTACTCCTTAATCTGTATTTTAGCTTTAAAAACCGAACACTGAGACATTTGACTCAAGACAAACTATTGCTGGATATTTCCCGCCTTCATGACTATTCTCTAAAGAGTAAATATCCAGGCACAGATTTGGGACATTGAGTGAGCTGAAGTATATTTATCCCTTCATGTGAAATTATACTATTTTAAGCAAGTTTTTTGGCGCCTGCTGTTGTTGTTTTAGTTGCTAAGTCATGTCTAACTCTTTGCAACCTCATGAACTGTAGCCCACCAGGCTCCTCTGTGCATTGGATTTCCCAGGCAAGAACACTGGAGTGGGTTGCCATCTCCTCCTCCAGGGGACCTTCCCGACCCCGGGGTGGAGCTCGAGTCTCCTGCCTTGGCAGGCAGATTCTTTGCACTGAGCCACCTGGGAAGCCCCTTTTTGGCTCCTAAGAGGCTACTAATGAGTCGTTGCTAATAAAGTTTACAGATCAAAGACCTTCTGTTAAGATGGCAATGAGATGTTTTTCTTGACGCTGTTGAAGTGTTGCACTCAATATGCCAGCAAATTTGGAAAACTCAGCAGTGACCACTGGACTAGAAAAGGTCAGTTTTCATTCCAATCCTAAAGAAAGGCGATGCCAAAAAATGCTCAAACTACCGTACATTTGCACTCATCTCACACACTAGCAAGGTAACGTGGAAAATTCTCCAAACTAGGTTTCAACAGTATGTGAACCGAGAACTTCCAGATGTTCAAGCTGGATTTAGAAAAGGCAGAGGAACCAGAGATCAAATTGCCAACATCCATTGGATCATAGGAAAAACAAGAGAATTCCAGAAAAACATCTACTTCTTCTTCACTGACTATGCTAAAGCCTTTGTGTGGATCACAACAAACTGTAGAAAATTCTTAAAGAGATGGGAATACCAGACCACCGTACCTGCCTCCTGAGAAATCTGTATGCAGCTCAAGAAGCAACAGTTAGAACTGGACATGGAACAATGGACTGGTTCCAAATTGGGAAAGGAGTACATCAATATATAAGACTGTATATTGTCACCTTGCTTACTTAATTTATATGCAGAATACATCATGAAAAATGCCATACTAAATGAAGCACAAGTTGGAATCAAGATTGCCAGGTGAAATATCAATAACCTCAGATATTTATTGAGGCTAATATATCTCAATTATAACCTCAGGTGGCAACACCCTTATGGCAGAAAGCAAAGAGGAGCTAAAGAGCTTCTTGATGAAAGTGAAAGAGAAGAGTGAAAAAGCTGGCTTAAATAAAACTCACCATTCAGAAAACTAAGATCATGGCATCCAGTCCCATCACTTCAGGGCAAATAGATGGGGAAACAATTGGAAACACTGACAGACTTTATTTTCTTGGGCTCCAAAATCACTGCAGATTGTAACTGCAGCCATGAAATTAAAAGACCCTTGCTTCTTGGAAGAAAAGCTATGACCAACCTAGACAGCATATTAAAAAGCAGAGACGTTGCTTTGCCGGCAAAATTCCTTCTATTAAAAGCTATGGTTCTTCCAGTAGTCACGTATGGATGTGAGAGTTGGACTATAAAGAAAGCTGAGCGTAGAAGAACTGATGCTTTTGAATTGTGGTGTTAGAGAAGACTCTTGAGAGCCCCTTGGACTGCAAGGAGATCAAACCAGTCAATCCTAAAGGAGATCAGTCCTGAGTGTTCATTGGAAGGACTGATGTTGAAGCTGAAACTCCATACTTTGGCCACCTGATTTGAAGAACTGACTCATTGGGAAAGACCCTGATGCTGGGAAAGATTGAAGGTGGGAGGAGAAGGGGCCGACAGAGGATAAGATGGTTGGATGGCATCACGGACTTGATGGACTTGAGTCTGAGCAAGCTCCGGGAGTTGGTGATGGACAGGGAGGCCTGGTTTGCTGCAGTCCATGGGGTCGCAAAGAGTTGGACACAACTGAGTGACTGAACTGTACTGAGAAGGGAAAACTAATGCAATCCAGACAGGTTGCATTATTAAGACCTGCATTAGAAACCTAATACTTTCTTCTATTGTTGATTGATCCTGTCTACTTGGGGGAATCTTATTTTTGGATTCTGTTATTTCTACTTTTTATCAACCATCTACACTGCTTTTGCAATGCTACTGGAGAGAACTTACAAAAATAAGCGACAGGCCACCTGGGAGTCCGGCCGCGCAAGCATTAACTGAGCATGTCCCGGGTGACCAGTGTGCCAGCATTTGCATCAGCCCAGGCCATGAATGCAAGCCCTTGTCAGTCATGGGTGCTGGGCGCATGGCACAGGGAGCAGGCGCCTTTCTCTTGATGCTGATGGCTTGACAGCTGCATTTACACACACTTTCACAAAACTCATTTGCATCTTTTTCCAAAGAAACAAAAATGGAGTTAGCTTGTTGAAGGGTTACGAGGTAAAACTTCCTAGCAGAAAATGAAAGGGAAGTCACTGTGTCTCATGGAAAAGGGATGCGGGAGAGATCAGCAGTCTGGAAACTCCCCTGCTACAATGTGTAACTGGCAAGGACCTCCAGTCTTTAAAGCTACCAGATAATGCATGGCAGGACGTGAAACATCTAGCTCACTTCTGTTATTCTCCAATCGATTATGCAGCACTTGCCTGGGCAGCCACAGCTACTTCTCTTTCTTCCCACTGGTCTATACAGTGATTCTCAAAACACCGTGTTAAGGCTAAATGTTCACTTACAGAATCATGTTGCCCGAAGCCAGAAGTAATCACTACAGCTATTATGCACTTGTGAGCAAAGCGCTTATCAGTTCATCTCGTGCCTGCCTCCTCTTCAACAAAATCATGTAAGACAGAGAACTTGCTGGTACAGACGATGCTTTCTTTGATCATACAAAGGGGCTTTATACAGGAATTATAAATCTCCACTTTAATTTGTTTTGGCAAAATGTTTCCTGCAGTGTTATTCCATTTCACTATCTTTGACTTTTTTTTTCTTTTTTTCTTTTTTGTTTTTACAATTATCCTTTCATACCTTGTTAGACTAAAAAGGGTATGGTCTACTTTTAAAGAAAGTCTGTTGGTTGCTTACAAGATGAATAAAACTGTAAAAGACATTTCTCAAGTTCTAGCATACATTCCTTAATTGTTCTTAGCAAATATGGACAAATGAATAACATTTGGAAGGATTCTCAGCTTTATGCTGGATTTCCATAAAGGAATTCTTTCCCTATGATTGAAGGACATCTGGATGGTGTTTTCTGGATTTCAGACTCAACATAAGAACAACATACAAAGCTAGATATGAACTAAATTACAGTTGCAACCACTGAGGGAATTCGGGTGCAGAATAGGTAACAAAAATGAAAAAAGGTGAAGTCTAAGAAGGACTACGTAAAGAGAGGGAGGCTGCCCTTTAGGACCATAGAATCAAGGGCTCTTCACAATTCTAAGCTAGAGAGGACCTCTGAGTTTCAGGCAACCCTGTTCCCAAGGGAGGGAGCTTCCAGACCTAAGCATTCGTGCCTGGCGACCCCACGGATTGTAGCCCAGCAGGTTCTTCTTTCCATGGAACTCTCCAGTCAAGAATACTGGAGTTGGTAAGCCGTTCTCTTCTCTAGGGGATCTTCCTGACTCAGGGATTGAACTTGGAGCTCCTGCATTGCAGGCAGATTCTTTACCATCTGAGCTGCCAGGGAAGCCTTTGTAAAGGAGGGGACAGACTTAAAAATGGCATCGGATTAGACTTTTATCAAGGCAACCTCTAAGAAAGTTTGTTAGGTCTCCTACTGTAGCTTTGGGGGGTTAAATATATGTTCTTTGAGGCAGGGTTATTAGTCAGTCATTTTGATTAGGCGCAGATTGCTGGCATCAACTGTCATCAAAATAATTTATGCAAAAGCAAAGCAACTCTACACTGAGTAAACATTTGGTTAATGCTTCCTATGTACAAGCCAAAGAAAATAATTATTTGGGAGAGCTTTTCTGACAGAGAGGATGGTTGATTTAGGGCTGATCTCCCTGATGTTATGGAGAAAGCCAGGGCTGTGCTTGGAGACTCGATTTGTAACAGATTGCATAATTCCATTTAGAAAAGATTTTCAAATAAATGCATACACCCCCCAATCTAGCTGGAAAATGACGACTGAAATTTTTTTCTTCACCAAAGGAGCACCAGCAGGGGATTTTGTGCCTGGAAAGGCAGTTGCGCAGCAGTGTGAGGGCGCATTAACTAAGGAGAGGAGGGTGGAGTCTCGGCTAGGAGACTGTTTAATAGTCCAGGACAGAACTCAGTTAGGAGACCTATCTCAGAGTCCGGGGGAGAGATGGAACCCATGTGAACTCGGGTGGGTGGGGGGAACCAATGGAAACAGCATGAGAGTCTGACCCAGGTGGAACCCCCAGGATGGAGTGGATTGACTGGGTCGGGGGTGAGGGCGGGGACGGTATCCAAGCCGGCTCGAGGTTCTAGCAGAGCTGACGGAGTGATCATCATTAATAAATAGGAGGCACGCAAGAGGAGGGATAAATATGGGGGCTAGGCAGTGAAGTTAATTTTGGCCATGGTGAGTTTGGGAGTGTCTAAAGTGCAGTTGAAAACATGAGTTTGGTATTCAGGAGAGAACAGGCTTTTAGAAAAATGTCCCGGGAGCCGCAGACCTGGAAGTGCAATGGGTTTGGGAGTGTCTAAAGTGCAGTTGAAAACATGAGTTTGGTATTCAGGAGAGAACAGGCTTTTAGAAAAATGTCCCGGGAGCCGCAGACCTGGAAGTGCAATGGACGCCCCTGCCCCGGAGAGTGTGGGCTGATGTGCTGAGAGCATCCGGCCCGCGGCGCGCCGCGGGGAGGGGTCAGAGAGGCTGGGGGAGAGCGACGAGGGGGCAGGACCGCGCAGGATCTAGGGGACAGCGCCCAGACCCCCAGGACTGCTGCCCGATGGTCAGTGTCAGAGCTGGCGTCCTGTGCCCACCAACGGCGTGGGGACCCGGGCCGTTAAATGCCTCCCACCTGTGCCGACCAGAGGCTGGAAGGAAGGGCCCCCTCCAGGCAGGGACCAGCGTGGAGCTTCGTGGATATTCACTGAATTGAACTGAATTCTAGCACACGGAATCGGGGCAGGGGGCTGCCAGTTTTGAGTCCATGACTTGGGGCTGGGAGGGCCGAGGGGCTTGTCCTGCAGCCCCCGGGGCCAAAGTGTGCACCTTGGGGGACCCTCCCCACTGGACATGAGACGCACTGTGCCCAGGCCAGGGTGGCGAGCGGTGGAGCAACAGAATCAACAGCCCCAAACTGTTAGTGAGACAAGACACAAGAGACTCGATTGGAGCACAAATGGGCCAAGCACAAATGGTCCCAGTCTGGACCACACCGCCTCTCAGGAAATTCCCTCTGGATTTGGGAGGGGTCTCATAGTGGAGCTGGGGGCATCTCGTTCTCCAGCCACGGCTCTGGAGCTGGGGGTGTCCTGGGCACCTCCACCTCCCGGGGCTGTGGGGGAGGAGTGAGAGGCCGCAGATGGCCCTGAGACGGGACCAAGCCCCGGGGTGGGGGGGCTTCCACTCTGAGCAGAAGGGGGTAGATCGGAAAGCTCAGCACAGAAAGGGGTGCAGCGACCACGCTCCAGGCTGACCTGCTCACGCGACCCACAGCGCAGCCCTGTCCGGGATTCTAGAAGGCCATGGGCTGTTTCGTGCTGAGGTTCCAGGGCCGGAAAGCTGGGGTGCGGGCTGAGCTGGGCTTAACAGAGCGGCCCTGTCGGTACTGACGGACACCTGTGAAAAGGGGAGATGTTTTCAGTTTGAAAACTCGAGACTTCCCTGCGGCGGCCCTGAGCCGTCTTGGGGCTTGGGGTCCAGTCGTGGGAATAGTGACTGGGGACCTCTGCTCCTCCTTTGGCGTTTCGTTTTCTGTTCCAGTCCAGGCTGACTCAGCAAAAAAAAAAAAAAAAAATCAACCGTGCCGAAGAGGAAGGCCGCTCTCCTGAGCCGTGGGGGGCGCTGCAGAATGGGAGGGGGCCCGCCACAGACTTTCTGGACCACGCAAGCTAACGAAGGCTTGCTACTCTTGGCTTCTTCTTCTCACCACCCTGCCTCTCTGGCTGCAGCCTCCCCCGCCTTTCAGGTGTCAGGCCAGAAAACAAACCAGCTCTTCGGCCACCTGCTGCGATTTCCGAGGCTGGTCCGGGTGCTGCGTCCCCACCGGGGCTGAGGGCGCCTGGCGGCCCCTGTCCCATCCTTCCGTCCACGGGGCACACTCGGCCGAGTGTCTGCCGAACCGTCTTTTCTCAGCTTTCCCTCTCTCCCTGCACCTCCAGGTGCTTCCACACGGGCTTTTTAATATTAATGCCCTCGGTCAGGCCAGCTTCTGTTTCCGTATCTTGCTGACCTCTCTCTTGTACGGTGCTGGAAGACAGCAAGGCCTTATGAGACCCTGACTTTTAACTAGTCTCAGTCCGATGGATGTTTTGAGGAATTCATATTTATTAGTTTTTTTATCCTAAACTGTTTAGGAACTCACAGCGTCTGGACCACTTAGAACTTCTGGAAGCATTAAACCTGGGTGGCCAACGTCTGTGTGTGTCTCTGTGTGCATGTGTCTCTGTGTGTGTGTGTCTGTGTGTGTGTGTCTCTGTGTCTGTGTGTCTGTGTATGTGTGTGTCTCTTTGTGTGTGTGTCTGTGTGTGCGTGTGTCTCTCTGTGTGTGTTTGTGTGTGCATGTGTCTGTGTCTGTGTGTGCCTCTGTGTGTGTGTGTCTCTGTGTGCGTGTGTCTGTGTGTGTGTGTGTCTCTGTGTGTGCGTGTGTATGGTATGTGTGTGTCTCTTGTGCATCTGTTTCTGTGTGTGTGTGTCTGTGCGTGTGTCTCTGTGTGCATGTGTGTGGTGTGTGTCTGTGTGTGTGTGTCTGTGTGTGTGTGTCTTGTGTGTGTGTCTCTGTGTGCGTGTGCATGGTATGTGTGTGTGTCTCGTGCGTCTGTTTCTTTGTGTGTGTGTGTCTCTGTGTGCATGTGTCTCTGTGTGCATGTGTGTGTGCACGTGTGTGTCTCTGTGTGTATCTTTGAGTGTGTGTGTATGGTATGTGTGTGTGTCTTTTGTGTGTGTGTCTCTGTGTGCATGTGTCTGTGTGTGTGTCTGTGGGTGTGTCTGTGTGTGTGCATGTGTATGGTATGTGTGTGTGTCTCTTGTGCGTCTGTTTCTTTGTGTGTGTGTGTCTCTTGTGTGTGTGTCTCTGTGTGTGTGTGTATGGTATGTGTGTGTGTCTCATGCGTCTGTTTCTTTGTGTGTGTGTGTCTCTGTGTGCGTGTGTCTCTGTGTGCATGTGTGTGGTGTGTGTCTGTGTGTGTGTGTCTGTGTGTGTGTGTCTTTTTGTGTGTGCTTGTGTGTGGTCTGTGTGTGTCTCTTGTGCATCTGTTTCTGTGTGTGTGTGTCTGTGCGTGTGTCTCTGTGTGCATGTGTGTGGTGTGTGTCTGTGTGTGTGTGTCTGTGTGTGTGTGTCTTGTGTGTGTGTCTCTGTGTGCGTGTGCATGGTATGTGTGTGTGTCTCGTGCGTCTGTTTCTTTGTGTGTGTGTGTCTCTGTGTGCATGTGTCTCTGTGTGCATGTGTGTGTGCACGTGTGTGTCTCTGTGTGTATCTTTGAGTGTGTGTGTATGGTATTTGTGTGTGTGTGTCTGTGTGCATGTGTCTCTGTGTGCATGTGTGTGTGCACGTGTGTGTCTCTGTGTGTATCTGTGAGTGCGTGTGTATGGTATGTGTGTGTGTCTTTTGTGTGTGTGTCTCTGTGTGCATGTGTCTGTGTGTGTGTCTGTGTGTGTGTCTGTGTGTGTGCATGTGTATGGTATGTGTGTGTGTCTCTTGTGCGTCTGTTTCTTTGTGTGTGTGTGTCTCTTGTGTGTGTGTCTCTGTGTGTGTGTGTATGGTATGTGTGTGTGTCTCATGCGTCTGTTTCTTTGTGTGTGTGTGTCTCTGTGTGCATGTGTCTCTGTGTGCATGTGTGTGGTGTGTGTGTGCACGTGTGTGTCTCTGTGTGTATCTGTGAGTGCGTGTGTATGGTATGTGTGTGTGTCTCTTGTGCGTCTGTTTCTTTGTGTGTGTGTGTCTCTGTGTGTGTGTGTCTCTGTGTGCATGTGTGTGGTGTGTGTGTGCCCGTGTGTGTCTCTGTGTGTGTCTGTGTGTGTGCACATGCATGTATGTATGTGAATACGTCTTTCTATTTAGGCACCCAAAGCTCTTTGCCATGACTAGCAAAATGTAACGGTTAAGAAGACTGTAGCGGATTATTTGCATACTATGGTTTTCTAGTAGTTTTTATTCTAGTTTGATACTCAAAATTTCCCTGTAATTTGTTGTGGTGACAAGAAATGAATGGGAGGCAGGCTTCTCATGCTGGCACTGAGGAGGTATATGCAGAGAATTAGCATAAGCTGGAGCATTACAGAAATGGCGTATCTATAGCACTTCCTGGACACTTAAATTGAGTAAGAAACGCTGCTTCAAAATTTCCAGTTACTCAATGTTCTATTATCTATGAGTCTTCCATATTAGCACTGGGGTAAATTTCTTAACAAACTGTGAGCAAGGAGCTAAATTTGCACATTGATTTTTGTCTTTTGTCTGCAGTTTAAGGCTAATTTAAAAGGATGGTGAGGAGACTCTATTTTCAACTGGCTGAGGTTCAATAGGAATATAATAAAACATTGTTATAGCTAACTCTTTCACAGCGAACTTTTGGCAAAGCCAAACTTAATCCCATTCAACGTGCTCCAGTACAGCCAAAATACTGTTCCAGTGAGCAAGACACCCGTTAGAGTGACAGGCTTCCTATGGTACCAAGAATTTTCTGTGTTTTATTTCAACCAAATCAGCATTTCAAAGCTTTGAATTAAGAATGCAAAAAGGAAATATTTTATAGTAAAATCAATAAAAGGCATGCAGTTTCATTAGAGCTATTTTTTATCATTAGCCTGCATTTTTCTAATTTCAGAAGTATATGTGTTCACTTTAGTGTAGAAAATTACTCCATTTAATTATTCTTGCCATGAAAGTTTTGTAACATTTTAGGAAGGCCTACTGATTAGCTTGAAAATCCTAATGAAAAGAGTTACCATATAAGGTATCTCTTTGGGTGCAAATCAAGAAAGGGAAGTTTTAAGGGTGTTTCTTTTTCTCTCCTTGACCACTGCCCATTCCAGCTAAGGTGACATTTAGACCCTCTGCTTCCCGCTGATGGAAGAGCCAACAGGAGGCTTTGGAGGGACACAGGAAGCGGTTCTTAAAACCATCAGTGGAGACGCCTCTTCACACTTCATCTCCTGTTCCCCTTCCTAAACCACGGGGCATTGTGGAAAACTTCCCTCCAAGTGCCATGGCACCCATTGTTCTCAGGGTGAAGCTAATTGGTCACATCTCACCCATGCTTCCAGCCTGGTCCCCAAGCTTCTCCACATTTGCCAGGGCGCCTGCCCTCACCACCTGCATCTCCAGGCGGATCCTCTCAGGTCCAGCATCTTACTCGGGGTCCCCTGAACCACGAATCTAGCCTTGTCTTCTAGATAGTTTTTCTGATCTTGGATGCCTTCCGACCTCATTCATCCACTCTTTGCTCACTCAACCAACATGGATGGTCATGCAGCACGGATCACATTATTTCAAGGCTGCATCTCCTAAGTATGAAGTCCCACTCATGCTTCAAACTATGGGTCCTCCACAGCCTTCCTTAGCCTCAAAGGACCACTGGAATCTCTCTGCCCCTGGATTCAGGATCTGCCTTCCACTCCCCACCTGCTTGGCAAAGCGGGGGTCCCTGTTTGGCCTTAAAACCATCAAATAAGACTGTATCCTGCAAATTAACTACCTCTGAGGCCCAGAACAAGTCAACTAGCAAGTTTCAGTTTCCTTACTGATAAAAATAGGGAGAGCTATAGATAATACCAGTGGGAGTTCTCTGTTTATGTAAAGAACAATTATTTCATACCTATGTCAATGTTTAAGTAAGCATTTTATAAATTTTCAAATTAAATGCTTCAAAATTCTTCTTTCCAATGAAGCCTGCTGAATGTCAGAGACCCGTGTTGAAGGTAGAGACCAAATTAAACAGCAGGAGCCTCTTTCTGGACATATTACGGCTCCAGTGATTGTCTCAGCAATGTGGAAATTGGCAGGGATGGTTATCACAGTGGAAGGCAGTAGGACTCATCCACGGTCTTATTTGGATTGACTTTGTAGACAGAAGGACATTCCAAACGCCATCTCGCACTGTGTTTTAACTGAGAACCGGGATAAAGTAAAACAAACTATTAATTTAAGCAGGTGCTGGAGAAGACACTTGAGAGTCCTTTGGACAGCAAGGAGATAAAACCAGTCAATCCTAAAGGAAATCAACCCCGGATAGTCACTGGAAGGACTGATGCTGAAACTGAAGCCCTAGTACTTTGGCCACCTGATGGGAAAAGCCAGCTCATTTCGAAAAGGCCCTGATGCTGGGAAAGATTGAGGGCGGGAGGAGAAGAGGGCATCAGAGGATGAGATGGCTGGATGGCCTCACCGACTCAATGGACATGAGTCTGAGCAAACTCCGAGAGATACTGATGGACAGGGAAGCCTCGCATGCTGCAGTCCATGGAGTCACAAAGAGTCAGACTTGACTTAACTACTGAAGAACAACAAAAAGTCTGAGACATTCTTAGTCACTTTCATCCTTCAGTTGCTCCTACGAACATGAATTTTTAGAAACAGGTGAAAGCAATGAGTTCACTCATGGGTGGGAAGCAGGGGTCGCTAACAGGAGAAAGGCAGAGGCTACTTCATGACTTAGATGGGAACAAAAGGGCCTAGAAAAGTCTACCACCTTCAACGGAACCTACAAGAGGGATTGAGTGGGGGTTAGCCCTAAGACTGTTCCTAGGTAACCTGAGCTGAAATTTGACCAAGAATTACTAAACTTCACCCAGAAGCAGTAAAGCTACAAGGATGGGAAGTGACCAGGGGCTTTGTTTTAGATCAACAGCAAGGCGGCCTCCAGCAGCGAACCGGGGCATGCTGGCCCGGCTTCAGGGCGGCTCCCGTCAGCTCGAGCTGCGGCCACACCTCCCCGGCCTCGCGAGCCTCAGGCTCGCCACTGACCAGGTGGAACTCCAGTTTACTGTGCTGTGCACAACACTTTTCTTCAGTGATGAAAGACATCATCATAGCAACTGAGTGGCTAAGGATGAAGAAATACACCAACAAGGCAGATTACTAATAATGAAGCGCTCTGTCTCGTTTGTAAAACAAACAAATCTCTAAACAAGGGTTGGCTAAAGATGGACGTGCGCTTTTTTGCCACCGCAAGCAAAGAATCTTCAATTCTCTTCCCCCCTCCCTGTGCATATGTGGAACTCTTCCAGGGACACGTCCTTGGGTGGTGGCTGAGGGAGGGGGGGGGGGGGGGGGCAGCTGGCATGAGACACAGAGACTGGGAACAAGTTCACAGTGTTCATCTCTGGGGACCCACAGAATAATTGAGAATTGGCTCTTTCATCTCCGGCCTCTGCTCAGCTTTTTTTGCTGCCCCTGAGCCTCTGCTGTCCCCAAGTGGCCGTCTGGATCACTTAGCCGGCCGTTGAGATGCTATGTGCGTAGATAACAGTTTGCCAATGCTCCCTGTTAACAGGGCTGTTTCGTGTACTCTTCATCTAAGCCTAAATTTTCAAAGCAGCCCACGGTGGGGGAGCGAGGTGGTCAGATGTGCGGGTATCAGTCAGTCTGATTCGGTTTCAAGTCCTGGTGCCAACATCTACAAGCAACATGGCTGCAGGATCCCTCCACCCGGCATCCCTGACCCCAACAGTGTTCAGCCCATGGTGTTCAGCTCCAGCTTCTCTTCAGCCAGCATTCCTACACCAAAGCATCTCAGCCTTACCATCTCAGCCCCAGCTGCTCCCATGCCGGTACCCACACAGGTGACGAAACGACCTAATGCTTCTTTGACTTCTGGGGAAGGTTGCAAAGCCAAGGAGTTAGAGACACAGATTGAAGTCAGATGTGGTGGGACCACACCCTGGCTCTGCTGTGTACAACCCTGTGCCCCTCCTTAAAGGCTGGAACCGCTTGAGTGCCAGCTTTCTGTATAAAACGGGAATTCAAACACTAATCCAGCAAAATACACGCAGCATTTGGCATATGATCATGGAGTGGTCACTCCGTGAAAGGCAGCAATTGTTGGTAAGAGTTTGTAGATAATCTTTGAAGAAAGAATTGTGAAAATCTGATTTTCTGCACAATTTCAACCCAAGAAACAGCACTATCTAAATACTTGAACAACCAAGTAAGTTGCTCATAAAAGAATAAGAAATCAAAGTGCTCAATGGTGATGATGCAAAAAAAACCTCTCGTAAACTCAATGACACTTGTTAGCAGTATTTTCCTGACCTATTTATTATAAGCTATGTGATTCTGATTCATTATTCAGCACCTGAGTATAAAAGTAAACCATGTCATCATGGCTGATACTAGTTAGTAGAAAATCTTGTGACAGCTTCATGATATTTCAATGTGTATACTTGTTGATAAACCCAAGATTTATTCTACCCAAATAGAAAGACATATTTATCTTCACGAGCATCTCATTTTTCAGGAAGTACCAATCAGCTGAGTGACTCATTTCAAGCTGTCCACTGGGGAAGCAAATATGCCCAGGAAACGAGCAGTAAAAGTCAATCTTGAACAGAAAACTTCATTCCTTAATCAGAGATGCAGGTCAGATGGAAGAATGGGTGAAGAACAAGGGGAAACCGAACAAAACCGGAAACTGTGTGGCGTGGAAAGGAATACAGTGCCTGGAGCTGATGCCTGGGTAAGACAAGGGATCGCAAAGCCCGTTTTCTCTTTGGAAAGACCTCCTGAGGTCAGTACCGCCACTGGATGGCTGGGATGGATCGTTTCAGCTCGCCAAGCGTGTGTTCAGTGCTCATCAGCGTGCCGGGGGGCAGCACCCCCTACCCCAACCCAGCCTGGCCATCCCTGTCTCACAAAAGGAGGCTTCAGGTATTCCATTTGTAAATAGATGGGCAGAATCAGATGCTGTTTCAGGGCTCACACTGGGATACTGCTAAGGCAGTCGTAAAGAACTGTCAGATGCAGTTCCCTGCCCTCAGGGAGCTTACAGTCTAGATGGGAAATAGCTGAAAACCCATGCTGTGCCAGAATAGCTACCGTGTAAGCTTGTTTTTCTTTTCTTTTTTTTGAATACTAAATCAGTGGGCTGAGCCCAGGGTGCATGGGGCTTCTGGGCCACATGCGGAGTGGCCCAGCAAGTGGTGAGCACTGTAGGAGGTTAAGGCAGCATTCTCCCTGCGCTTGCTCCCTTCCTTTGTCTCAGTTCCCTGGCAGGGACCCTGCCGATTCACCTCTCCTCCAGATGCAGCGCTTAAGCTAAGGTTAACAGGATATCAATGCAAACCGAGCTGCTGCGAAGCTTTTTACCATAAAGCATCTTTCCATTTCTAAAAAAAAAAGAAAAAAGAAACCTGCGGCTTAAAACTTAAGCTATTCCATTAATTCCCCAGGGGTAAGTCTCTGTGACTTATTTCATCAACCTGAAAATTCAACTCATAACAGATGAAGAGTAAAAACTTTAATTCCATAAGAACAGAAGAATTTCGGCCTTTTTAAAGAGAGCGCTCTATCAACCCAAGTAGGAATTGTCACATGTAGTTTTATCAAAATTTGCTTGTACTACATGAGAGCTGTATCACTGAATGACAATTTGAAACACACTAGAGACACAGTTCCATGAAACGACCAATGATTACAGAATGCTGAAAATATTGTTGCTAATTCTTCCTTTTCTCTATGTTCTGTGTCTGTGGGGTGGGTGTGGGGAAGATAGGAAGCTGGGCATCCACCCCAGGGAGCCTGGAGATAAGCCCATTCTTTTAATGCACAAATTTTGTTAATGTGCCTAACTATAAAGATTAGGTTTACCTGCATATGACAGAAAACCCTAAATAATACTGGCTTAGGTAAGACAGATGTTTATTCTTTCTTGTGTCAGGAGGCAATCTGACTATTATGAAGTGCAAGAGCTTCAAAAGTCATTGGATAACTGGACTTCTCATTCTTTGGTACTTCACTTTCTTGCCTGTGTCTTCCATTGGGAGATTACCTCATAACCCAACATGGCTGCTGCAGCCCCAGCCTTCTCATCTGAGTTCCAGCCTGCAGCGAAGGAAGGAAGGACAAGAGATCTGCCCTCCCCAACTGAATGCCACACAACACTTCTCTGCCATTGGACATAACTTACTCAACAGGCCCACACCAAAGCTGCAGGGGTGGCTGTGAATCTTGTCTTGCTTCTGAGGGCAGTGTCCTGAACAAAACAACAGCTTAGTCACTGAGAAAGAGGGGTAATGGATGCTCCCAGCATCTGGCGGCCCCTGCCTCGGTGTGTGGGTGGGCACGTGGAGACCGCCCTGATGCTGGCAGGAGACACACCGTCTCGTGGCCTCTCTGTCTCCATGCTCGCTCCTGTCCCTCCTGGGTCAGCCCTGCCTACTCTCAGTCCTCTCTTCTTTCCTGGTCCTGGAAACCTCTCAAGCCAATGCTCCCCACTCGGTCTTGAGTCCGGTCGTCCTTTCCCCTCCTGTGGTTTCCACGCGACTTTCGCTCCTTCTCTTCCTCTCTGTCCTGGGACTCCTGGAGCGGGTTGCCACTGCCCTCCCCCGGGGCTCTTCCCGACCCTGGGATGCAGCCTTGCCTCCCGCGTATCTTCCACTGACAGGTGGGCTCTTCGCCACCAGCGTGGCCTGGGAAGCCCTGCAGGCTTGTTGCTCACGTTCAAAGCCTTTACTCAGGCTCTTCCTCACCCTAGACAGCGCTTTTCCCAGCTGCCCAGCGTTTGCAGTCGAGGTGAAAAGGTTTCCAGTCTTCTCTCGCATCTAAAGCCAGGCTCCAACAGCCTTCCGCCTGCGTTACTTGCAACTTCATGCAAGCTGTCCCCTGAACCTGGCTGCCATCTACCTGAGGACAGGAGCTTCGTCCCAGTTTCTCCTCCCTCCCTTCCTCCTTCCCCCTTCCCTTCCGCTCTCTCTCTCTTTTTCTTTTTTTTCCATTTCCAGTACTAAATATAGTGCCCTTTTCCCGGAGGTGAACCATTTGCTCCATGAATAAACAAATGGTAATCAAAAGAAGGGAAGTCAGGGCGTGGCCAGGTGCTGTGCTGCCTCTGCCGGTGGACAAAGGGAATTCTTCTTTGTTCTCCATTAAAAGGACAAAGGGTCACTGGCCAAAGAATAGGAAGGCTTACCCTCCTGCCAAGCCTGGAGATTGCGCAATTTTCCCCTTGAAGCCAAGTAATGGCAGGAGAATCAGACACGCGTTTGCGTGTTTTTCCTGCCCACCCTCCGTGTCCAAGAACGGCCGTGGCCACCTGAAAAATGGAGGCGCTATTAAAATGAAGAAGGGAGTGTCCGTGTGTAGACAGATTAAAGACACCCCCACAGGTGGGAGAAAGCAAGACGGAGCCACTGGTATTTACTAATCACTCTGAACTCATCGACTTTTGCTTTGTGATCTCTCAGTAAGGTTATTTTGACTTGAAAGTCAAAAACCTAAATTAGGCTCAGAAATAAGCAGAAAAGACTTTCAATCTGGGCTACGCACGAGAGGATTGAAATATTAAATCAGGAGTGGTTCTAGTATCTGAGATTAGAAATCCAAACTTGAAAAGGCCCATTTATCTTCTGACCCCTAAGACCCAGAGGCTAAATGTGGGCTTGTAAACGACAAATGCTGGGACCCATGGGTGGAGGCAGGTCAGAGGAAGCCGAGCTGTGTCTCCACTTCTGATGGGAGTCACTCAGACCCCCTGTATCTGAACGCTCCCTTCTGTATCCTAGTATCCGGGACCGGGGCTCAGAACGTCCAGGTTTAGTTTGCAGCTTACGCACTACAGGACATCTGGTCCTTTCTCACTCCCCTTTACACACCCCAGGAGCTGTGTGCATGAATTCCCTGCAGCTAGTGCTTCCAATAAACTGTGGAAAACTCTGAAAGAGATGGGAATACCAGACCACCTGACCTGCCTCTTGAGAAATCTGTATGCAGGCCAGGAAGCAACAGTTAGAACTGGACATGGAACAACAGACTGGTTCCAAATAGGAAAAGGAGTACGTCAAGGCTGTATATTGTCACCCTGCTTATTTAACTTCTATGCAGAGTACATCATGAGAAACGCTGGTGAGTTGGACTGTGAAGAAGGCTGAGCACCGAAGAATCTATGCTTTTGAACTGTGGTGTTGGAGAAGACTCTTGAGAGTCCCTTGGACTGCAAGGAGATCCAACCAGTCCATTCTGAAGGAGATCAGCCCTGGGATTCTTTGGAAGGAATGATGCTAAAGCTGAAACTCCAGTACTTTGGCCACCTCATGCGAAGAGTTGACTCATTGGCAAAGACTCTGATGCTGGGAGGGATTGGGGGCAGGAGGAGAAGGGGACGACCGAGGATGAGATGGCTGGATGGCATCACGGACTCGATGGACGTGAGTCTGAGTGAACTCTGGGAGATGGTGATGGGCAGGGAGGCCTGGCATGCTGTGATTCATGGGGTCACAAAGAGTCAGACACGACTGAGCGACTGAACTGAACTGAGTGCTTCCATGTGGCCCTTGGGCTACTGGAGAAATGCATTGAGACTTTCCGCCAGAAACCATCAATTCCACAATTCCTCAGAAATAGTAGTATCCAAGGTGATGGGGTGGGGGCGGGGGAGGAATGATTCATTAACTACTGTCTATAGCCTTCTTCAGTAAAAAACAGAGATGTCACTTTGCTGACAAAGGTTCCATATAGTTAAAGCCATGGTTTTTCCAGTAGTCACACATGGATGTGAGAGTTGGACCATAAAGAAAGCTGAGTATGAAAGAATTGATGTTTTTGAACTGTGGTGTTGGAGAAGACTATTGAGAGTCCCTTTGACTGCAAGATCAAACCAGTCCATTCTAAAGGAAATCAACCCTGAATATTCAATGGAAGGACTGATGCCGAAGCTGAAGCTCCAATATTTTCGTCACCTGATGCCAAGAGCCAACTCATTGAAAAAGACCCTGATGCTGGGAGGGATTGGGGGCAGGAGGAGAAGGGGACGACAGAGGACGAGATGGCTGGATGCATACGACTCAATGGACATGAGTCTGAGCAGATTCCGGGAGGTGGTGCAGGACAGGGAAGCCTGGAGTGCTGCAGTCCATGAGGTTGCAAAGAGACACAACTTAGTGTCTGAACAACAGCAGCCTTCCTGGGTCTTTGCCCACCAGGCTGACTCAAATACATACATAAGGTAACAATTCTGTGCTTGCTCTGCAAACACAGCTTCAGGAGGAGTCTCCTTAGGTCCTTTCCAACTATACGGCCTCCACAAAGAGATTTCAGGGCTGACATCATTCCCCAGGCTTTAAAAGGAACTCTCCTTTCCACTCCCGATGCTTCATCTGGCTGGGCCAAACCAGGTTGTGTAAAAGGGCGGATCTCAGGGGAAAACAGGACGGTGGTCTGCCTGCTTCTCCACAGACAGGTGTCAGCAGTGATTTCAGAGATAGAGAGTTCCAGGTTAGCACACAGGATGAGACACTGGGGTAACTTCATCTAACGAAGATTAAGAAATGGGAGAAAGCAACAAGCTCTCAGTTCTACAAGATATATGATGCGACAACATGGCATCGTCAAAAAAGCTGGGCAGTTCGGCTCTGCTTCCAACCAGCTATACCCTGGACAAACATTGCTGTCTCTCTGAGCTCTAGTTTCTCGATGTATAAAAAGACAAACCTCAGGACGCCTTCTCGTTTGTGAGATTAAACGAGGTGATGGAGGTAAGGGTAGGCACTCCCAAGACGGCTGCAGGGTTAGCGCGGGTGACTGTGGGTGCCCAGCTGTTTCCACCTGGAATGAAAACTGGGCAGAAAGAAACTGACAGATTCTCCAGAGAGGTTTCAGTCGGACACAGAAACAGTCTCCTCCTGGTGACAAACTCAGGAGGCTGGGCTTCCCCTGCAATCACCCCTAACACAGAGGCCCCTCGCCTGGGTCAGTCCAGTGTGGTGTTTTCAGGGCAATGGGGACTGGTTGGCCTCCCAGAGAACAACGCATCTCTGCACCCAGGACCAGACATTGGGAACCTGACGTTTTAAGTCACACTCTCTCTGCTTTGTGCTCAGACTGGGTGGCAATGTAAGTAACCAGGAAGGGACATCTTACAAAAGAAACCCCTGCCAGGGAGGCAGCATTTGAGAGAAGCTCTGCGGCTGGCTGACCACTCCTGGGTCTTGCGTTCCCTTGCTCAAAGCAGGGAAAGTGGGTACTTTGGGGTTCTGCCTTCTCACGCGCGTTCAGCGAGGGTGCTGCTCCAGGGAGCGCATGCCACCGTTTCTGCATTGAATTATCTCAATGCCAGGAGACCAGAACACTGAAGATCTGGGAAGGACTAGCCACCACCACCCTAACTTCAATTTTAAACCCAGAGCTCACGAAGTGCTGGTCAAGTGTGGGTGGCAGCTGCTGGTTTGGGAACATCCAGACACCTACTGAAGCACTCTCCTGCTTTTTAGTGCTGAGGGAGTGACCTTAAAAGTGTTTGCTGCAAAAAGGAAGGCAGCGACTTGAATGACTATCCTACATCCTGGAGGCTCGAGGCAAAAATCGTCTGTCATGTGTGAGGAGGTAGGAGAACCAACTTGTTGAGGAGTCTTATGTAAGTTAGAGTGATCCTGTCTCATTGTAGGATTCAAAGTCAGAAGTAAAGAGGGGAAGCCTACCTATGGCATCAGGAGAATAGCAGGGGTTTGGTTTCTAAACGGTTTATGGCATTTTTAACACCCAGGTCTTCTCCAGTCTTGTCCTGAAGGAGAAACAATTGTGACCTCAGATGCCATTCTGAGGCGCGATTGTTTTGGGTAAATTCCAAAACCTATCTGTTACTCTTGAAATATTTTATTGGTTCATAAATGCAATAGATATTTAGAATTGTAAAGAAATTTGATATAATCTAGACCAATCTCCAAATTTAATTTTTAAGATAACTCCCCCCCCCACACACAATTACATAGTTCATTATGGAAGAAATGGTAAACAAAGAGAAGAATTAAAAAACAATGATCTTTTATACTCTCCCTTCCAAGAAATAGCCAGCAGTGGGCTTCCCTAGTGGCACAGTGGATGGGAATCTGCTTGCCAATGGAGGGGACACGGGTTCGATCCCTGATCTGGGAAGATCCCACGTGCTTCAGAGTAACTCAGCCCGAGCGCCACAACTACTGAGGCTGTGCTCCAGAGCCCAGGAGCTGCAGCTGCTGAAGCCCTAAAGCCCATCCTCTGCCACACGAGACGCCGCTGCAGTGAGAAGCCCCCACATCACCGTTAGATAGCAGCCTGCACTCCCTGCAACTAGGGAAGTCTGCGCACAGCCCCAGCACCGCCAAAAATAAATTA
Organism: Cephalophus harveyi; assembly: GCA_006410635.1. Classification (NCBI taxonomy): domain Eukaryota; kingdom Metazoa; phylum Chordata; class Mammalia; order Artiodactyla; family Bovidae; genus Cephalophus; species Cephalophus harveyi. Next base: position 277,412 of record SJYT01055912.1, on the reverse strand, counting down.
AAAAACCAACAATAAACAGAAGCCCTTTCCCAAAAGAAAGCGCCATCACTGCAGTTTAAGTACAGGGTCTTCCATGTATGTGCACATATGTACGTGTGTCCGATTCTTTGCAACCCCATGGACTGTAGCCCTTCAGGCTCCTCTGTCCATGGGATGCTCCAGGCAAGAATACTGGAGCGGGTTGCTGTGCCCTCCTCCAGGGGACCTTCCCAACCCAAGGATTGAACCCGTGTCTCTTATGTCTCCTGCATTGGCAGGCGAGTTCTTTACCGCTAGAGTCACCTGGGAAGCCTCTAAAACACACGTATTAACACACAGCTAAGATTATATTATACATCTTTTTTGCATCTTAATTTTTAACTTTTTTTCTGGATGATTTTATCATGTCCCTAAAAAGTTTTCACTCTAAATCACATTCCTATTGCATCATAGGAATGAAGCAGTTTATTTAGCCATTTCCATACTTGTGGACATTTTACTTATTTCTAGTTGTTTGCTATTGCTAAAAACAATTTTGAAAGATTTAGTTACTTCCGTCTACTTCCATCTTTATTTCCGTAAGTTTAATTGCTAGATTTAAAAACAATTAGTTTGAGTTTGTGAATGGTTCAAAATCCAGTTGGCAGACTGATCTCTGTGTGAGGGATGAGGAAATGAAGTCAAGAAGTCTCGAATCTTTTGCAGATCACACAGTTCATCCTTGCCGAAGTGTGCCCTGAACCCAGTAGAGCTCTCAAACCTGTGTCTCAGGATCCAGTAAAAGCGACGGAAGCAAGAAACTGTATTAATCAATGCAAACTGCCTTCTTTTTCCAGGGAAAAGATCCATGGGAGTGTTTACATGTGCTCAGATTGTGTGTGTGTGTGTATGTGTGTGTGTGTGTGTACACAAATAAAAATCACTCAGTGACCTGGGTCAAAGAGGCTTTGTCTGGGGGCAAATTGCTACTTACCCTGATGCCACAGCAAAACATAGTTTCTGCAATTAAAATAACTGAGGTCAAAAAAAATCCAGCTATCTGTATTGTACTTTTGGTAACTCCCATTGAGAGAACTGCGTGTGAAGTGAAGACTGGCTAATTTAGGCTGAGGGGGCAGGAAACTCTTCAGCTGATCAAGGTAGGGTAACTGCAAATTTCCACTGCTGGCTTTGAATTTTAGACATTAAAAGGCAATTTGCAAGTTTTAAGTATATACCAAGAGGCACAAGGTCTTGCTCTAAAACAATAACCGTAGCTGAATAAAACGTAGAAGCTGAGAGCTTCCTGGGATTATAATGGAAGATATTTCTATGTTTAGAAGACACTACTGTAATTTGCATTTTTACTGGGGCTCTTGCTGAGAAGACCAAGGACAAACAGGGTCCTTGGTCCATTAACTTTGTGTGTCAAGTCCATGGCCTTCTAACATGTCTTGGTATAAAAATAAACCCACAGCAGAGTCTGTGACTGAAACTACCCCCAATCCTGCTCTGAGAGGGCAGGGCTGGCGCTTCCACACTTTGCCCAGCTGAGCTCAGCTTTCAGTGAGGGGCTCTGACCCATGGCTTATGATATATCAAGGAGGAAATGGTTCTTAAATCTGCAAAGCTTTCTTTCTCCTCTTTTCACTCCTTCCAAATACTTCCATCACGTTCTCCCTGCCTGGCTAGCTGCAGCCGACCAGTACAGACTTAGAAATTATGAGAACTGGAGGGGGGAGTTCATTTCCAGATTAATTTTGGGCCCCTTTGCCCCTGCAAAAAACTATAACCTTTGGTTATTACTGACACATCATTGGGAATAAGGCAAGAGCCCGTGCTTTAGAGCAGGCAGGTCAAGGGTAGAGCCCACCTCCAGCACTGTGTGAACCCGGCTAACTGAGGAACCTCTCCGAGCCTCAGTCTCATCTGCAAACTGGGGACAGCAACCATAACTCCCTCATCTGGTGGTGAAGATAAGACGAAACAGAGCAGATGCACTAGTAGGCACACACTCTGGCGCTCCCTAAGCACCCAGAAGGTGTTACTTTTAGCCTGGGCATGGCGGTTGTTCCCCCTTGGAAATCCCTCCCTTTGACATTTTTCTATTATCTTGACCACTGGGTTCAGTTCAGTTCAGTCGCTCAGTCGTGTCCGACTCTTTGCGACCCCATGAATCGCAGCACGCCAGGCCTCCCTGTTCATCACCATCTCCCGGAGTTCACTCAGACTCACATTCATTGAGTCCGTGATGCCATCCAGTCATCTCATCCTCGGTCGTCCCCTTCTCCTCCTGCCCCCAATCCCTCCCAGCATCAGAGTCTTTGCCAATGAGTCAACTCTTCGCATGAGGTGGCCAAAGTACTGGAGTTTCAGCTTTAGCATCATTCCTTCCAAAGAAATCCCAGGGCTGATCTCCTTCAGAATGGACTGGTTGGATCTCCTTGCAGTCCA
>SJYT01055912.1:137229-274639 GCA_006410635.1 Cephalophus harveyi | reverse complement strand
TCACCATCTACAGTCATTTTGGAGCCCCCCAAAATAAAGTCTGACACTGTTTCCACTGTTTCCCCATCTATTTCCCATGAAGTGATGGGATCAGATGCCATGATCTTCATTTTCTGAATGTTGAGCTTTAAGCCAACTTTATCGCTCTCCTCTTTCACTTTCATCAAGAGGCTTTTTAGGTCCTCTTCACTTTCTGCCATAAGGGTGGTGTCATCTGCATATCTGAGGTGATTGCTATTTCTCCCGGCAATCTTGATTCCAGCTTGTGTTTCTTCCAGTCCAACGTTTCTCATGATGTACTCTGCATAGAAGTTAAATAAGCAGGGTGACAATATACAGCCTTGACGTACTCCTTTTCCTATTTGGAACCAGTCTGTTGTTTCACGTCCAGTTCTAACTGTTGCTTCCTGACCTGCATACAGATTTCTCAAGAGGCAGGTTAGGTGGTCTGGTATTCCCATCTTTTTCAGAATTTTCCACAGTTTATTGTGATCCACACAGTCAAAGGCTTTGGCATAGTCAATAAAGCAGAAGTAGATGTTTCTATTTCCTCACAATTCTTCCTCGTCAATATTACATTATTGTTACTGTTTCTTCAGTAATACACTTGCCACTGAATAGATTCTTAACGTAGCCAACATGCTCTCCTCTGCTTGCAAAATTATGATTGAACCTGAATTTTTGATGTTTTGAAATATAAAAAGCCAATTAAACCAGCTTAATTATACAACGAGCTGACCCCAAAGTCTTTATGCCCTTGTTTCACAGAAAAGCAAGCCTAATCGTTTCGGAGGCTCTTGTATATGGGGTAATGCCGGATGACATCCGTTCACGTCTACAGTTTGCTGGAGGAGTGGACAGTGGGGAGCTCCAGTATGAAGCGGACTTCCAGGTTAAGCTAGGCCACAGAGGAAAGGGAATAGGGGAGTACGAAGGCAGAGGAGGAAAGGTCCAAGCCTTAAAAGAAGCAGGAACCGGCCCGCACCCCAGGGGAGCTCAGAGAGTCCCGAGCTGGTGAGGGAAGGGGGCCCCGGGTCGGGCGTTCGGGGCGGAGGTCGGCGAGTTTGGCCACTCGGTGCAGGCGGGTGGGGACAGAGGCACACACACGTGGAGGAGCCCGCGTGTTCAAGCGGCGTGTGTCTGGCGCAAGGCTCCTCTCCTGTTATCACGTGGGAGAAGCAGAGCTGGAGCGGGAGATGAGGAGCCCGGCGGCGGCAGCCTTCTCCCTGAGGGACGTGTGAGGCGCGCCCCGACGCCGCTCGCCCCAGAGGATTCTGGGTCATCGCCAAGGATGGAGCAGCACCCCCTGCTGGCGCGTGGCGGCAACTGCAGGGACACGACCTTTCCGGTGGACACTCAGCAGAAAGCCTGAGCTGGTGAGGGAAGGGGGCCCCGGGTCGGGCGTTCGGGGCGGAGGTCGGCGAGTTTGGCCACTCGGTGCAGGCGGGTGGGGACAGAGGCACACACACGTGGAGGAGCCCGCGTGTTCAAGCGGCGTGTGTCTGGCGCAAGGCTCCTCTCCTGTTATCAAAGCAGAGCTAAAGAGCCCGCTTGCTGAAGGGGAAAGAGGAGAGGGGAAAAGCTGGCTTAAAACTCAGCCTTCAGAAAACCAAGATCGTGGCATCTGGTCTCATCACTTCATGGCAAATAGACGAGGAAAAAATGGAAACAGCAGCAGATTCTGTCTTTTTTCTTGGGCTCCAAAATCACTGTAGAACGTGACTGTAGCCATGAAACTAAAAGATGCTCGCTCCTTGGAAGAAAAGCTATGACAAACCTAGACAAAGTATTAGAAAGCAGAGGCTTCACTTTGTTAACAAAGGTCCATATAGTCAAAGCTATGGTTTTTCCAAACCTATGTTTGTCCAGATGTGAGAGTTGGACTGCCGGGGTCCAGCCGAATTCCCTGGATCCACCGGATAGATCCAGGGAATTCGAAGCGTGGACGGCGTTGGCGAGGAAAGATTGCCTTACTTGCTCCAAGGGGGAGGCAATAGGGCTGATGACCTTAATTGCTTGGGGAACCTACCTTCGAATTGCCTGTTCTGGGCACCACTTACTGGGGTCCAGCCCCGGTGGATCCAGGGAATTCGAAGTGGGGACAGCCTTGGCGAGGAAAACGTATTTATTTATTAATATAAGATTAGATTAGAAAGAGATAGTGTAGTAGGAAAATTAAGTGGAGAAAAGAGGCTGAATAACTTGGTTTACGGAGAAAGCCAATAAAACTCCAGACAAGGAGCTTGCACCATCTACATTAGGCCACCGGCGCCCGTTTGAATATCGGAGAGCGCCCCACCTTGGGCTCTCTCTCTCACAGATCTTAAAAGCCAGGGCAAGTAAGTAGACACGATGAGCCTCCCCATTCCAGATGGGAATTCAGCCTGAAATTAGAATATAAAGAGGAGACACGGGGGAAACCAGTCCAGCGACTGATGCCATCCTCTATTGTCTAGAATCTCCTTTTATACCTTTGATTGTACATAGAGATCAATGGGTAATACAAAATTATGTGGCATCAGCAGCCCTGACTCTTATCAAAACCAGGCTTTTCTCTCTGCATACCTAATTGTATACACAAGTCTTAGATCATTGACATCATCTTCCAGCCAAAAGGGCCAATTAACATTTTGATAAGGGTTTGTCAACCAGAAGACTTATTTGTGTTAATCTTCCCAAAGTCTGGTGCCACTCTCAGAAAGCACTAAATAAAATTACATTCTTACATAGCAAAGATACAGCAATTTATAACAAGTAAAAGAAGTACAGTGATTATAACAAAAGAAAAATAATCAGCTCAAAAGTCTAATATTGCTAACATCAAAACTACTCTATATCTTTTCCCATATCCCGTTTACATTGATTAACATCCTCCCAGATGCCTAAAAGATAAAGAATATGGAGGTCTGGCAGCAGTCATTGAGTCAACAGTGAAAACCGTCACCAATGTAATTTTTAACTCTTCAGAAAAGGTTTTGTATCTTTAAGATGCTTATAAGCTTTGTGCCTCTCGCGGTTGGGGGCTGTAAGCAATTCACAAGCTGTAAGAGGTCTGATCTTATTCTTTGGGCGGTGGATGCTCGGGAAATTCCAGGGGGAACCCCTGAAACCTGATCACGACCTTGCGTTTGCCAGGCTTCCTTCCCCATGACCTTGTCACGTGCGGGATTCCTCACACTGGCTCCCGACATTGGACCATAAAGAAGGCTGAGTGCCCAAAAATTAGTGCTTTCAAATTGTGGTGCTGGGAAGACTCTTGAGAGTCCTTTGGATGGCAAGGAGATCAAACCAGTGAATCCTAAAGGAAATCAATCCTGACTACTCTTTGGAAGAACTAACGCTGAGGTTGAAGCTCCAATACTTTGGGCACCTGATGGGAAGAGCCGACTGATTGGAAAAGACCCTGATGCTGGGAAAGATTAAGGGCAGGAGGAGAAGGGGGCGACAGAGGATGAGGTGGTTGGATGGCATCACTGACTCAATGGACATGAGTTTGAGCAAACTCAGGGAGATAGTGAAGGACAGGGAAGCCTGGTGTGCCACAGGGCTGCAAAGAGTAGGACACGACTCACTGGCTGAACAACAAAGGGATGTGGGAACTTCTTCCCTGGGGTTCACAAATGCAGCCATCTCTGCATCGCTTCATCTCATCTAGGCTTGACACGCACACTTCCTTTTCTCCTCTAGACGAGAGTCACGATCATTAAACGGGGACTTGTGCACAGTAGTTGGTTTTTATCATAGTGCTGGCTAGGAGGCAGGGTATCCTGGTCATCAGTAATTTTATTAATTAAAAATGTTTGACTAGAAGTAACTTTTTGTTCATAATCAATACTGATTCAAATTTTGTTTTGTTCATGTTATGTGGTCAAAAGAAGGTTCGGCAGAGGAGCTAGTAAAAGACGAGTAGCTAAGAACAAAATCAGGGCTAGAGCCCTATGGGTGGCGCAGTGGTGGAGAATCTGCCTGCCAGTTAGGAAACCAGGCTTCCATCCCTGGGTCGGGAAGATGCTCTGGAGCAGGAAATGACAACCCACTCCAGTGTTCTTGCCTGGGAAATCCCATGGACAGAGGAGCCTAGTGGGCTACAGTCCAAGGGATCGCAAACAGCTGGACTGGACTGGGCACAAAGCACGCATTTCTCTACCCTTCTGGATTTCAAAAGAAAGAGGAAATAACCACACATACCATTGAATTGTGTCAGCTTTCATTCTGGCCTCGTTTACTCAAATACCATAATCCTTTGCAACTGGCAAAATCTGTACATTAACTTTCAAACTGCAAGTTAATCCATATTTTGTGCTAGAATATGATAGCCATAACCTCCAGTGCTTTGCCAAAAGTTAAAAAGGGAGATACAGTCATGAATATTTAACACTTCAAAAATTCTCATTTAAGAATACTCAGTGTAGGTGATCAGAGAACATAGCTTACTGGAATGAAAGTTTAGAACTTGAAAAGGTTTTGTTTGTGCTTTTGGTAAAGGAGGTCTTCCTTTTCATTATATTAAACACCTCGTCAGTCTAAGAGGTATATTATGATAAGGAATTATAGCTGGGCCAAAAGAAGGTAGCATTTTCAATTAATTGTTGTAAAAATCTCTATAGCTTTTGGATTTTGTTGTTGTTGCTGCTTAAATTAGAATAAGGGTGGTGCTAGTGGTAGATAATCCATCTGCCAATGCAGGAGACACAGACTCGGGTTCCACCTCTGGGTTGGAAAGATTCCCTGGAGAAGGAAAGCCCTCTCCAGTGTTGTTGCCTCGGAAATCCTATGACAGAGGAGCCTGGCAGATTATACGGTCCATGGGGCCGCAAAGAGCCCAGCATGACTGAGCAGCTGAACACACACACATGCACACACACACAGGGGTTAAAGCAGAATCCAGTCCGTGCTCTGGCAAATGTTTATTGAATGCACACTCTGCTTCCTGTAGGATACTCCCACACCTGTGATTCAGAATGTGCCCTGAAGTTATGTGGAGGGATAAGCCATAGGCAGAAAACAGTTAAGGTCAGTTTCAAAGACAGTGTACAGACGAATCCTAACATAAAATCCGATGATTAAGCGAATGCCACAGTTAAAAACGCTGTGGGGGGCAACGCTGGAAAGAGTGGCCGCCACAATTTTACAGCTTTAATAATGATAATATTATCAGTGACAGTGACGAAGGTTCACATCTCATTTAACAGTTTATGAATCACATAGAGTGTCAAAAGCAGCTTCAGGGAGATGGTGGGGTTGGTTTATAAAGGAAGCGGGACTTTAAAACCTCCTGAAACTTTAAATTTCAGAGCTTTGAATAGAATCAAGGTATGGAAGGCTCACCCTTGGATTTATGGCAAACTGTAATTTATGTGAAAGTGAAGGTGTTAGTCAGCCAGTCATTTCCAACTCTTTGTGACTCCATGGACTATAGCCCGCCAGGCTCCTTTGTCCATGGGATTTCCTAGGCCAGAATACTGGAGTGGGTTGCCATTTCCTTCTCCAGGGGATCTTCCCAACCCAGGATCGAACCCATGTCTCCTGCTTGCCAGGCAGATTCTTTACCACTGAACCACGAGGAGAGAGGTCATTCATTAATAACAGTTACAAATCTGGCAGGAACTCAGCATGGTTATAAAGGACTTTTCATTTGTAAAAGAATGTTACATTTCATTATTCATATGTGTCCCCAAACACAGAAACTTGGAGGAAGACCCAGAAGGATAATACAGACTGGGCTAGGAGCCTGAGTTTAAGCCAGAACCCTCTGGTGCTTATCTGAGTCCATCAAGATTTATAGGGTTTCCAAACTACAAAAAGGGTTCATTGAATATAGCAAGTTTTCTCTAAGTATTCATAAAATCTAGTCATAATAATGGCAAAGCATAATAAGCCTAGGTTTATTCTGTGGGAAAGGTAGAACATTTGAATGGATATAACTATGCTTCATAGGCTAACGGAAGCAAAAGCGTTTGGCTGTACAGACATTTCAGTTCTCCTTTGGCACTGAGGGATTATTAGCCCCAAATAGCATCATTATCCAAGTTGTCGCAGTGATCCATATTCGGCTTATGAGAGGCTATCATTTCAACCGCTGGGAAATATTTTCAGAACTTTATTCAGATCAAGAAGCATGGAGATTTTTTAACATGAATATGAGCTATTGACCATCCCTTTCTTTTGGATCTCTTGAAATCCAGGAGGAGACATTATGGTGGACTAGGTGTGCTACAAAATAGCATCTAATACAATAAAATAAGAATATTGCATCAGATACACAATTTTATCTGATTTTGTACTCACTCACATACTATATAGTAATAAGTAGACTATGCTTAATCCAAAATGGAATATTTTACAGTGACATGCTTGGTAAACGTATCCCCTATCAGCACAGATGGCATAAAAATGTTTAGTGGTTCTTTTTTTCAGGCTTCATGTCATGCTGTGGGAAGATATGGCTGAAATAAATACATTTTATTTTGTTTTGTGACATTTTTCCATATGATTTAATTATAGGGAGAATGGTGCACAGAGAGCGTCACGATTAAGTGGAATCCATTATACGCTCAAGAGCAAATTCAAGTCTATTGTTGAGCACATTTTTGGGAAATAAATTGTGCACGCCATGTAAATAATATGACATTTGGTTGCAGTCAATTTGGTTTATGCATTTTGCCCAAAGGAACAGGTGATCCAAAGTTTAATTTGCCCCTCGTCTACTTATCCTAATAACTTGGCACAGTAAGCAGTTCTTGGGATATCAATACTCAATTAACAACACAGTTCTTTCGCTGCTGCTAAAGCAAAGAATTGATTCTCATCTACATTTTTTTGGTTGATGGAGTGCAAGGCGGATGAGACGAACAAAAGAGAGAGGAGCGCAGCGGAAGAGGGCAGTCCAGTGGCGCCCCCGCAGACACAGAAGAAATGAGCACAGACTCGCTGACATGTGCCAGCTGCAGGCGCTGCCCAGGAAGCCCGATCCATCCCCCCGAGCTCCAGGAATCTGGGCTTCTGTGTGACTCGGTAGAGTGCATCCGTCTCATATGAAAGTTGTGTTTGCATGGAATTAAGGGATCGCATCGGAGAACCCCGGGGACAGAGGAAGCCTGATGGACTACAGTCCATGGGGTCGCAAAGTGCTGGAGACGGCTGAGCGACTAACATGGCACATTCACCATCGGCAAACCCAGTGAAAACGTCCAGTGAGAAGAGCCGCACGATATCTGAGTGAAGGTGTGTTTTCAGTCCCCTCTGCATTTAATGACCTGGTCAGAGCCGTCAGTGTGCTGCAGAGGGGCTGAGACCTCCGTCCAGCCGTCTTCTCTGCCATTCTCACCTCTGCTGTCCTACGTGGCGGTCCCTGACCTCTCAGCTGGGCCACAGCAGCTGTCTCTGAAATGCGGTTTCTCCCCCCAGATTTTCCCCCAGTTTTTCCCCCGCCATGCCGCTGCACTCCCTCCCCCCAGGGACCGCTCTGCAGGCTTGAACGGGACTTCTCCCCTTCATCCCGCAGCCTGGGCGCCCTGGACGTCCATCCTCACTCTCATCACTGCAGGATCACGGGACGGGGGTACATTCATCTGATCCCCCTGCTACAGGACGGCCCCCCTGAGGTCTGGGCCACGTCCTCTCCGGCAGTGAATCCTCAGTTCCTCCAGGCGACAGTAACCATGTGGCGTTGGGGGGCGGGGCGGTGAGCGAATGGATGAGCGAATGGATCACTTCCTGTCAACTGTTCTTTACTGAATTCTGGGGTGAAACCAGCCTCCTAGGCCCGGTGTTCCTTTGGTTCTCCCCAGGGCTCTCTGCAAGGCGTCCCCATGGCCCCCGCTCACTCCGTTTCTCAGCTTCCTTCCTGCTCTGCGCTCTGGGCAGTTTCCCGAATAGGTGCCCTTTGCTGCTATGTCCCTCTGCTAGGATGTATTTAATGCTCATCTCAGAAAACTGTCAGTCCTCTTGAAGAACGTTTCTTTTTTTTCAGCAAATGCTTCAAGACTCACGTCTAGAATTAATTGAGCCACCCTCCCTGGCATCGTATTTGTAACTGTGTAACCCTTCTCACACCTTTCGCGTTTCGGCCCCTGGGGATAGGGTCTAGGTCTTTTTGCTTTTTTTTTAACTCTCATAGAACCTGGCATACATACAAGTCACTTAGAAGATGATTAACACATGCTTTTGGTGGCAAACTGCTAAGACCACAACAGCCAGGACCTTGATTAGCACCTTACAATTTCCATCCATCCATCATCCATGCATCCATCCCTCCATCTGGCCCTTCATCACTTCAGCTTGCATTATCTTGTCAAATCGCCACAGCTGATCTACAAGGACTGAGGCAACATCTAGAATGGCCCAGTGGCTTGTGGAAGGCCACTCAGCTGACAGGAACACTGGCATTTAAACCTCGGTTTCGGCCTCTAAGCTGGTGGCCCATTTAGGCCACTAATGGTTTAAATAAAGGGCAACAGGGTCCTCATTTGAGTCCAAGGTCCAAAACCAGTGCCCCAGTAGATGAGAGGTGGGAGAAATTTGAGTACTTTAATCTCTGTTACTTTTGCACGTGTGTGCTCAGTCAAGTCCAGCTCTGTGTGACCCCAAGGACTGTAGCCCGCCAGGCTCCTCTGTCCCTGGGATTCTCCAGGCAAGGAGAATACAGGAGTGGGTAGCCATTCCCTTCTCCAGGGGATCTTCCCGGCCCAGGGATTGAACCCGTGTCCCCTGTGGCTCCTGCATTGCAGGCGGATTCTTTACCACCGAGCCCCCTGGGAAGCCCATTTTTCACTCTTAGAGTTCTGGAATCCAGCCCCCCGGGTTCCTGCTGTAATGAAAGGTTTCAATAGACCGTAGGGTGGCCCTGCTTCCTTTCTGGTAACCCAGGTCAGCAGTGAGTGGGAGGCCCCCCTGCCATCCATCACTCCAGAGTCCATGGAGTATGAATTGGACGTGGAAGCTGGGCCGGAAGTCATGGCTGAGTCTTGTCCAGACCTGGGGGAAAAACCCCAACTGGGCAAGGTGGGTCCCCCTGGGCCTTAGCTTAGTAGCCCAGCACTTGGGCAGAGGCTGGGAAGGCTATAGTGGTGATTCAAAAGAGGTTCTCTTGTTGGATGAGCAGGAAAGAAGGAGATTGGCACAGATTAAATGGAAGATGAAAAGACTGTATCATGAGCACATGTGGATTCAGATATCTGGGAGAATTTGAGGAGAATTAAGGTTATTGCAGAATGAGTGAAAATAGAAACAAACAAATTCTGGTTTTTTTATTGAGACTCAACTTCTATCTTCCAGTTACCCCCTCTCACTATGGCCTTAGAATTTTCAGAAACTGTTTTTTGTGTCTTTTTTTGTTTGATTCTTTTGTTTAAATGTGGAACTTCGTAGAATTTCTTGATTATTCATGAGAACAGGAAAAACATTAAATGAAAATCTGAAATAATGTCTATTTAAGCAATTTCTGCTTATCTGAGAAACACCGTTATTTGATCCACGAGAATTTAAAAAATAAATCACAATATCTATTTACCTCTAAAACATAGTATTAATAGGCTTAAAATAAAAATCCACATCTATAAATTCTGTTTCCCTTTGAAAATTCATCTTTGCAATTACTTGCTTTGTATTATACCTTAGTTATTGTACAATAGAAATTATTACTCCACACCAGAAGGAATTTAGGCTGAAGGTCTAAATCTGTTCTGCTATAAACTCTCTTATAGATTTTAATATTTAATATGATACTAAAACTTTAAAAACTATTCCTAGATACCTTCTAAATTTATAAAAATACAATTACAAAGTTAGATGCAAGAATAAAATCATACAAGAGTATGGACAATAATATTTTCACGCTACTAACATTCTCAGCATCTAAATCTGGCACAGTAGAGCTGATGAAAAAGCAGTTGGACCGCCCCGGAGGTGTGGAGATGGTTGCAAGTCTGCAGGTGGGTGCTGCCAGCCCGCCTTTTGGTCTGTGTGCAAGGGAAGGATCCAGTTATCTCTACAGAAGAAGCTCAGGTCCCTCTGCTCTGGTCTTTGGACGTGGAAGCTGGGCCGGAAGTCATGGCTGAGTCTTGTCCAGACCTGGGGGAAAAACCCCAACTGGGCAAGGTGGGTCCCCCTGGGCCTTAGCTTAGTAGCCCAGCACTTGGGCAGAGGCTGGGAAGGCTATAGTGGTGATTCAAAAGAGGTTCTCTTGTTGGATGAGCAGGAAAGAAGGAGATTGGCACAGATTAAATGGAAGATGAAAAGACTGTATCATGAGCACATGTGGATTCAGATATCTGGGAGAATTTGAGGAGAATTAAGGTTATTGCAGAATGAGTGAAAATAGAAACAAACAAATTCTGGTTTTTTTATTGAGACTCAACTTCTATCTTCCAGTTACCCCCTCTCACTATGGCCTTAGAATTTTCAGAAACTGTTTTTTGTGTCTTTTTTTGTTTGATTCTTTTGTTTAAATGTGGAACTTCGTAGAATTTCTTGATTATTCATGAGAACAGGAAAAACATTAAATGAAAATCTGAAATAATGTCTATTTAAGCAATTTCTGCTTATCTGAGAAACACCGTTATTTGATCCACGAGAATTTAAAAAATAAATCACAATATCTATTTACCTCTAAAACATAGTATTAATAGGCTTAAAATAAAAATCCACATCTATAAATTCTGTTTCCCTTTGAAAATTCATCTTTGCAATTACTTGCTTTGTATTATACCTTAGTTATTGTACAATAGAAATTATTACTCCACACCAGAAGGTATTTAGGCTGAAGGTCTAAATCTGTTCTGCTATAAACTCTCTTATAGATTTTAATATTTAATATGATACTAAAACTTTAAAAACTATTCCTAGATACCTTCTAAATTTATAAAAATACAATTACAAAGTTAGATGCAAGAATAAAATCATACAAGAGTATGGACAATAATATTTTCACGCTACTAACATTCTCAGCATCTAAATCTGGCACAGTAGAGCTGATGAAAAAGCAGTTGGACCGCCCCGGAGGTGTGGAGATGGTTGCAAGTCTGCAGGTGGGTGCTGCCAGCCCGCCTTTTGGTCTGTGTGCAAGGGAAGGATCCAGTTATCTCTACAGAAGAAGCTCAGGTCCCTCTGCTCTGGTCCCTCCCTGCTGGGGTTACTGACGCCCTCCGCCGGCTGGCAGGGGTGTACTACTTTCCTGGTGAAACTTGGTTAGAACAGAATGTGCGTGAGCAGGCCAGGCGGTTCAGAGCCGAGTTGGCCTTGCGTGTGGTCCGTGGCGCGTCCTAAGGCAGGCCTGGTTACCCAGGCCCTCGGAAGCCTCCAGGCCCTGCCGGGCTGGCGGGGGCGCCGTAGCCGGCTCTCTGCCCCGGTCGCTTTGCACGGTTAGGATGGGTGACCGACACGCCCTGCTCTTTCGGGGCCCGGGTCTTGGACTGGCTCTCGTCAGCTCTGCGCCTGCAGCTGTCCTGCTGTCGGAGCGTATGGAGCACGAGAGGAAGAGACGCACAGGAACCACATGAAAGGTGAGAAGAGTGTGTCCTGCATGACGTGACTCAGGCTGACCGGAGGCATCTGAGGGGGCCAGGAGGCACTGCGGACACGTGGGAGTCACGCTCAGACCCAGCGCGAACTCCCCGTGTGAAGTCAGTGCTCAGGCAAGGCTGAGAACAACGGTCCAGCCTCGGGCAGGGCCGGGGGTCCCCCCTGCAGACCGCCGCCTGCCCAGACCTAGCTCTCCCGGCCATCCCGGCTGGAATGAGCCCAGCAAGCCGGCCGGTTACTCCCAGCCTCTCCTGCAGCAGTCCAGGCTTTAGAGGCTGCGGCAGAGCCCAGACTCAAGGTCACCAGAGGGATGTTTACAGCAGGTGGAGCTGAGCTTCTCTCCTAACGAACTGTATGTCGTCTTTCCGGGCAAAGCCTCTCTGCTGGGAACATACATCTAGCCTGTTTCACTCGAAAGATCTAGACTTATTTAACAATTTCGTGCAAATTCATTTGCGGAGATATCACTATTATGGCCAGACCCAACACGTGTCTGCACTTTTAATCCCTTTCTGAAACCTAAATGAGAAACCCCTGGATTTTGAGCAGTCCGCGCAGCTCTAAGAAACGGCTGTTGGGTGCTGTGTCACATAAGCCATACGTCCAGGAGCCTCAGAAGAAACTCCCTCCCACCCCGGGGGTTAGAGAGCGCCCCAAAGCAAAACCCAAACTAAGAAGCTGTGCGCCATGACAAACAACCTCTTAGACTTCGAGAGGACTGCAGGGGTCAAGCCTGATATCTAGTGAAATGAAACCTGCACTATTTTTAAGAATATGTTTTTCAGATGTACACAGTGCACAAAAATAAACGCACGCACACAGAATACAAGTTATAGCATCGCGACTTGACATAACCTTAGTGCCCATCATAAAAGAACTGGTATATATAGATGTAAGGGCTTCCCTAGTGGCTCAGACGGTAAAGAATCCGCCTGCAATGCAGGAGACCTGGGTTTGATCCCTGGGTCAGTCCCCTGGAGAAGGGAACGGCAACCCACTCCAGTATTCTTGCCTGGAGAATTCCATGGACAGAGGAGCCTGGCGGGCTACAGTCCGTGTGCTTGCAAAGAGCTGGACACGACTGAGTGACTAACACGTTCACTGTCACGGGGCCAAGCGAAGGAATTGGGTCAGCCTTTGAATAAGTGAGCAGATTTAAATGTCTTGATATGAAGTGTTATGCAAGGCAGTCTTGCGTTAAATAGAAACACAAAATAAAACAAAAAGGAGAAGCAAGAAACAATACGGCCACTTCCTGAAAATTTGAAAAATGAATACTCTAAACAGGACTTTCATCAAGAAGATTGCTCATATGGCATGTCTGGGGGAATAAAAAGATTTGCTTCACTGATGGAGAAGATCCAAGCTCAAGAGTAGTGACAGATCAAGCAGAGTCAGAAAAGTCAGAACTGAACTCTGGGGACTCTGAAGCCCAGGCCGCGACTCTTCCAAAGCTGACGCGCCAGGAGCACCTGGCGTCGGCGATGGGCGTGGAGACTGCAAGGAGCAGAGCGCCTTCTGCTGGAGCAGGCGCCAGAAGCCGCTTCCCACCCGTGAGCGTCCTGGGTCCTCCACTTCATCGCGGCGCCCCGGGGCGAGTGAGGGCTCTGGGCTTCAGCTGCCTCCTTCCCCCCAAGAAGATGCTTCTGAGGAAATCGGATCATGGTGAGCAGGAACCTAACAGAATGGCAAAGATATTAAAAGCTCAATATGATCTTTGAGGAGGGAAGCAGACATATAGGAAGCGTAGTGGGAATTGCTCCAAGAAGAGAGGGTTTTGTTCCCTTAAGCACACTGAAGGGGGAAATTAAGCTGAGCACATACATTCTTCGCAGCAAGTTTCAGGTTCAGTAGTTCTAAATTGGGGTTGGAAAATTGGAAAGAAAATTGAGTTGTGGGGGCAAAATCACTGCTTAACTTAATTACTAAAATGCCGCACTTTCCTATCATGATGTCAATACTGTGCACGCTGCAATTCAGGCTCCTGTAAAACAGCTATTTTGTTAAAATTTAGGACAAAAGGTATGCCATTTATTAATGCATCAGTATATTTTAGTGAATACAATACATGAAAAGGAAAAAAGTAATTGTTCACCTACAGGTCAGCCCTCCATTATTTTAAGTCTTGGGGACTTGCAGAGCTCTGCATGAAAAGTAATACAAATATATCTGAGTTAACTCTGTGGTAAATTAAATATCCTGGATATTAAGTACAGGACTTGACAAGACTTCTTGAGGTACAGAAAAGGATGCCGAGTAGGGAACATTATTATTTAGTCTGTGGTGACAGCTTTGAAGTAGATAGATTTTTGCTACTCACAGATAAATTTTCAGTATCATTTCCTGATTATTAAAATGGCTGTGGCTGTTCAGTAGCTAAGTCGCGTCCAACTCTGCAACCCCAAGGACTGCAGCATGCCAGGCCTCCGTGTCCCTCACCGTCTCTTGGAATTCACCCAAGTTCATGTCCATTGAATCGCTGATGCCATCTAACCATCTTATCCTCTGCTGCCGCCTTCTCCTTTTGCCTTCAATCTTTCCCAGCATCAGAGTCTTTACCAATGAATCAGCTGTTCATGTCAGGAGGTCAAAGTATTGGAGCTTCAGCTTCAGCATCAGTCCTTCCAATGAGTATTCAGGGTATTTCCTTTAGGATTGACTGGCTTGATCATCTTGCAGCCCAAGGGACTCTCAAGAGTCTTCTCCAACATCACAGTTTGAAAGCATCAACTCTTCAGTGCTCAGCCTTCTTTGTGGTCCACCTCTCACATCCATACATGACTACTGGAAAGACCATAGCTTTGACTAGATGGACCTTTGTTAGCAAAGTGATGTCTTTGCTTTTTAATACACTGTCTAGGTTTGTCATAGCTTTCCTTCCAAGAAGCAAGCATCTTCTAATTTCATGGCTGCAGTCACCGTCCACAGTGATTTTGGAGCCCAAGAAGAGAAAATCTGTCACTGCTTCCACTTTCTTCCCCTTTTATTTGCCGTGAAGTGAAGGGACCGGATGCCGTGGCTGTAGAATCTTTATTAAGTCTCCTGGAAGCATTCTCTCTGTCCAAATGAAGAAATCGCATCAAACCATGGTGTCCACAGAATAGACGAGATGACAGTGAAACCGTTCTTTGGATGTGACAGAGGACCAGCGACGCTGAGTAATTCCTTTGGTTTTGGCTCTCTTAATCTACTGATGGTTCTTAGACACATAGAAAAAAAAATTAAGACAAGAACTAATTCAGCTATGGTTGAGCAACGCCGGCAGGAGAAAGCCAGGCTCCACGAGAGAAGAGAGGAGGGCTGAGTGGGGTGGTTGTTTCCTGCGGGAGGAGGTGAGGGGGACACAGTAGTGGAAACCCGGAAGGGAGAGGGAGCGAGTCTGGCAGTGGACACTGTGGGGTTGCCAGCTCTGGACTTCAGGGAGCGTTAGGAGATTGCTGGAGGTGTCCCTTCAGGATCCCGTGGCCAAAGGGACCCGAGAGAGTGTTCAACACTATCATTTTTCAGAAGAAGGGGCTAGACAAAGTGAGCATTTTGATCAAGGTTATGTTGGCCTTGTAAGAGTAAATAAGAGAATATGTGGAAAGAACTTGGCAGAATGTTTGTTATAATTAAATATTAATACTGAATGTGGTGGCTGGGCTTCCTTAGTGGCTCAGATGGTAAAGAATCTGCCTGCAAGGCAGGAGACCCGGGTTTGATCCCTGGGTCCAGAAGATCCCCTGGAGCAGGGCATAGCTACCCGCTCCAGTATTCTTGCCTGGAGAATCCCATGGACAGAGGAGCCTGATGGACTACAGCCCATGGGGTCGCAAAAAGTCAGACACAACTGAGTGACTGGCTAACACTTCAGCGCAATTATAATTGCTGTTGTTCAGTCGCTCAGTCGTGTCTGACTCTGTGACCCCATGGACTGCAGCACGCCAGGCTTCCCTGTCCTTCACTATGTCCCAGAGTTCACTAAAACTCATGTCCATCGAGTCGGTGATGCCATCCAACCATCTTGTCCTCTGTCGCCTCCTTCTCCTCCTGCCTTCAATCTTTGCCAGCATCAGGGTCTTTTCCAGTGAGTTAGCTCTTTGCATCAGGTGGCCAAAGCAATTACAGTTAAGGGTAAAGTGATCTTTCCTTTTGAGCCCCCCCAAAATTTCCTTCATTTTAGCTAAAAAGAATAATGACATTTTTAAACCCTGACCCAGGGCTGGACATGCACAACATTTAAATCCATTAAGAGTGTTATATCACATGACCCTCACAACAACCATATGCAAGCTCAGAGAAGTTGGCTGAGTTGCCTGAGGTCACACAGCCAGCAAGCCATCATCTGTGAGTGGACCAGTTTTCTATTACTTCAAAGTCCATGCTCTTGACATTCAGAGCCGCTTAATCTCAATGGAATGTTCTGCCTCCGAGCCATATAACAGTCTACTTAGAAAGGATGAGGACAGGAATTCTTAGGCAGACCCACAGTTTAATACAGGACCAAAACAGATAACTGAGTTACTCTGCTGTGATATCAGAGTTTCCAAAACAAAAGAAGGCATGTTTGTTTGAGAAGCGAACTTAAGTCAGATTCCGATAGCTTCAGCACCACAAAGCTGCGCCTGCTGTGGGGTGAAGGGGCGCCTGGCCTGTGGGGTTTGCGATATTATTCCCTGGTCATATGTAATTCAAAATTGTGTATTTAAGTCACCTTCAGATTGTGATGTATTTTATAGAAGGAGCTCAATTCAGGGTTATATTTTACCATTACCTCTTCTCATTTAAAAATAATTTAAAACACAAATTTAAAAGTTGTCACTGCCAGAGTTTAATTCTGAACGACAGCCCGGCTGACTGCACCTTTCAGTGATACGTGTCCTAAGGTAATTTCCAAGCCTGACTTCCCTCTCCTAGGTTTTATTGCTCTTGGCTATTTGCATAAAAATGGAATCTTTGATCTTTAAGGGTTCATCAGCTCAAATGGCTCATTCCCCATCCTAAGACACAAGTAATGACGGGCGAAAGGAGTTTAGTGGTTCAGCTCAACCAGGCATGCACAAGCAGCCTCTTGAAACTCCTCTCTCCCTCCTCCACCTCAACGTGGCTGCCTTTGCGGTAATTCTCCGCTCGAGGCGCTCTCAGTGTCTCCCTAGCTCCAACGCGAATTGAGGTGGCCGCTCGCTCCCTGCAGGTACAGGTCGAAGCACAATCAGCAGTCTCGTTATACCAGAGGCAGAAAAGCACAGGACGCATTCCAACGTGGGCGCCTCCACTTCCTGGAGGACTTGGGAGAACTCCTTTACCTCTCAGAGCTTTGGTTTCTCCTCCATGAAATGAAGGGTGTCGGTGTTACTACCTCCCACCGTCATATGCTCAGAACCTCAGCTGTGTCTGACTCTTTGCAAGCCCTTGGGCTGCAGCCCGCCAGGCTCCTCTGTCACTGGGATTTCCCAGGCAAGAATACTGGAGTGGGTTGCCATTTCCTTCTCCAGGGGATCTTCCTGACCCAGGGATCAAACCTGGGTCTCCTGCATGGCAGGTGGATTTCTTATCAGCTGAGCCTCTACATGGTTATGGTGAGGAATAAAAGAGACATTATCCACGAGGGGTCTGAAGGTAGATTCACAAATGCTTTGTTTTCCATCCCTTTCCAATAACTGTAGGTCTTTTCCAGGGATGTGCAGGTCCCAACAGAAATGTCAGTTGAAGTCCATCAATATCAGTATCAGTTCAGTTGCTCAGTTGTGTCTGACTCTTTGCGACCCCATGGACCACAGCACGCCAGGCCTCCCTGTCCATCACCAACTCCTGGAGTTCACTCAAACTCATGTCCATTGAGTCGGTGATGCCATCCAACCATCTCATCCTCTGCTGTCCCCTTCTCCTCCTGCCTTCAATCTTACCCAGCATCAGGGTCTTTTCAAATGAGTCAGCTCTTCGCATCAGGTAGCCAAAGTATTGGAGTTTCAGCTTCAACATCAGTCCATCGGTTTGCCAATATTAATTCTCAAGTGATGAGTAAATTATACCCCATTTATTTCTGGTCTAATGACAATTTTCATAAAGTTATTCACCACTCAGGAAGGGCTGACTGAATGCAACAGTATGGGGAACAGAACCAAGGAATGATAGACTCCTCAAAGATAGCGCTTGTGGCTTTGTTTAATTTACCAGGGGCACACCAAAGTGAAAAATTAGTTTCCTTTTTTAAACTGTGAGAGGTGACTATTTACGTTCTAACCCACTGGGTAACTACTCTCATACTAAGCTGGGAACAAGTGTGAGCCCATGTGTTAGACACCCTTTAACGCATCCATGCGCTCCTTCAGCTAGCATCTAGAACAGAGTGTGTAGCTCTCCAGACCAGAATCCTGAAGCGCATAGCCGTACGCTTCTCCAGGGGATCTTCCCAACCCAGGGATCGGACAGGGGTCTCCCACATGCAGGCGGATTCTTTGCCAGCTGAGCCACCAGGGAAGCCGTGAGGCTGAGACAAGTCAGGGGCTTGTCTCCGGCCTCCAGGGGCTTGCCCTCCAGTGTGTGTGTGTGGTGGGGGTGGGGTCCACAGGTGCACGGCTACTGCTAGGAGTAAGGGGAAGCAGAGCAGTGCCCACGGGGGGCGTGTGTACCACCCCCTCGGGCAGCAGGTTTGGGAAGCTCTGAGGACGTCGTGGAAGCTGGAAGAGTGAAAGGGGAGCAAAGAGAGCAAAGGCGCTGAGCACGCAACACCCAGGGGCGGCTTCGTGAATGTAAGCGCTCCTTGACTCACCCTCTGTTCCCGGGACAGGGGATGGGTTAAACGCCCAGCAAGAAAGGGTGCGTTCTACCCTACTGCAGCAGTTAGCAATTGTAAGCCGGGGAAGAGACACGCTTTAGGAGGATCACTCCTGAGCCACTGAGCTGTAAGATAATAACTTGGAGCTATTTTAGGCCACTAACTCTCCCAATTTATTACAGCAGCAATTGAAAACGAACACAGTTCTTCTGGAGGAGGACCAAGGAAGAGAGATCCCCTGAACTAAGGCCATGGTGATGGAGAGGAAGAGATTCGCCGGACACGGGGTGCTAAGGGGATAGCCCAGGCAGGATTCGGTGACTATGTGAGCTGGAGGTGATGGTGCAGGGACAGAAGAGCCCGGAGTCTTCCGGTTTATCTGCTGAGTAGGTAGATGGAGAGGGCATGGAGGAGGAGGAGCAGGACTCAGGAAGCTGAGGGACCAGCTTTGAATATTTTAAATTTGGAGTGTCTTTGAGACTTTCGGGAGGACAAACAGACAAGACAGGTACTGTGATACCTGGATGATGACTGAGGAGAAAGTTCAGAACTGTCATTGTGAAGTCGTCAAAAAGGGGGAGAGAGGTTGCGTGAGCCGAGATCCAAAGGGGAAACCACGGCATCTCTCAGACAGATGCGAGAAACGTGGCCAAGCAAGGGTGTCCGTACAATGTAAGGAGCACGTCAACAGGCGGGTCCTGAAAAGGGACTCTGTGACCGTCTCAGGGGCACCAGGGAGAGCGCCTACGGGAAGCAGTAGCCCTCTGAGTCCAGAAGGACCACTTGGAGAAAAGGGCAGAGAGCCTCCCACGGAGAGGGGACTGTGTAGGAAAAGGCACAAAGCTGACAAGCCCTAAACTGGCACAGCTGTACACAGAGAACTGGAGGGCGAGATGAGAGGATGCTCTCAGACAGAACGGCAGGTGGAATCCTCGGCCACGTCACGTTCAGGCGAAGACAGGGTAGAGCCAGACAGAAAGCCAGAGCGGACTTCTGAACGGGGCATGGGATTTAGAGTCAGGTGAGTGGATTTATAGCAGTATTGAAAATGATTTTTTAAAGGTATGGATCAGAGATTTTTAAAGTTAACTTCCTAATTTCTGACACCTAAAATAGCACGTCAAGGCTGTATATTGTCACCCTACTTAATTTAACTTGTCTGCAGGGTACATCATGCGAAATGCTGGGCTGGATGAAGCACAAGCTGGAGCCAAGATTGCCGGGAGAAATATCAATAGCCTCAGATACGCAGATGACACCTCCCTTATGGCAGAAAGCGAAGAGGAACTAAAGAGCCTCTTGATGAAAGTGAAACAGGAGAGTGAAAAAGTTGGCTTGAAACTCAACATTCAAAAAACGAAGATCATAGCATCCGGTCCCATCACTTCATGGCAAATAGAAGAGAAACAGTGGAAAAAGTGACAGACTATTTTGGGGGGCTCCAAAATCACTGCAGATGGTGGCTGCAGCCATGAAATTAAAAAACACTTACTCCTTGGAAGAAAAGCTATGACCAACCTAAACAGCATATTAAAAAGCAGAGATATTACTTTGCCAACAAAGGTCTATCTAGTCAAAGCTATGGTTTTTCCAGTCATCATGTATGGATGTGAGAGTTGGACCATAAAGAAAGCTGAGTGCCAAAGAATTGATGCTTTTGAACTGTGGTGTTGGAGAAGACTCTTGAGAGTCCCTTGGACAGCAAGGAGATCTAACCAGTCCATCCTAAAGCAGATCAGTCCTGGGTGTTCATTGGAAGGACTGATGCTGAAGCTGAAGCTCCAATAGTTTGGCCACCTGATGCGAAGAGCTGACTCATTGGGAAAGACCTTGATGCTGGGAAAGATTGAGGGCGGGAGGAGAAGGGGATGACAGAGGATGAGATGGTTGGATGGCATCACCAACTATATGGACATGAGTTTGGATAAGCTCCAGGAACCAGTGATGGACAGGGAGGCCTTGCGTGCTGCAGTCCATGGGGTCGCAAAGAGTCAGACACGATTCAGCGACTGAACTGAACTGAAAATAGCTTCCAGATAACTTTCCTACTGCATGGCTCTAATTACGACACGGCACTCAAAAAGTGTCTGTAGATTACAAGAAGGTCAATATTCCCTTGAATCTGCACATCCTCTTTATAATCAGCGGACTTCTGCCTCTCATTGTTCTTAAACACCTAAGACACACCCCCATCTCCAGGTGAGCTTCCTTAGCCCATCATACTTTCCATTCCCCATTCTTTCTCTATCCAAACTTGACTCGCTCTTCAAAGCACAGTTCAAATGCCACATCCCTCAGAAAGTGTCTCCTGGTTCCCGAGTGGGAATTATTCCCCTGCCTCCCCGCTTCCCCCCCTTTTGGGGATCCCCCTCTGGTCCTTACTCATGTTACGATTTGTTATGTACGGCTTGTCTTTTCATCACTGGCCAAATTGGTAGCTTTCTAGCACAGGGCGTGATTCCTGGGCGAAGGAAGCAGAAACACCTCTGTGAAAGGCGTGGGGTGAGCCTTTTATCCCAGGTCGGGTACTCACTGAGACTTCTGAGCAGGGAAGTCACATGAGGAAACGGGGGGCTCCACCAGCTGGCTGGGAGCCTTTTATAGAACACAGATGAAGGGAAAAATAGTAAAGCAGTAAAATGGGCGGTACTAGTTAGAGAGTTAAGTTCAATAATCCAGGTATGAAGGCTTTGGAGTCCAAGGACAATTCATTTTTGCATTATCAGTTATGATATCTATCTATCTACACATACATATTAAATGTTTTTTAAGATGAATTTTTAAAACTTATATTAGTCTCCTTAGGATATATCTAGTAACTTGCAGTGTTCCAAAGATAGGCATTTTGGATTTATTTTATTTAATTTACTACTTCTTAAAGTATGTATGTATTTGGCAGCCTTGGGTCTTAGTTGTAGCTCGTGGGACCTCCCCTGCGCCCTGAGAGATCTTTTCTTTGCAGCACACGGGCACTCTGTGGTGGATGACTGTGGTGGATTTTTAACCACTGGACCATCAAGGAAGACCCCGGGTTTATCTGATTTGATGTGATCATTCTGGCAGGCGGCACTTGGGTGACTATAGGCCATAGATCATGTATGCATGAGACCTGTGCTTACTGCTGTGGTTGCCAGGGAAAACACAGCATGCCCCACTAACTTTAAATCTCAGATACATGACAAGAATGTTTAAGTATGTCCTAAACATTGCATGACATATGAAAGTGAAAGTTAAGTTGCTCAGTCGTGTCCGACTCTTTGCGACCCCGTGGGCTGTAGCCCACCAGGCTCCTCCGTCCATGGGATTCTCCAGGCAAGAATACTGGAGTGGGTTGCCATTTCCTTCTCCAGGGGATCTTCCCGACCCAGGGATCAAACCCAGGTCTCCCACATTGCAGGCAGACACTTTAACCTCTGAGCCACCAGGGTATACTTCTACTAAAAAAAAAAAAATTTGTGTTCATCTGAAATTCAGATGAACGGCCACCCCTATTTTGATTTGCTCCATCTAGCAAGCTTAGAAGCTTAGATTGCCTATGAGCAGGAGGTGATACACACACACAGAGGGAAGTTATTTCTGGCAAATCAGTGTGGATAACTTAACTCCTTTTCTCCCCCTATTGTTCCGTGATTCTTTTGTCTGCCTTCATACTGAAAAGGTAAGGATTCCTCCAGAAGCTCACCTCACGTAGGATTATATGCTACCAATGAGGAAGAGTCCACAGCCTCTTAAGATGAACCCACAGAGTATCTCCCTGAGCTGTCAAATCAGCCTTTCTAACGTTTAGCCTGAGGAGGGCATGGCAACCCACTCCAGTGTTCTTGCCTGGAGAATCCCATGGACAGAGCAGCCTGGCGGGTACAGTCCATGGGGAAGCAGAGAGTCAGACACGACTGAAGTGACTTAGCACGCACGCAGGGTTTCAGCTAAAGACCTAGGTTGCTCACCATTTTCCTTGTCATCCCTGTGGTGGCACAGGAGGACAAACGACCCCAGGGCACCTAGTCTAGTCTGAGTAGCTCAGTCGTGTCTGACTGTTTGCGACCCCATGGACTGTAGCCTGCCAGGCCCCTCTGTCCACGGGATTCGCCAGGCAAGAATACTGGAGTGGGTTGCCATTTCCATCTCCAGGAAATCTTCCTGATCGAGGGATCAAACCCGGGTCTCCTGCACTGCAGGCCAATTCTTTACCAACTGAGCTACCAGGGCAGCCCAGGGCACCGAGGAGAACCCTTTTTAATGCCCCTGCAGCCGTTCACCCCATTCTCTCTCTGACCTTTCTCTCCGGCCGAGCACGCCTGGGCTCGTGCAGCGTTGGCGACGTTGGGCACAGCTGCACCAGGGCTTCCCTGGGAGCTCAGTTGGGAAAGAATCTGCCTGCCGTGCAGGAGACCCCGGTTTGATTCCTGGGTCAGGAAGATCCGCTGGAGAAGGGATAGGCTACCCACTCCAGGATTCTTAGGCTTCCCTGGTGGCTCAGCTGGAAAAGAATCCACTTGCGATGCAGGAGATCCCCGGTTTGATCGCTGGTTTGGGAAAATCCCCTGGAGAAGGCAAAGGCTACCCACTCCAGTATCCTGGCCTGTAGAATTCCATGGACTGTATAGTTCATGGGGTCGCAAAGAGTCAGACACAGCTGAGTGACTTTCAGTTGCACTGAGGCTGAGGGGCTGCTTGTTTATGGAGCCCCCGTTAACAGAGCACAGACCCCGGAGGAGCCCCAGGGCCAGCGCTGAAGAGGCCGTCACAGCTGCGGGTGGGGACGGTGAGGGGCCCACTGCACGGGCTCCTGTATGGATCAACACCCACTCCTCCCCAGAGCCGCTGCGCCCCCGGTGAAAAGAGAGAGGCACTTCCTAGGAAGGTCCCCGAGGAGGAGGAGGAGGAGGAGGAGGAAGGGGCCCAAGCTCTCAAGGAGGAGAAAAGGACAAACGCCTTTTTTCCTGCATTGCTTTGTCTTAGTCAATATAACAGTGTGCCTGGCTCAAGGATATGTTTCTCCCTAACAAGAACCTCTGGCTAATCTTGTTGTCTTAAAACTTGTATACTGTGGGAGCGGGTCTGGTAGTGAAAGTGAAGCCGCTCAGTCATGTTCGACTCTTTGTGACCCCGTGGACTGTAGCCGCCAGGCTCCTCTGCTCATGGGATTCTCCAGGCAAGAATACTAGAATGGATTGCCATTTCCTTCTGCTGGGGATCTTCCTGACCCAGGGATTGAACCCAGGTCTCCCGCGTTGCAGGCAGACGGTTTACTGTCTGAGCCATCAGGGAAGTCTAGGTCTGGTCAGACCTTTCTGTTGGCAGTTCTGATCTTGTTAATTTAAGAAGTATGTTGTGGGAGTGGGTCTGACAAGAGGCCTTGCTAAGAGGGGGGCATTCTCCGTCCGCCTTCTGCTGGCTGTGTCAGAACTTTTCTCTGTTTTCTTTTAGTCTAATAAAACTCTGCTCCACCAAAGCTCTTGAGTGATCAAGCCTGGTCCCTGGTCCCGAAGCTAAATCTTCTTCTTTGGAGATCAGGAATCTGACACCGCTCACCGTTAAGCTGTCACAAAGGCCTGCAGTTCTTCCATTAGAGACTGAGGCTTTGCTTCTGACCATCGTCAGAAATAATTTCTTTCCTCTTCCAAACCTGTGTTCATCCTGGGGTGTCCGATATTGCAACTGAAAGTTTCCATGTAGAGGAAGGGTGACTCCCCACCTCCTCCCCTCAATAGCAGGCCTACTGATATGCCACAAAAGAGTTGGCTCTTTTCCCAACTGTGCTCAGCTTCCTCTTGTCAAAACCTCTTCATCTTTCCCCCATCCTAAATCTAACTGGTTTCCTTTCTCACTTTGAATGTATAGGATTATTACTGTTCAGCATAGCGTTTGCATTTGTCTTTATTGACTTTCATTGTGTTTAATCGAGCCATCCATCCAGTCTGCTGACAGCATTCTGGAGGCTTCAAATTGTCAAGTGACATTGGCTCTAAGCTGATGTAAAAAAAACAAAAAATTCCCCTCTCAGAACTGCCAAGCATTCACATGATTAGGCTGGAAAATAACCACAAAATTCATTATTTTTGTACCTTAAAAGATATTACCTAAAAGTCCATGTAGAATATGTTGGAAAACAATTCCCAAGTCTAAATCTGCCAGCTGAAGTGCTCCCATCACCAGGGGGATGAAGGGAACAAGCGCGCTGCACTTGCAGAGGTGGGAACACAAGGCTTCTTCTCTGCTTTTCCAGGTGGGAGCCTGGTATCACTCTGAGAAAAGGGTTTCCCTCTCAGACTGGAAATGCAAGACGGTCAGTATCACCTATGCTGCTCATAAAGAACACCATAAAGGTCACAAGGTATCCTGATGCTTGAAGGATCAGTTTCAACCTGAAGATAAAAAGCAACAACAAAACCCAACCTTTCCTCAGGATAGAAAGGTTCTACCCACCATTTAAGTGCAAGCAGAAATTATTCTGCATGGAAACCTGGCCACACCTCCTGCAAATTGCTTCCATTTCCCTTTTACTGTCCCCTAACGCTCTCATGTATGGATGTGAGAGTTGGACTGTGAAGAAAGCTGAGTGCTGAAGAATTGATGCTTTTGAACTGTGGTGTTGGAGAAGACTCTTGAGAGTCCCTTGGACTGCAAGGAGATCCAACCAGTCCATTCTGAAGGAGATCAGCCCTGGGATTTCTTTGGAAGGAATGATGCTAAAGCTGAAACTCCAGTACTTTGGCCACCTCATGCGAAGAGTTGACTCATTGGCAAAGACTCTGATGCTGGGAGGGATTGGGGGCAGGAGGAGAAGGGGACGACCGAGGATGAGATGGCTGGATGGCATCACGGACTCAATGGACGTGAGTCTGAGTGAAGTCCAGGAGTTGGTGATGGACAGGGAGGCCTGGCATGCTGCGATTCATGGGGTCGCAAAGAGTCGCAAAGCATCAGACATGACTGAGCGACTGAACTGAACTGAATGCTCTCATCAAGAGGCCAGAGCGAGTTCACCTCTGGGAAGCAGCCCAGCCTTGCCCTCTGGAGCTCAGTGCTGTCGTGGGGCTGGGTGGCACGGATGCTCCAGGGTGAGCGGTTAGGAAGTCTGTGATCTCTGGCTTGAGCAGCAGGTTGGGGGTATCATAGTCAGCATTGAAATATATCGATTAAAGAATGCAGGCTGCCAGGGTCGGTGAGCAGCGGCTTTCAACACCTCCTAATGTTGCTGTTGGGCTTCCCCGGTGGCTCAGGGGTAAAGAACCTGCCTGCCAGTTCAGGAGACATAAGAGACACGGGCTTGATCCCTGGGTCGGGAAGATCCCCTGGAGAAGGGATTGGCAACCCACTCCAGTATTCTTGCCTGGAAAATTCCACGGACAGAGTAGCCTGGCGGGGTACAGTCCATGGGGTCTCAGAGAGTCAGGCATGACTTTGTGACTGCACACCAACAAGAAACATTGCTGTACGCTGCTGGGCAGGTGGGTTGGGAGCCAGTTTTCCTTGGTCTGCACGGACCCCATAATGTGGTCTGGTCAGGAGTAGAGAGTGGACCCAGTGGTACCCTGCGGATGAAAATTTTACAACAGAACCACAGATCCCATTGTATCCACAGCTATGATCTGGGTCCTTCCTAAGTTCTAGGCTTCGTTCTCGTCCAGGGGGTGTGAAACAGAAACACATACTTTTCAGGGCTGTTGGGGGACCTGGATATACATAGACAGGCAAGGGAAACATCACCCTCAACATCCTGAACATACAAGTTTACCCTTCATTGGTATACCCCAGCAAAGAGCCTATGTGTAACCGGATTTCAAGAAGAGTTTGTACTTCTCTCCATAAACTAAGACATGGGGGCCACAGAGGCATTTTCTTCTATAAATAGTCACTTACTGTAGCAAAATATCATTTCCTCTTTTCCCCTCATTAATTAGTTAGAGATAAAATAATACTTGAGCACTTCATAATCTTAAATTCACAATATTTTACTTAATTAAATAGGTAATTTAGAAAAATAATTGGCAATTGCTAAGACCTCTAATACTGATGAGAAGTGAGTTGGAAGCATTCTTTCATCACAAATTGATACTTAAACGTAAAGTTCCACACACAGCTGGAAAGTGTCATTGTAAGTGGCATGTATATTAAGTAGCTATCATTAAACCAAAGAAACCAAAATTAAAAAGAAAAACAGTGCATTTTAAAAGAAATATTTGGGAGTAGATTTTTAAGTGCTCAAAAGTATAAACGTGACTTTCTATGCATAAATCCTGAAGAAGATTGTTATATAACATACCTGTAAATTTCTGACATATGGATTTCATTTCATACTCCATTCTATAAATACAGTTTTGATAATAAATTAAGAAAAATTAAGGCTTATGCATGTCATTTTCCTTATACCAAAGGGTAAGTTTTAGCAGTGAACTCAAATTTTATTCATGATTTTCAATCTAAAGTTATTCATGTGACTGAATTCCTGCCTACTGATGCTGACTTATGTAAAATGAAAGAATTGCATCTGGAATAAGCAAATCTTTTTTTTCTTTTTTTTTTTTTGCACATTTTCCTATTTAGGACAAATAATAAAATGCCTCTCTGCAATACCATACAACACAGCACAGATACGTGCTAATCTTCAGGAACACCAAAGAAAAACACATCCTTTGGAGAGCTTATTTGTTCCGTGGGAGGCTGTCTTTTTCAGGCCTGGAACAAAACCCTGTGGATAAGGATTAGAACATATGCAGACATCATTATGTGTGTGTTGGTGGGAAGGGAGGGTGGGGGGCAGCCCGTTCCACACCATGGAATTTGCTATCACATTTTCTCCTTGGTACCACATTAAAAAAGCGTAAGAATTAAACAAAAGCCTAAAGAGCAAGGAATTTAAAAGACAACAACAGCAACCCAGCACAACAAATGTTGCATTCTGGTGGAAAACAATGGTGATATTTCAGCTCTGCCAAACACGACTTTGAAATAAAGATTCTTTATATTCTTTTGCAAATAAACGTCCAAAATATTTATCAAATTGTAGCTATGTTAAAGCAAATTGAGCAGTTTTCAGTTTTCACATCTTTTTTGGGGATGTAGGAAATTTTTCAAAAAATCCATGTATTGTTCAATGAAGATTTCTCTTAGAGAGTAAGACTATTTGATATATTTAAATCTTATGTATGAGATTCTAATTTTTAAAAATCATTATATAAGAGAAGATATGAAATTGGTTTTTCAAGTTACAGGATAGGAAAAACAACCTAAACCAATCATGGTATAACCAAAACCCAGCAGAAAAATATGCTCCTTGGCTGTTTCACTAAATTTATAACTTAAACTATTCATTTCAGCCAATGTTCATGTACCGCCTCAGTCAGTTCAGCTCAGTCGCTCAGTTGTGTCTGACTCTTTGCAGCCCCATGGACTGCAGCACGCCAGGCCTCCCTGTCCATCACCAACTCCCGGAGCTTACTCACACTCATGTCCATCGAGTCGGTGATGCCATCCAACCATATCATCCTCTGTTGTCCCCTTCTCCTCCTGCCCTCAATATAGCACCTCCTGCATACCGTTCCCTGGCCTAGGGGATTTCGTGACAGCTGATCCAGGTTCCAGTCCGGGAGGCCACCATCCAGCAGCAGAGACGACACTGCCGTGATCAGCGCTGCATTACATCCTGACCCAAGCGCGACTAGGACACGGAGCAAGCAAATAATTCTACCAGTTTCTCCCTTTAGGGGGTGGGAGGAGGGCGATGTGAGCCTGGAACCGTCCCTGAGAAGGGGACATTGAGCTGACCTCGAAGTATAGTAGTGACAGGGGGCAGGATAGTCCCGGCAGAGCAGACAAGGCGCCAGAGGCGGGGTGGCCAACTGGGTGAGAGACAGCCTCGGGAAGGAGGCTGGAGGCCGCGTGCGCTCACAGCTTACCAGGACCCGGCCCAGCCGGCGCCCTGACTCAGCTCCAGGGGGGACCCCTCAGGCAGGGCTAAGGGGACCTTTGGGCTTTCCAGGTGGTTCAGACAGTGAAAGAATTTGCCTGCAATGCAAGAGACACAGGAGACCTGGGTCTGATCCCTGGGTCGGGAAGATCCCCTGGAGGAGGAAACGGCCACCCACGCCAGTCTTCTTGCCTGGAGAATCCCATGGACAGAGGAGCCTGGCGGGCTGCAGTCCACGGGGTGGCGAAGAGCTGGGCACGACTGAGCGGCTGACACACACAGGGTGACTTTATTTAATCCTCCCAGCAGCCCCACGAGGGAAGCACAGTCTGCGCTTGTGCAGGTGGTGAGCCCGAGGCACAGAGGCTGAAGCACACGTTTGCAGAGGGCCTGCCAGACCCGGGGCTACTCTGGGCCCTGAGTGGCTTGAGGGACGGTGTCAGCTGGTGGGTCGAGGACCCAGGGTGGGGAAGGGAGGTGAACGCCTGCAGCCCGGTTACCGGTTAGAAACCAGCTGAAGCAGGCAGCTAATAAGGAGGGACAGAAACATGGCAAGACCAGAAGACTGAGGGGAGATGAGAAATCTGATTCAAAACGTTGTGCTGGACTTGGGGTGGGGAGTTCCGGGGAGGCTGGGGTCCCGGGGCTTCCTGTGGCTGCTAAAGAAATGGAAATATGGAAATGCAACTGAGTTTTCTGGTAACCAAGGTGGGGGATGGGGGTAGTTGGGGACACATGAGAGGGGGTATTTTTGGGTGTGCTGGAACAGGTGCCTCCAGGCTGTCGGTGGCTGTGGAACCTTCTGGAATTTGGGAAGAGATGACTGAGGAAGGCGAAAGCCCAGAGGGCAGAAGCTGAGGAAGGAGGCAGGGAAGAGACGGAGGAGGAGCAGAGGGAAGGGAAAGAAGCTTCACTTCTCTCAAGGGACCCAGAGCCTCCACGGAGGATGCAGCAAACAGGCGACAGGACGTCTGGGGGTCAGGAAAGGAAAGGGTCTGGGAGCAGCGAGAATGAGAGACGCTTCCGGAAAAGGTGCACTCCAGAGTGGAAGGAAAAGCAGTGGAGAGTGAGAAAAACTGAGGTTTCCTCTGAAGACAGAGGGCTTCCCTGGTGGCTCAGACGGCAAAGAGTCTGCCTGCAGCACGGGAGACCCAGGTTCGATCCCTGGGTCGGGAAGATTCCCCTGGAGAAGGGAATGGCTACCCACTCCAGTATTCTTGCCTGGAGAATCCCATGGGCAGAGGAGCCTGGCGGGCTACAGTCCGTGGGGGTCGCAAAGAGTTGGACACGACTGAGCCGCTTCACTTTAAGAAGACAGAAGTTTGGGGAGGGTGAGCCCCACGCAGGTAGGTTTTCAGAGTGGAGACCTGATTGGGGGGTGCAGAAGGGTGGAGCAGACAGAGGGGGCCGGAGGGTCTGGGGGGCAGGAAGCTGGGGAGGAGAGTCCCCTCCCCTGGAAGATGTGGAGGAGAGGAGTAAGATGCAGGGCCTGCGGGAGGGGGAAGAGGGAGGGGGAAGGTTTCCTGGACCCTCGGGGAGGGGAAGAAAGCCAACAGGGCTGGCAGAGCTGTAAGTTGTTCCTTCCTAACAGATCCAATCAGTTGTTGCAGTTTCCTCCAGCACGGCTTGGCAGTTTTCAACATGACATCAGGGACGCTTTTTTTCCGGCCATAGACTTTCCACAAAACATTCATTCACTCCTCCGAGGTCCCCGCACACCCTCGCCAGTCACTTGTGGGGCAGCAGGTTCAGACGGTGCCGGACCTCTGAATCTCTCACCCTCCTATGGGCGGCACTGCATCTCTAATTACAATTGCAGGTACAGACCACATCAGGGGGAGCACGAAACGGTTCCAGTGTGTGGGATGGCCCGGAGTTCTGGGTGCTGTCGGGCCTCTAATCTTTCATCCCCAAACACAGAATACACACAAAGCTGAAACCGAAAGAAAAAGAGTTGGAGGGTGGGGAGATGGGCTTCCTTTTTTGCCAAGAAAAGCTGTATCACTGGAATTTACATATTTTGCGTGTCATATTGTATTTAAATGTTGGGTATGCCGCCATCTGAAGCTCAGAGGAGCCTGTGCGTTTTTGAGGTGCTATCGTTAGGTTGTTCCGGAAAGCAGGGTGCTCTAAAGAGAAGGGCGGTGGCCTTGGACACAACTCTCTGGCCAGAGAAGAAATGTTTCCTGTGTGAGATGCTAACCGCCAAGAAGGCCCGATTTGGCTTGTGCATATTATACCCTGCACAGGATAATGCCTTTCAGTGGAAAGTGTGTTGGACCTGTCCTTTAGAATAACAAATTTAATGAGTTGTATAATAAAACAATAATTTAAAAATATTCATAAAATGCATGATACAGGCCAGACACTGCCCCAAGTCCAGTGGAAGGGTACATAGGTGATTCACAGGAACACCATCCTCAAGAAGCTGCCTCTAGTGGCCACAGACGCTCAAAACACTCAGGGTACTAAAAGCATTAAAAATAAAGACCTGGAAAAAGCCTCTTGATGAAAGTGAAAGTGGAGAGTGAAAAAGTTGGCTTAAAGCTCAACATTCAGAAAACGAAGATCATGGCATCCGGTCCCATCACTTCATGGGAAATAGATAGGGAAACAGTGGAAACAGTGTCAGACTTTATTTTGGGGGGCTCCAAAATCACTGCAGATGGTGACTGCAGCCATGAAATTAAAAATCACTTACCCCTTGGATGAAAAATTATGACCAACCTAGACAGCATATTCAAAAGCAGAGACTTTGCCGACTAAGGTCTGTCTAGTCAAGGCTATGGTTTTTCCTGTGGTCATAAATGGATGTGAGAGTTGGACTGTGAAGCAGGCTGAGTGCCAAAGAATTGATGCTTTTGAAGTGTGGTGTTGGAGAAGACCCTTGAGAGTCCCTTGGACTGCAAGGAGATCCAACCAGTCCATTCTGAAGGAGATCAGCCCTGGGATTTCTTTGGAGGGAATGATGCTAAAGCTGAAACTCCAGTACTTTGGCCACCCCATGCGAAGAATTGACTCATTGGAAGACTCTGATGTTGGGAGGGATTGGGGGCAGGAGGAGAAGGGGACGACAGAGGATGAGATGGCTGGATGGCATCACTGACTTGATGGATGTGATTCTGAGTGAACTCCGGGAGTTGGTGATGGACAGGGAAGCCTGGCGTGCTGTGATTCATGGGGTCGCAAAGAGTCGGACACAACTGAGCAACTGAACTGAACTGAACTGAAGGATAATACCCTTCACATTATTATAGTCTATGACTTCGAGCAAATCTCTAATATATCTGCAGGTGGACAGTAGCTAGGGATCTCTTTGTTCCCCCAAGAGTAAATTTTCTGCTTAATTACTTTTCCTTTAAACAGAAAAAACATCAAAGTTTAATGACACATATACATTGGAGAGACCCAGGAAAGCTGACTCACTCTTCTGCTTAATGTCCTACTTCCGATGGTATCAACCAAACAGTGAACATGAACCAGATCCTATTGTGTAAAAAGGGCTTCCCTGGTGGCTCAGATGGTGAAGAATCTGCCTGCATTGCAGGAGACCTGGTTCAATCCCTGGGTCGGGAAGATCCCCTGGAGCAGGCAATGGCTACGCACTCCAGTATTCTTGCCTGGAGAACTCCTCGGACAGAGGAGCCTGGTGAGCACAGTCCATGGGGTTGCAAAGAATCGGATATGACTGAGCGACTAACACACACACACCCCGTATAGAAGACGCAGTGTCAGGCCTCGTGGCAAGTAAAAAGATACATAAAATACCTAGGGGGCAGCAGCGTGGAGTCTCAGGTGCAGGTGTGAGTCCATGGCTACGGTGGTTGCTAAAGACTTTCCTGAGAGGTGGAATATGTTTGGGCCTTGAGGCGAATGTATTATTCGTCATCTTTCTGCACTCAAGAAGTAAATATATGTCAGGGGAGTGAGATCTCCTCGGTTCTGTCTTGTCAAAACAAAGATTTGAAGCGAAGGGCGATAAAGCCCTCGTCGCATCACAGCTCTTGGACAGTCCATTTTATAGCTCTCGGACAGATCAGCTTTATTTAGAAAATAAAGGAAAATACACCCTTGAGGCGTGAGGGCATGCCGACCCAAAAGGCGCGCAGAGGAGAGAGAGAGAGAAAGAGAGCGCCCTGGCCTTTTGGCTCCTGTTTTCATATGCTTTCTCCTCCCTGGGCCTGCCCTGTGTAAACTGGGCTAGCCGGGAGTGCTGCTTGCTCTACCTGAGTTCCTCACTGCGGTCCTCGGACCTTCCTTTGTTCTATTTTCGTGGGCTTTTCCCTTCCTTGTCTTTTAGCCACCGCCTTTCTGGACTCCTGTTTCCTATTCTAACTACCTAACATATACAACTGTGTTTTTCGTAATATATTAAATGATGCACCCATTTGCAATGATTATGGCCCTTCCCTTTTTTCCATAATTTTATTTATTTACTTTTGACTGTCCCGGGTCTTCATGGTGGCACGTGCTTTTCTCCAGCTGTGGGGAGTGGGGCTCGGCTTCTCACCGCAGAGGCTTCTCCTCTTGCGGAGCCTGGGCTCCAGGGTGCTCCGGCTTCAGTAGTTGTGGCTCCCAGATTCCAGAGCACAGGCTCAATAGTTGTGGCTCACGGGCTTATTTGCTCTTGCAGTATGAGGGATCTTTTCAGATCAGGGATCGAATCCGTGTCTCCGGCATCGGCAGGCAGATCTTTACCGCTGAGCCACCAGGGAAGCCTCAGGCCTTCCTTTCACTTAAATCTTAAGCACTCTTCCGATTCTGTACGTTGAACTGTGTTGAGTTCAGTGTGTGAACCCGTAGGAATCAGGCACAGATACTAAACCTACAGGCTAATGAAGGAAGACAAGACACTCTCAAGGAACTGTTGTGGGAGATGAGACCGGTTTCATAAAGGATGCTCAGCTAACTGCAGAGGATATTCAGAAGAGAATTAACTACATTCCATGGACTGACAAGAGGGAAAAGGGATGAGCAATTAAGAGGCACAGAGAAAAAGAGTCAGCCGACTCCCACAAGTTGTACTGTGACCATGTGCAAGGTGGCATAATATCGTCTACATTTTCAGAGGAATATTGTGAAAATGAATGGAATATTATCTCCAAAGCAATTAGAGATGTTTGGAGAAAAGCCACTGGCAGAAAAATTCCATCGTATTATTTCTGAAAAGGCATTTTAAAAACAGGTTAGATTGTAAGGCAAAATAGAAGAACAGATTTGTCTTGAAAGATGTTTCCAGACCCTTTGTACAATGAGGCCGAACACCTAATGTAAACAGAACCTTTAGAATTGCTATTGTGAAAACCTGATTGAGAGAGATGGAAGGTAGCTCTCTGAGTCACCCATGGCAAGAAGAGAAGGTGGTCTGACAAGATGGAACAAAAACATAGCATACAATGTTGGGGTTTCCCAGAAAAAAGTAGACATTTTCCTTGCCTTCAGACAATATGTTACACATATGGCAAGTTCCTTAGCTTGATAAACATCTACAAGTAGATAACTCTGAGACAGATGGTAGTCTCACGACTTTGTTTTATTAATTTCCATGCCATTAGACTGGATAATTCACAATTCAGATGATCAACTCAATTTCTGTTTTGGGAAAGCAACAGAACGCCTCAGGGTGAGTGACCGAGGGTGGGAAAAAGACTATCCCAGTTGCTCGTGCTGACCGATTATTCTGCAGTGATAGGGAAAACGGTGAAGACCAAGTCTGAGGACTCCAGAAAGGACACAAAGCCGTAGACGGCCTCTCCTGCTCACTAGTGGGCGCTACACGTGGCCTCGTGAGATGGAGAAGAGCAAGGTAGGAATGGTGATCGGCCACAGAGGGTCTTTCTCCTTGCAGAAATGTCAGAGCCTAAGGGCCAGAGAACAGGACAGAGGAGAAGGAAATGGTAGAAGGGAAAGCAGGGAGAACTTACGCTGGTTATGCATCAATGAAGCTCAGCAATTTTAGAGTTTTCACTACCAGAGAATTAGTACACATCAGAAAGGTAACGTTAATAAGTGAAGACAGAGCTAGCCGGCCAGCTGCCCCCTGCCTCCCTCATCCTGCCCGGCAGACTCAGCTCCCCGTCTGCGCGCCAGCAGGTGTCAGCGTCTCCTCCGCATGGGGCCCGGGGCCTGACCAAGGGCTTCTCTGAAAGCAGGGACGTGCCTGGCGCAAAAGCTGCAATTCAAAAGTCAGACTGCCATGCCCTTCACCCAGTCAGTTTCTCTCTCCATCTCACTCAAGCACATGCAGATTATTCCTGGGGACGCGGGTTTGGGAGATGGGTTAGCAAGTCAAGGGAGGGTCTCAACCTGGACACAGTTGACACTTGACACGTTCTGTGAGGGGCCATCCTGTGCGTCCACTGTAGGATGCTCAGCCCCACCCCTGGCCCCCACCCTCTAGATGCCAGTACCACCACCCAACCCTCACTGGGAAGCAACCAAAACTCCCCTGGGAGGGAAAATCTTTCCCTGTTGAAATCAGCACTCTAGATAGAACAGGAAAAGGTAATCTAATGATTGCAGAGTTGATGCTTCTGGACCCTTAGGGAGTAACATGTATTTATAGTTGATGGGAAATGGAGACAGAAAACGCAGACTGCATGGCTTGGGATCTGTTCTACCAGAGCAACAGTGAATAATACATCATGGGAAACGCTAACTTTAGCTCACACATCACTTGTGTATGTATGGGTTTATTTAACCCTTAATACATAATTATGCTATATATGTGAGAAATTCATGATATATAAGGCATATCATATATATGTAAACATACATTATATGTGTGAAGATTTATGGTGTATACTACATATGCTATACATAATATATATGAATACATAAAATACACGTGGCTATATTATGCATATAATATACATGAAAAATATTGTATAATCTCTAGTTAAGGGTTAGATAACCGAGGCTTGGAGTGGCTGAGTCACTTGTCCCAGATCATACAGTGGAAGACCCCAAGACCAGACTTAAATCCAGGCCTTCAGACTCCAGATTCTAGGTTCTTTTCACAAAATGTTCTCAGGGATGATTGGGAGAAGGCGCGGCCATCATGCCAGAAACCACTGCGGTGTAGCGGTAAGAGCAGTAAGGTTCCCAGCTGGCCTGGAAGACCTCAGTTACCTTTATAGACTAAGCAGGTGCAGAGGAGAAGAAGGAAGAAGGTTGCCAGGGGGCCCGACTCTCCACGCCTGCACCCGTCTTCTGTTACGAGAGATCCTCTGCAGGCCAGCTCCTCTCTGTGTTTCAGAATTGAAACCTGACCCTGATGTTATGGCCTTGAACTCACCAAACCAATAGGGTACAGGAGAATAATACTTATATTTTCTTTCTCTATCATCCTTTAGCATTTTTACCTTTGTGGTTTTATCATACAAATATTTGTTTACTGATTTACTTATTATATACAGTATATTACTATTTTATATACAGTATATTACTATTTTATATTATAATAATATATATAGTGTCTATAATTACATATGTGCTGTTGTAGTTTTTTCGTGCACAATTTTAATTTAACTGATGAAGTGCACGATCAATGGAAAGAATTAAAAGCTACTATTCAAGAAACTGATACACAGTTACCGACTGGAAATGCCAACCAGTCAATCCCACAGGAGATCAGCCCTGAATATTCAGTGGAAGGAGTGATGCTGAAGCTGACACTCCAATACTTTGGCCACTTGATACGAAGAACTGACTTGTGGGAAAAACCCTGATGCTGGGAAAGATTGAAGGTGGGAGGAGAAGGGGATGACAGAGAATGAGATGGCTGGATAGCTTCACTGATGCGGTGGACATGAGTTTGAGTAAGCTCCAGGGGTTGGTGATGGACAGGGAAGCCTGGTGTGCTGCAGTCCATGGGGTCACAAAGAGTAGGACACAGAATTGAACTGAGTGCCAGCTCAGAAATCTCCTTTAATTCCAACCCCCCAGGTTCCCCCACTCTCCTCTCAGAATCTCTTCTCGGGCATTCCCAGCACCACCCCGTGCAGAGGGGCCCAGGCCAGCGGCTCCCTCCTCCGTTGCCACTCACACTGGATCCTATCCTGGTTCGGGCCCTATGTCCCCTGCACCACCCCCCTACCCACCCAGGTCCTGCTCCCTCCAGTTCCTTCTCTACAACTTAATGCAATATCCATTTACCAGGTGGGTGTGATCCTGTCCCTGCCCCTGTGCAGAGACCCTCTGTGGCTGTGGGAAGCCCCACATGACTGCTTCCCAGCCTCATGTGGCGCCTCCCCCCAGCCCCTCAGGCTGCAGACCCCAGTGAGGAGCCCACACTGCCCTCTGCCTTCCAACAGATTTCTGTTTGGCCCAGAATGGGACCCAAGTGTTTCCTCCTCTTCTGCACAATGGCAAACTCCTGAAGAGCAGGGCTTCCACAGTATTGGGTACCTCATGTGTTACCAAAACAGATCACACACTGAATGAATGTTTATACAGTGAATAAGTGAGAAAGCGATTGACTGAACAAGCAAATGAATCAATAAGTCAATCCATCAATGTGCAATCTGACAGGTCGAAAGCACTTTGGCTGACACTGACTGAGATAACTGGCTTCCCAGGTGGCGCTAGTGGTAAAGAATCCTCCTGCCAATGCTCAAGACGCAAGAGATGAGGGTTCGATCCCTAGGTCAGGAAGATCCCTTGGAGTAGGAAGGGACAACCCACTCCAGTATTCTTGCCTGGGAGATCCCATGGACAGAGGAACTTGGTGGGCCACAGTCCACTGGATCACAAACAGTCCATTGGATCGCAAACTGTTGGACACAGTTCACCTTGGGCACCTGCATGCATGCGTGCACACACACACACACACACACACACACACACACACAGACAGACACACACACACACAGTGAGATAACTAATCACCTCCCTCCCTTCTTCTTTCCCTCCCTCCTTTCCCATGGCTGGGAAGCAGTCATGTGGGGCTTCCCACAGCCACAGAGGGTCCCTGCACAAGGGGCAGGGACAGGATCACACGCACTTGGTAAATGGATATTGTATTAAGTTGTAGAGAAGGAACTGGAGGGAGCAGGACCTGGGTGGGTAGGGGGGTGGTGCAGGGGACATAGGGCCTGAACCAGGGTAGGATCCAGTGTGAGTGACAACGGAGGAGGGAGCCGCTGGCCTGGGCACCTCTTCCTTCCTTCCTACATGATCATTCCTTCCATTTTTCCTTCCTTCTTTCCCTCCTTCCTTCCTCCCACATAATCTGGGAAGGTGCTTGTAGACTTTACCAGACTGTCAAGCTCCTCTAATATTGTGCCACTGTTGTGTGGAGTTTTCGTGTTTTTTTTTTTTAAGTGGCCACCGATGATGAATCTTACTAATGTTTGATCACTTTGAGGACTTGACACTATTTCTGCCATCTTAATCTGAGCTTTGGGTTCCTTCTTCTTGCTGATGCACTTACTTTAACGGTAATTTTACATGGAGTTAAGGAGAGTCGACAAACTCTTTCAATCTTTGTATGTGTGAAACTGTCTTAATTTCATCCTTACTCTCTTGGATGATATTTTAGCTGTGCATAAAATTTAAGGTAGTTACTTTTTCTTAACACTTTTAAGATATTGATCCACTGTCTTGCGTCCTTTACGGCTGATTAATTCCACTGTCAACCCAAAGGTTGCTTCGTGGTGCTCTGTCCTTCCTGGTGGTCTGAAATATTTTTTGTTTTCTTTAATAGTCTTCGGTTTTCTTGTGATATATCTTAAGTGGGATTTCATAGTTAATCTATCTCAATTTGAGACACATTTCCATTCGTAATAATTTTCAACTCATGAATCTCTTCTTTAATGTTCTAGTTTAAAATTCATCATCTCTCTAAAGCTTTCCACTTTATTTACCCCAAATTCATAACTTCCTTCTTCTTTATATCCAACTGTTTTTATTTTGGCTTTTCTATTTTTAAAAAATAACTTCTTTAAAATTTGTGATCACACACACACACACACACACACACACACACACAGACAGACACACACACACACAGTGAGATAACTAATCACCTCCCTCCCTTCTTCTTTCCCTCCCTCCTTTCCCATGGCTGGGAAGCAGTCATGTGGGGCTTCCCACAGCCACAGAGGGTCCCTGCACAAGGGGCAGGGACAGGATCACACGCACTTGGTAAATGGATATTGTATTAAGTTGTAGAGAAGGAACTGGAGGGAGCAGGACCTGGGTGGGTAGGGGGGTGGTGCAGGGGACATAGGGCCTGAACCAGGGTAGGATCCAGTGTGAGTGACAACGGAGGAGGGAGCCGCTGGCCTGGGCACCTCTTCCTTCCTTCCTACATGATCATTCCTTCCATTTTTCCTTCCTTCTTTCCCTCCTTCCTTCCTCCCACATAATCTGGGAAGGTGCTTGTAGACTTTACCAGACTGTCAAGCTCCTCTAATATTGTGCCACTGTTGTGTGGAGTTTTCGTGTTTTTTTTTTTTAAGTGGCCACCGAT
Organism: Cephalophus harveyi; assembly: GCA_006410635.1. Classification (NCBI taxonomy): domain Eukaryota; kingdom Metazoa; phylum Chordata; class Mammalia; order Artiodactyla; family Bovidae; genus Cephalophus; species Cephalophus harveyi. The sequence continues at coordinate 235,975 of SJYT01055912.1, read as the reverse complement.
GATGAATCTTACTAATGTTTGATCACTTTGAGGACTTGACACTATTTCTGCCATCTTAATCTGAGCTTTGGGTTCCTTCTTCTTGCTGATGCACTTACTTTAACGGTAATTTTACATGGAGTTAAGGAGAGTCGACAAACTCTTTCAATCTTTGTATGTGTGAAACTGTCTTAATTTCATCCTTACTCTCTTGGATGATATTTTAGCTGTGCATAAAATTTAAGGTAGTTACTTTTTCTTAACACTTTTAAGATATTGATCCACTGTCTTGCGTCCTTTACGGCTGATTAATTCCACTGTCAACCCAAAGGTTGCTTCGTGGTGCTCTGTCCTTCCTGGTGGTCTGAAATATTTTTTGTTTTCTTTAATAGTCTTCGGTTTTCTTGTGATATATCTTAAGTGGGATTTCATAGTTAATCTATCTCAATTTGAGACACATTTCCATTCGTAATAATTTTCAACTCATGAATCTCTTCTTTAATGTTCTAGTTTAAAATTCATCATCTCTCTAAAGCTTTCCACTTTATTTACCCCAAATTCATAACTTCCTTCTTCTTTATATCCAACTGTTTTTATTTTGGCTTTTCTATTTTTAAAAAATAACTTCTTTAAAATTTGTGATTATCTTGCTTACTTCTTCATACATCCAGAATATACTCACTTTCTCCCTTCTCATACTGTTATATAAGTTTAGCTTAATCTGGAATGAATATATGTTCCAACTTTGTATTTTGTTGACTGTCTTTTTAGCATTTGATTCCTTCATGTGTTACAAAACTTTTATGTGCAGACTGAAGTGTAAAGCTTTTTTCTGTTTCTCTCCCTCTTTCCCAATCTGTACTCACGCCTCTTGCTAGTAGTTTTGTGTCATCTTTTCTCAACTCCTCAGCCCCCATCCAGAACCAGGCACCAGCTGCCAGCGGATTTCATTTACTTTTTCAGTAGTGGAAGACTCGAGTCTGGCCCTCACTCTAAGCGTTACGCCTGTCCTAATCTCCACCCCGTGGGAGACTCTTCCTATTCCCCTCTACCCCACACAACCTAGCTCTTGGCCACTGCTGGTTTAGTAAACGGGATCTCCGGAGGCCTGCAGCTTTTGGCCCATCCACTGCCTGGTATTCCTATTCTGCTTCCGCTCTCTAGAGATAAGGTGTTAATCCAGTCTTTGGGCCCAGATCTGGCTTCCTTGAATTCTCCCCTCCTGTGGTTTATCCATCCTTGCTCTGTGTTTGGCACCTGGTATGCCTTTGTGTGCTCCAGGGTGTAAACGTGCAGGGCCTTCGTGGGCAGAGTTGATAAAGCTCTCCAGGAGCCCTGACGGTCCCCACAGGGAGCAACAAGTCCAGACAGGTCTGGTTGGGGAAGCTTTCAAGGAGAGGAGGAAACTGCAGCTGGTCCTGGCAGGACAGAGCTTGTTTGGATACCGAGAAGGAAGGGCCTGTGTTAGAGACAGGAGTCGCAAGAACAGAGGTGTGGAGAGGCAAGAAGGGAGACTAACCGGAGGGACACGTTAGCAAGCACATCCAGTGAGAAGGCAAGATCTATAAGGAAGTCAGGAAAAGGCAAAGTTGTGAAGATTCTTGAGGCCAGATGATGGACATACTGGCTTTCTGGACTCAGATTCAGACCCCAAAGTAATGGAAAGATGTTGAATATTTTACATCTAGAAACAGAACGGCTATTACTGATTGAAAGCTTATTTTTGCCAAACACTATGCTAAGTGCTTTGGATAAATTATCTCAAGTGAGCCTCTAGCAACCTTACAGGATAGGTACTGTTATTATACATATTTGATAGATCAGAATGTTGAATTTAGAGAGAATGAACAATTTACCTGAAATCACAAAGAAGTAGAGTGGGCGGAATCATGGTCAAAAAGTTCTGAGGTCCTAATTCCGGGAACCTGTAAACAATACCTTATGAGGAAGAAGCAAGTGAAGTGCAAGCCGCTCAGTCGTGTCCGACTCTTTGCGACCCCATGGACCGTCCATGGGATTCTCCAGGCCAGAATACTGGAGTGGGTAGCCTTTCCCTTCTCCAGGGGATCTTCCCAGCCCATGGATCAAACCCAGGTCTCCCGCATTGCAGGCGGATCCTTTACCAGCTGAGCCACCAGGGAAGCCCAGGAGGAAGGAGTCTTCCCAAACGTGATTAAGTCCAGGATGATGACCATGGGACTTTATCCTGGATTATCCAGCGGGTCTTAAATTTAATCACAAGCGTCCTGATAAGAGAGAAGCAGATGGGGGGGACTTGATATGCACTGAAGGGCAAGAGGTGATGTGAAGACAGAGGCAGAGACCGGAGTGATGCACTCACAAGCACAGGAATGCCAGCAGCCACTGGCAATCTGTCTATAACTTGACTGCAGCCCAGTGAGACTGACCTTGAACATCTGTCCTCCAGAACTGGGAGACGCCACGCTGTTGTTTTAAGCTACCAAGTTCATGGTTATTTGCACGGCAGTCCCAGGACAGTGACAGGTAAACAGCACAAGGAAGATTCAGGATATGATTGGGACTCTAGACTCATATTTCCACTAATATCCTAGGGGAAAAAACACTGATTTGGGATGGCTATTCTAGAAACGACGCATGGAACTGAACAAAGACAAAGCTAGATCTAGGAGGTCATTTAGGAGGCTACAGCAATCACCGAAGTTCAGCCAAGTATTTGAATTGTAATTAATGTTTCAGCTACATTTTTATTCAAGTGGTGCTATTTACAGGTGGGGATAAAGAATAGATGTGCTAGTGATAATTGCCTTCCTGGGAGACTGCTTATCATACTGATAACTTAAATGTCTCATTTTGGGGTAGAGGTGTCAGATATTTATCCATGGTTGTAAATAGTGTTTTGCTTTTTCTTTTTTCTATTTATCCCTTAGAAGCCCATCTGTAAGCCTTGTCCTGGTACTCAAATTAGGAAGATTTTCAGATCTAAACTGAAGTGTTAAGAAAATACTTACATTTCTTTATAATTTAGGTGAATACCATTCATGGTTTGTAACGTTGTAATTATGAAAACATTACTGTCAAATTGATGGCAAGTCTGCAATTTGCTTTGAGTTTGCAGTATCTGGCATTTGGATGTGCTAATTCCGTGGCTTCCTTGACAAGCTCTCTGTCTCCTTCACCTATTCAGTCCTTCTGGGCACAAGGCCCCAGTGTCAGGCCTTGAGGTAGGGAGACCTGGGCTCCAAGGCTTCCTCACCGCTCAAAGGGTAACATAGCCTGCACCTTCCTGGGTTACGGTTAGAAGTATGAGATCCTCCGTAAACCTGAGCAGGACTTGATCCCAAATGCAGAGGGTCCTGGGGCCATGGAGCCAGGCACCACATTTGGGTCCAGGCTCTGTCATTTACCGGCAGTGGGGTCCGCTCAGTCTCTCCGTCTGCAAAATATGTTCCTTCTTCTTAGGTCTGTTGTGGGGATTAAATGAGTTGGCTTGTGTGAAGCTTCTGGCACTGTGTGGACATTTGATGAATGCTCGCTGTTATTGTTGGTATGACTGAAAGCATGGCTGGGTGGAGACTGACACCTGGCTCGGAGCATAGTTTTAGATCCTGTATGTAAAGGAGAGCAGGTGGGCTTTCCTGGAGTCGATGTGGGTGAGGATGGGGTGAACGGGTCTGTCTGGGAGCTCTCTGTGGTGTAGCAGTGGCTGTTCTCTTTGTCACACGTGAAATCCTAGGTTTTTTTTTTTTGAGGATCTTGGTGGGTTAATTCAACACTGCTGGGGGATAAGGCTGAATCTCTATTTTGTGTTTAGAAGGCTGGGGAATAAAATGACAGTAACGACTGGTGAGCAAACAGTAAAACAGAACAGGGAGGTGCAGCTTGCGGAACACGTTCAAGAGGGAGGAATACATTATGGTCAATATGCATATTGTGGGTCACGGATAGTGATGAGATTTAAATTCATCTCCAGAATCTCTGTGGCATTGCAAAGAATGGGGAGACTCACGAATAAGGTGTAGGGAGATACTATAAAAGGGAGCTCGTTAAATCCTTGATTTCAGTGGGGATGACAGGCAACCTCCCTATTTCATGTTTCAAAACTACTGCTAGTTTTAAAGCTATCATGAAATCTCTTTGCTTATTTTTTTTTCATCTCAAAATAGTCCAAGTGAAAAAATATCCTCCTCTTGCATTTGAAAAGAGAGCTATAAACAGGAGCACTGTTCCAACTATACATCTTCTGAAACAGTGATGTGTCCAAAGCCTTTAAACTTGAGACTTTCTCTGTAGGTGCTATTTATAGACTCATTTTAATATTATAGTAATTATATGTTATACTATATAGTTATATTAAAAAGCTGAGACATGACTTCACCAACAAAGGTCCTTCTACTCAAGGCTATGGTTTTTCCAGTAGTCATGTATGGATATGAGAGTTGGACTGTAAAGAAAGCTGAGCGCTGAAGAACTGATGCTTTTGAACTGTGGTGTTGGAGAAGACTCTTGAGAGTCCCTTGGACTGCAAGGAGATTCAACCAGTCAGTCATAAAGGAAATCAGTCCTAAATATTCATTGGAAGGACTGATGTTGAAGCTGAAACTCCAATACTTTGGCCACCTGATGTGAAGAGCTGACTCACTTGAAAAGACCTTGATGCTGGGGAAGATTGAAGGCAGGAAGAGAAAGGGATGATAGAGGACGAGATGGTTGAATGGCATCACCAACTCAATAGACATGAGTTTGAGTAATCTCCGGGAGTTGGTGATGGACAGGGAAGCCTGGCGTGCTGCAGTCCATGGGGTCTCAAAGATTCGGATATGACTGAGCAAACTGAACTGAACTGATAGTTATATTATCTAGAATGCACTTTGAGTGAAATAAGAACATTTTCAATCTATTTAAGATATTTTAATTCATCACATATGATTCTCTTTAAAAAGTACTTTGCTGAATAAATTACTCAAAATCAAGTGTGTAGTTGGCAGAAAATGGATTTTGCATTAGTTCATTCAGTAATCCCTAAACTGGCAAAAAATCAGTATGTAGTAAGACAGTTTCAGTTATAAATATATAAACCTAGGTTATGTCATAAAAGAATCCTAAAGATTGTAGTAAACAGAGAAGTATTTTTTAAAAGTGAACTTCACACTAACCAGAGCTGTGCAAAATCTTTACAGAAAAAATAAAACATGAATAAATCCAGAAAGAACTAAATAATAGCATCACCAACTCAATGGACATGAGTTTCGGCAAACTCTGGGAGATTGTGAAGGACAGGGAAACTTGGCGAGCTGCAGTCCATGGGGTCACAAAGAATCAGACATGACTTAGCAATGAACAGCAACAACAATTTGTGGATGGAAAAATTCAATCACCTAAGCATGTCAATTTCCCACAAATTAATGAATAACGAATTCAAGGTAATTCTAAAAATTATCCCAGCAAGGTTTTTCATAGATCCTGGGAAGCTGATTCTCAGCAGCACAGAAGGGAGAATAGGTCAGATAATTTTGAGGAATTAGATGGAGGGCACATAAACCTACAGTGGTTAAAACAAGAGGGGCAGGAAACACACATGCGTAGAGAGAAGCCGTGTATGTGACTGAGGGCACGGAACAGATCGATGGGTCAGGGATGAGGCATTCAGTACATGATACTTGCACAATTACATTCCCATGTCAAGCCATTCAAAAAAATTATGAAATAAAGATTAAAATGCGAAAAACAAAACTGTGTATCTTTGGAAAACATGTACAAGAGTATTGTCTTAATCAAGATCAAAAGCCTGAAATCACAATGAGAGGATCAATGAATCTGATTATCTAAAATTATCCTCCTATTTTTGCAAAAGATCTCATGGATAAGGGTGAAAATTAAATGAAGTCAGGAAACACATGTAACCAAGGGGGTAGTATTCAGAATCAATAAAATACAACAAATTGAAAGGATTCAAGGCTCAACAAAAAATGAGCAAAGCGTTTCAATAGGTAATTCACAGAAGAGAAATTTGATGAGCTGACAAGAAAAAATGCTAAACTTCAGCTGTCATTAAATAAATGCCAATCAAAAGATATCACCTTATACCCATTTGTTTAGCAAAAATGAAAGTGTTTGACATTTCCAAGAGTCAGCCAACATGTGGAGCGACACCTCTCATCAACCACCCAAGAGCACGTAAGCTGGAGAGCCTTTGGAAGTACCAAGAAGAATGAAACAGGAGATGCTTGTGTAGGTGTGTGCCCTAAAAATCCCTGGCTTATGTATATCCAGAGAAATAAGGATTTCCAAAATTGTGGTTTAACAGAAAGTTAGAAACATTTCACATGACCATGAATAAAATGGATAAGTTGGGGTATCTTTATGCAATATACATACTTCAATAATTAAAATGAATTAACTAGGAACCACATGTAGCATACAGCTCTCAAAAATAATAATGATACATGAGAAAGCATATTGCAGAATGATATGTAATCCGTTACTCTCTCTATATCAAATATGGAAACATGGAAAATATATTGTTTATGGTATGGATATATGTTCTGATGAATGTTGGTTTCAGAAAACCTCTGGGGAGAGAAGAAGGGTAATGCAGTTAGAAGAGGGGTCCCCAGAGGGTGTTGATGTTACCTGAAAGGTTTTTTCGTTTAAATGCCTAGTCACTCAGTCGTGCCCGACTCTTTGTGACCCCGTGAACAGTAGCCCACCAGGCTCCTCTGTCCATGGGATTCTCCAGGCTAGAGGACTGGAGTGGGTTGCCATTCCCTTCTCCATTTTCTTTAACAATCTTGAAATAAACATGGGAAACTGTAAAGATTTGATAAAACTGTTTGATGAGTATACAGGTATTCATTTCCTGTTTATATTTTTCTGAATGCTTGAAATATTAAATTTTAAAGGGAAACACTAATCCATTGTTATTATGAGGGGGTAACATAATAGGAAAACACATGCTACACTGAAATTCTAGGAATTGAAGGATCCCTTACTCTCATTTTGGAGAAGGCGATGGCACCCCACTCCAGTATTCTTGCCTGGAAAATCCCATGGACGGAGGAGCCTGGTAGGCTACAGTCCACGGGGTTGTGAAGAGTCGGACATGACTGAGAGACTTCACTTTCACTTTTCACTCTCAGGTACTGGAGAAGTAAATGGCAACCCACTCCAGTGTTCTTGCCTGGAGAATCCCAGGAACAGGGGAGCCTGGTGGACAGCCGGCTATAGGGTCGCACAGAGTCGGACACGACTGAAGCGACTTAGCAGCAGCAGCAGGTTAGTCGCATTTTAGATTTTTTGATGTTAAAGATGCACCTTACAATCAAGATATACATTAATATTTTCCCCTTAAAGTCACTATAAATTGATGGCTCGTCTAACAGTTATCGGTGCTTTAGACAATAGTGTTGGTCTTTGTCATCACTGAACTCAGTCTCTATGCTCCTTAGCACTGAAATGGATTTATGAATCTGGTAATCTGACTGCTTTAATCTATCAGTTTCTTTTTCCGAAAGCAACGAGGGAAATCTTTCTCCAGAGCAGGGCTGGCTTCCTGGGTGTGCGCCTTCTGACTCTGCGCAGGGCCCTGTGCTCCAGGGGGCCTTGTGTTCGCTTTGATGTTGTGCTGTTTTCATCTTCAAACTCTTAGTGACGTTATTTCTGAGTCTGTGCCCTGGAATTGGAGCTATGGGACAATGGAGCGTGTGCCTGTGCAGAGGGGATGGAGGGAAATGTGTCCTCCTGCCCCTCGGGGGTGCCCATTCCCATTGGCTTGTTGTGCCCAGTGGAGATAGAATTCGGGTGGGCCTGCAAGGTGCAGACATCACGGGAAGTGTTACATCTCAGTTCAGTCAGTTCATTAGCTCAGTCATGTCGACTGTTTGTGACCCCATGGACTGCAGCACGCCAGGCCTCCCTGTCCGTCACCAACTCCCAGAGCTTGCTCAAACTCATGTGCACTGAGTCAATGATGCCATCCAACCATCTCATCCTCTGTCGTCCCCTTCTCCTCCTGCCCCCAATCCCTCCCAGCATCAGAGTCTTTTCAAATGAGTCAGCTCTTTGCATCAGGTGGCCAAAATATTGCAGTTTCAGGTTCAACATCAGTCCTTCCAACGAACACCTAGGACTGATCTCCTTCAGAATGGACTGGTTGGATCTCCTTGCAGTCCAAGGGACTCTCAAGGGTCTTCTCCAGCATCACAGTTCAAAAGCATCAATTCTTCGGTGCTCAGCTTTCCTTATAGTTCTACTCTCACATCCATACATGACCACTGGAAAAACCATAGCCTTGAGTAGACGGACCTTTGTTGGCAAACTAATGTCTCTGCATTTTAATATGCTGCCTAGGTTGGTCATAACTTGCCTTCCAAGGAGTAAGCGTCTTTTAATTTCATGGCTGCAGGCACCATCTGCAGTGATTTTGGAGCCCTCAAAAATAAAGTCTGACACTGTTTCCACTGTTTCTTCATTTATTTGCCATAAAGTGATGGGACCGGATGCCATGATCTTCGTTTTCTGAATGTTGAGCTTTAAGCCAACTTTTTCACTCTCCTCTTTCACTTTCATCAAGAGGCTTTTTAGTTCCTCTTCACTTTCTGCCATAAGGGTGGTATCATCTGCATATCTGAGGTTATTGATATTTCTCCCAGCAATCTTGATTCCAGTTTATGCTTCTTCCAGCCCAGCATTTCTCATGATGGACTCTGCATATAAGTTACATAAGCATGGTGACAATATACAACCTTGATGTACTCTTTTTCCTATTTGGAACCAGTTTGTTGTTCCATGTCCAGTTCTAACTGTTGCTTCCTGACCTGCATACAGATTTCTCAAGAGGCAGGTTAGGTGGTCTGGTATTTCCATCTCTTTCAGAATTTTCCACAGTTTATTGTGATCCATATAGTCAAAGGCTTTGGCATAATCAATAAAGCAGAAACAGATGTTTTTCTGGAACTCTCTTGCTTTTTCCATGATCCAGCAGATGTTGGCAATTTGATTTCTGGTTCCTCTGCCTTTTCTAAAACCAGCTTGAACATCTGGAAGTTCGCAGTTCACGTATTGCTGAAGCCTGGCTTGGAGAATTTTGAGCGTTACTTTGCTAGCCTGTGAGTTGAGTGTTATTGTGTGGTAGTTTGAGCATTCTTTGGCATTGCCTTTCTTTGGGATTGGAATGAAAACTGACCTTTTCCAGTCCTGTGGCCACTGCTGAGTGTTCCAAATTTGCTGACATATTGAGTGTAGCACTTTCACAGCATCATCTTTCAGGATTTGAAATAGCTCCACTGGAATTCCATTACCTCCACTAGCTTTGTTCGTAGTGATGCTTCCTAAGGGCCACTTGACTTCACATTCCAGGATGTCTGGCTCCAGGTGAGTGATCACACCACTGTGATTATCTGGGTCATGAAGATCTTTTTTGTACAGTTCTGTGTATTCTTGCCACCTTTTCTTAATATCTTCTGCTTCTGTTAAGTCCATACCATTTCTGTGCTTTATTGAGCCCAACTTTGCATGAAATGTTCCCTTGGTATGTCTAATTTTCTTGAAGAGATCTCTAGTCTTTCCCATTCTGTTGTTTTCCTCTATTTCTTTGCACTGATCACTAAGGAAGGCTTTCTTATCTCTCCTTGCTATTGTTTGGAACTCTGCATTCAAATGGGTATATCTTTCATTTTGTCCTTTGCTTTCTGCTTGTCTTCCTTTCACAGCTATTTGTAAGGCCTCCTCAGAGAGCCATTTTGCTTTTTTTGCATTTCTTTTTCTTGAGGATGGTCTTGCTCCCTGTCTCCTGTACAATGTCACGAATCTCCGTCCACAGTTCATCAAGTACTTGGTCTATCAGATCTAGTCCCTTAAATCTATTTCTTACTTCCACTGTATAATCGTTAGGGATTTGATTTCGGTCATACGTGAATGGTCTAGTAGTTTTCCCAACTTTCTTCAACTTAAGTCTGAATTTGGCAATAAGGAGTTCATGATCTGAGCTGCAGTCAGCTCCTGGTCTTGTTTTTACTGACTGTATAGAGTTTCTCCATCTTTGCCTGCAAAGAATATAATCAATCTTATTTCGATGTTGATCATCTGGTGATGTCCATGTGTAGAGTCTTATCGTGTTGTTGGAAGAGGGTGTTTGTTATGACCAGTGCATTCTCTTGGCAGAACTTTATTAGCCTTTGCCCTGCTTCATTCTGTACTCCAAGGCAAAATTTGCCTGTTGCTCCAGGTATCTCTTGACTTCCTACTTTTGCATTACAGTCCCCTATAATGAAAAGGACATCTTTTTTTCTTATAGGTCTTCATAGAACCATTCAACTTCAGCTTCTTCAGCATTACACTCAGAGCATAGACTTGGATAACTGTGATATTGAATGGTTTGCCTTGGAAACGAACAGAGATCATTCTGTCATTTTTGAGACCGCATCCGAGTACTGCATTTCGGACTCTTTTGTTGACTATGATGGCTACTCCATTTCTTCTGAGGAATTCCTGCCTGCAGTAGTAGATATAATGGTCATCTGAGTTAAATTCACCCATTCCAGTCCATTTTAGTTCACTGATTCCTAGAATGTCGATGTTCACTCTTGCCATGTCCTGTTTGACCATTTCCAATTTGCCTTGATTCACGGACCTAACATTCCAGTTCCTATGCAATATTGCTCATTACAGCATCGGATCTTGCTTCCATCACCAGTCACATCCACAACTGGGTGTTGTTTTTGCTTTGGCTCCGTCTCTTCATTCTTTCTGGAGTTATTTCTCCACTGATCTCCAGTAGCATATGGGCACCTACTGACCTGGGGAGTCATCTTTCAGTGTCCTATCTTTTTGCCTTTAAGGCTCTTATGGGGAGGCCATCCTTTCTGTTTGAACCAGGACTTGCTCTGAAGGCAGAAAGAGGACGATGGCATTCTGAGAACTCTGAGTGCCCTTGCAGCCCTATCACAGTGTTTCTTGTTCCTGTTACTCTGTGTTAATCAGCAACTTAAGTGGGAAAGGATAACACAGAACCGGGAAAGACAGGGGAACCCATACTCCCTTTTCTTTTCAGTCCTCCCATACTCATTCATAAGCTGAAAATAGAATATTGGTAGAATATGCGTGCATCAGGAAGTGGAATAAAATCAGCTGAATTCATTTTGTGCAGCATTTCCACTGTTCTTGCAAAAACAAAACCCATGCACATATGATCTACAGGTGTGCAATTTCAGGGATTTCACATATAAATTAGAAGTTCTTATGTTTGCATTTTAAGTTGGAATTGAACAATATAAAGATGAATGATAATATTCAGGCTAATAATTTACTATTTTAATTTTCCCTTATTTAGAATAGCATTAAAGGGACAATTAAAAAAAAAACCACAAAGAACTGAGAGAGAGAAACACCATCAGCTCAGTTCAGTTCAGTCGCTCAGTCGTGTCCGACTCTTTGCGACCCCATGAATCGCAGCACGCCAGGCCTCCCTGTCCATCACCAACTCCCGGAGTTCACTCAGACTCACGTCCATCGAGTCCGTGATGCCATCCAGCCATCTCATCCTCGGTCGTCCCCTTCTTCTCCTGCCCCCAATCCCTCCCAACATCAGAGTCTTTTCCAATGAGTCAACTCTTCGCATGAGGTGGCCAAAGTACTGGAGTTTCAGCTTTAGCATCATTCCTTCCAAAGAGCACCCAGGGCTGATCTCCTTCAGAATGGACTGGTTGGATCTCCTTGCAGTCCAAGGGACTCTCAAGAGTCTTCTCCAACACCACAGTTCAAAAGCATCAATTCTTTACCTGCATACAGATTTCTCAAGAGGCAGGTTAGGTGGTCTGGTATTCCCATCTCTCTCAGAATTTTCCACAGTTTATAGTGATCCACACAATCAAAGGCTTTGGCATAGTCAATAAAGCAGAAATAGATGTTTTTCTGGAACGCTCTTGCTTTTTCGATGATCCAGCGGATGTTGGCAAAAAGAAAGAAAAAAGCTTCATCTTTTAGTCAGCAGCGTTTTTCTCCTACTTTCGGAACAAGGGGTTCCACAGTTTCATCTTCACTGGACACCACCAAAGTATGTGGCCAGCTGTGCTACATAAGCAGTGCTCCATGGGCAGTTTCTTCAGCATTGCCCTGCCTGTGGCAGAGGCTCCGTGGATAAGCATGAGGTAGAATGGGTCTCCTACAGCAGAAAGGAGCAGGGAAACAGAGCTATTCAGGAGGCTCCTCCCCAGGGTTATTCTAATCACATGCTCCCCTCAAATGACCAACTTCTGTTTTAGAAACAAACATGAATCAGACTTCTTTTGCTTGGAAATTACATATACACAAAATCAGTTCATTCTTATCATCATTCATAATAACCATGGAGTATACATTTTTTGTTGTTGCAGAGACCCACAGCTGTTCTAAAATCCACTTCCTGGTTCATGAGTACTCACTGGACTACATTTCCCAGAATCCTATGCAGTAAAATGTGCCATGTGACTGAATTCTACTCAGGGGGCCTGAGTGTAAGTGATGTGTTCCACTTCCGGGTCTGGCCTGCTAAGCCCTCCCGTGTACCCTCCTCCATGTCTTTTCTTCCTCTGGATGACTGGGATTGTGAGGCCGAAAAGAGGAAATGCAGGTGGCCGAGAGGAACATGAAAGGGTGCTCAACACTGCTAGTCATCAGGGATATGCAAATCAAAACCATGATGAGGTATTACCACACACCTGGCAGAATGACTATCACCAGAAAGAACACAGGTAACAGATGCTGATGTGGATGTGGAGACAAAGGAGCCCTCACACAGTGTCGGTGGGAATGTAAATTCATGCATGCACTGAGGAAAACGGCACGGCGGGGTCTCAAAATACTAGAACTACCACATGATCCAGCAATTCCATTCCGGGGTATATGTTTGAAAAACAAAAATACTAATTCAAAAAGATACATGCACACCCAATGTTCATAGCAGCATTATTTACATTTGCCAAAATACAGAGGCAACCTAAGTGTCCAGTGATAGATGAATGGATAAAAAAGATGTGGTATATATTTATCATTCAATACTACTCAGCTGAGTAAAAGGACAAAATTTTGCCATTTGTGGCAACACTGGATGCATTTGGAGGGCATCATGCTGAGTGAAATAAATCAGAGAAATATAAATACTGGATGGTATTGTTCATATGTGCAATCTAAAAGAATACAACAAACTACTGAATATAACAAAAAAGAAGCAGATGCAGATATGCATTACACACCAGCCGTTACCACTGCAGGGGGGAACGGAGGAGGGGCAACGCAGGGCTGGAGGAATAAGAGGCACAAACTATTAGGCCTAAAATAGGCTACAAGGGTATACTGCACAACACAGGGAAGAGCGCCAATATTTTATCAGTTCAGTTCAGCCCCTCAGTCATGTCTGACTCTTTGCGGCCCCATGAATTGCAGCAGGCCTCCCTGTCCATCACCACCTTCCTTGCTCAAACTCATGTCCATTGAGTCAGTGATGCCATCCAACCATCTCATCCTCTGTCGTCCCCTTCTCTTCCTGCCTCCAATCCTTCCCAGCATTAGGGTCTTTTCCAATGAGTCAACCCATTGCATGAGGTAGCCAAAGTATTGGAGTTCCAGCTTCAACATCAGTCCTTCCAATGAACACCCAGGACTGATCTCCTTCAGGATGGACTGGTTAGATCTTTATGCAGTCCAAGGGACTCTGAAGAGTCTTCTCCAACACCACAGTTCAAAACCCCATCATTTCTTCAGCACTCAGTTTTCTTCACCATCCAACTCTCACATCCATACATGACTACTGGAAAAACCATAGCCTTGACTAGATGGACCTTTGTCAGCAAAGTAATGTCTCTGCTTTTAAGTATGCTGCTAGGTTGGTCATAACTTTCCTTCCAAGGAGTGTCTTTTAATTTCATGGCTGCTATCACCATCTGCAGTGATTTTGGAGCCCCAAAAAATAAAGTCTGACACTGTTTCCCCATCTATTTGCCATGAAGTGATGGGACCAGATGCCATGATCTTCATTTTCTGAATGTTGAGCTTTAAGCCAACTTTTTCACTCTCCTCTTTCACTTTCATCAAGAAGCTTTTTAGTTCCTCTTCACTTTCTGCCATAAGGGTGGTGTCATCTGCATATCTGAGGTGACTGATATTTCTCCCAGCAATCTTGATTCCAGCTTGTGTTTCTTCCAGCCCAGCATTTCTCATGATGGACTCTGCATATAAGTTAAATAAGCAGAGTGACAATATACAGCCTTGACGTACTCCTTTTCCTGTTTGGAACCAGTCTGTTGTTCCATGTCCAGTTCTAACTGTTGCTTCCTGACCTGCATATAGGTTTCTCAAGAAACAGGTCAGGTGGTCTGGTATTCCCATCTCTTTCAGAACTTCCCACAGTTTGTTGTGATCCACACAGTCAAAGGCTTTGGCATAGTCAATAAAGCAGAAATAGATGTTTTTCTGGAACTCTTGCTTTTTTGATGATCCAGCAGATGTTGGCAATTTGATCTCTGATTCCTCTGCCTTTTCTAAAACCACTTTGAACATCTGGAAGTTCACAGTTCACGTATTGCTGAAGCCTTGGAGTCTTGAAGCCTTGAAGGCTTGGAGAATTTTGAGCATTACTTTACTAGCGTGTGAGATGAGTGCAATTGTGCAGTAGTTTGAGCATTCTTTGGCAGTGACTTTCTTCGGGATTGGAATGAAAACTGACCTTTTCCAGAGTATGGCATTTAAAAATTGTGAATCGCTATATTGTATACCTGTAACATACAATATTGTTTAGCAACTATTCTTCAGTTGAAAAAAAAACTATGACAAGGCCACAATCGTAGGGACCCACTAGCCTAGGTCCCTGCAACTACATAGACCAGAGTTCTTCTCTTCTCCCACCACATCTGAACCTGACCAGCAGTGACCTATTAACCTGAAAAATAAGTAAACAGACATCACTTCATGGCAAATAGATGGGGAGACAGTGGAAAGTGTCAGACTTCATTTTTCTGGGCTCCAAAATCACTGCAGACGGTGACTGCAGCCATGAAATGAAAAGATGCTTGCTCCTTGGAAGGAAAGTTATGACCAACCTAGCAGCATATTCAAAAGCAGAGACATTACTTTGCCAACAAAGGTCTGTCTAGTAAAGGCTATGGTTTTTCCAGCGGTCATGTATGGATGTGAGAGTTGGACTATAAAGAAAGCTGAGCACCGAAGAATTGATGCTTTTGAACTGTGGTGTTGGAGAAAACTCTTGAGAGTCCCTTGGACTGCAAGGAGATCCAACCAGTCCATCCTGAAGGAGATCAGTCCTGGATGTTCATTGGAAGGACTGATGTTGAAGCTGAAACTCCAATACTCTGGCCACCTGATGGGGAGAGCTGACTCACTTGAAAAGACCCTGATGCTGGGAAAGACTGAGGGCAGGAAGAGAAGGGGATGACAGAGGATGAGATGGTTGGATGGCATCACCGACTCAATGGACATGGGTTTGAGTGAACCCTGGGAGTTGGTGATGGACAGGGAGGCCTGGCCTGCTGCAGTTCATGGGGTCACAAAGAGTCAGACACGACTGAGCAACTGAACTGAACTGAACTGAACTGGTTTCTTTAGTTACTGAAATTTAGCAGTATGTTCTGTTACTTTGTGCAGCCTAGCTTAACCTAACTGACTTGCTCAACATAGATGTCATATGGACAAAAGGAGTCAATGAAAATTACCCAGAAATTACTTTCCCCAACCCCTATTACCTTTCTTCTTCACTAATTCTAGAACTTTTACAATTATATTTCCCAACTGATATTATCTGAATTTCTCTTGAAAACAGAGCTTTTGCCCTGACTCCCAAGAATCTAAATTGATACTAAACACAATTAAGAGTTACATAGGTGTTTTTCTTCTGGACTTAATAAAGGCCACTAAGAGCCCAGAAGTAATTTATCAGTTGAGTATAGTTCCTGCCAAGGATGTCTTAGAGTGCGTGGCGACAGAAGGCGCGGGTTTTCCCCCGGATCTGCTCGTGGCCTGTAACTTCCCAGGTGTGGTTTTTCCTCCAACTGGGGACTGCCATCAGCTCTGCTGAATTATTATAAGGCTGTATTAATCACAGGGCACAGGGAAACTGCTTAATGAGTCTTAGAGGAAAAGTAATATAGAAGGAATAATACTCTAGTTGTTTTACTTTAAATAGAAGTTGGGTATCAAAAGGGAAATTTGTTCTCATTCACTTCATAAATAATGACTCCCAGTATTCAGATTCTTCTTTTCTCTGCAAGAGATCATTTTATTTTGTACTAAGACTGGGAAGTTTGTACTACTGTTGGAGTAGTCGATTGATATATTTACTGATGAGCCCATTCAAAAGAATGCCATTGAAACAATCATCTTAAAATAAAATATACATTTATTAGATTTCTAGTAAGTAGCATAAAGCCAGCCATATTTGTGAAAATAATTAAACATTTTTATCTTAAATCAATCTTATATTTAAATACATAGAGATTTAACTTCCTTAGTAGATGAAGAGATTCCCTGCTGGCTCAGACAGTAAAGAATCTGCCTGCAATGCAGGAGACCTGGGTTTGATTCCTGGGTTGGGAAGATCCCCTGGAGGAGGGCATGGCAACCCATGCCAGTATTCTTGCCTGGAGAATCCCATGGACAGAGGAGCCTGGGAGGCTAGAGTCCATGGGGTCGCAAAGAGTTGGACACGACTGAGCAACTTCACTTTCTTTCACAGTAGATTAAAAATGAATATTCTGTAGAATATTATAATATAATCCATTACTTATATTTAACTGGACAAACCAAACCATGTCTTTCTGAAATAACACTAGATACAGTAAAAGCTGCATGCAAATGATTAGACAGTAGTCTGAATACTGTGTTCTCTGTATCTGAGTTTTGAATCTTTTAAGATACAACTGATGCAAAACATTAAAAGAATAAATTAAAAGAAAACACTGAAAAATTTACTGAGCACATACCATCAGCAAAGTATAAGGTAAGGTAAGGTAAAGTCGCTCAGTCGTGTCCGACTCTTTGCGACCCCGTGGACTATAACCTACTAGGCTTCTCCATCCATGGGATTCTCCAGGCAAGAATACTGGAGTGGACTGCCATTTCCTTCTCCAGGGGATCTTCCTGACCCAGGGATTGAACCCAGGTCTCCCGCATTGGAGGCAGACGCTTTAACCTCTGAGCAGCAAAGTATGGTGGTAGGGATTATGCAGGGGGATGAAAGGATTTTTGGAAAGTAAGAACTTTACATCACCCTTTGTGTAGAGTTTTACTTGTCAAATAACACTTGCATCTCTCATCTCACTTGATCCCCACCACACCTTCGTGAGGTCAGAGGGAGGCACCACTCCACTTCACAATGAGAACACAGCGTTCCACACCCACTGGATTAGTTCCTTAGGGCCACAGTAAAAACGGATTACTAACTTGGTGACTTGAAATGACAAAAATGCGTTATCTCACCGTCTAAAATCAAGGTGTAAGCTGAGCCACACTCTCTCTGAGAGAGCTAAGGGAAGCATCTGTTTTATGCCTGTCTCCAAATTCTAGGGTCACCGGCCACCCCCAGTTTGTAGAAGCATCACTCTAATCTCTTCCTCCATCTCCATGGAGGGCTCTTCCTTCGGGGTGTGGCTGTCTCTGCCTGTCTCCTTTTCTCTAAGGACACCGGCCACACTGATTAAGGGCCCACCCTACCCCAGTAGGACCTCATTGTAACTAATAATATCCTCACAACTCTATTTCCTAATAAGGTCACATCCTGAGCTCCTGGGAAGGATGTAAAATTTGGGGGACACTTTCCAACCCAGTACCCGCCTCCTGCAATGTTTCTGTCTGAGTGAAGCTTCCCTTATGACTCCGGTCCACATCAGAACAGAGTTCCAGGCACAGGACACTCGGGGAAAGGCGTGGAGGAAGTGCCTCCTGAGTGTAGTGGAAGCTTGGCTCTGGGAGGTGAAGACACGGACGTTGAGGACCACTGGTGGGAGACGATGCTGCCACGTGTGACCCACGTGGAAATAACTTTGAAAACCATTATTGCAGGGGAGTCTGTGACAGGTTTTGATGGAAAAATGGCAAAGGTGGCGGGGTCTGTGAGATGCTGGTTAGGAGCTTGTTAAGGTAGATGAGATTGCACGTGTGTTCAGTCGTGTCCGAGTCTTTGTGACCCCATGGACTCTAGCCCGCCAGGCTCCTCTGTCCACGGGATTCTCCAGGCAAGAACACTGGAGAGGGTTGCCATGCCCTCCTCCAAGGGATCTCCCCGACCCAGGGATCGAACCTGTGTCTCCTGCATCTCCTGCATTGGCAGGCAAGTTCTTTACCAGAAGAGCCACCTGCAAAGTCCCAGTTGAGATTAGTGGCTGGTACTTGAAATAGAGTATCAAGAGCGATAATGAGAGAAAAAAGAAGGAAGGATGGCATAGCAAAGGAACAGTGGGCAAAATTAGCTATGGAGAATTTTAGGGTGAGGGGAGGAGGGAAAATAAAGGGAAGCATGCAGAAGTTTGCCCCTAAAGACAAACTGAGGGCTGAGGTCACAGGCACAGGTTGGGGTGGCATAATATCCAATTTTGTGGGTTAACTTTGTATAAGCACCCCTACGAATACAACCACCCTTCATCCTGATGAAATATACATAATCAAGATATGCACAGAGCCAAGTATCTCTGTGGTTAAGAAACTATACAACTCCATCTTTTAATTATTCTCTGACTGCTTATCTAAGACATCACTTATTTTGTCTTTTGCATTTCTCCTTTCAATTCTTTTGTTTGACCCGTTTCCTAGAGTAGTTACAAGATGTTCAATCTTTCTTTGAAGGACAATGCCCATTCCAGATTGGTGATGAGCCCTTCATTCTTCTCTTTGTGCCTTAGTTTACTAGAATAATCACCTTTTCTCGAGTTGTTACTTTTTCAGCAAGCACTCATACAGTGTTTACTATTTGCCAAGCATTGTTTCAAGCATTCTATAGCTATAAATCCACTTAATCATCATAAGGACCCCTCTACGGTAGGTACTGTTAGCCCCGTTTTGTGGACAAGGAAACTGAGGTGTGGTGAGGCTGGATGAACTTGACCAAGGGTAGGGGGCAGAGCCTGGGCCTCTAGCCACTGCCATGCCACCTTGTGGTCAGCAGGAAGACCAGGGGTATCTGATCAGGACAGCACTTGCTTATCTCTAAGACCTGGCAGCCCCTGGATGCAGAATGCTGTGCAACCTCTAACCATAGGGAACGGTGATAATTTCAAAACACTGATACTATTTAGAATGAGTAATAGGCCAACAATAGGATTATTTCTGACCAAATATGGGACTGCTGAGTTTCTGGACTGGGATGGGGGCTGTAGAATCACACCTGCCTCCCTCACCTGCTCATCTTTGGCCTGGTGGTACAGACGCATCATCTCTCACCTGAAGTTTACCATAAACCTGGACACATACAGATGACCGTTTCCTATGATGGGACTAAATCTGACTTCAAACTCATTAATGATATGATCTCAAAGTAGTGATTCTCAAATTTGGGTGTGGATAAAAGTTACTTGGAGAATTAAAGTACAAATTCCAGATTCTGAGACCCACCTGCCCTGAGATTCTCACTCAAGGAATGGATGAGGCCTTGGGTACTCCACGTTTAAACAAGTGTGGTGATTCTAAAGCTGTTCATCCAAGGATGTACTTTAAGAAACACCGTCGGAGGTGGAGTTACCAGAACCTTATACAGAGGTGAGAAAATATTTTCCTCAACGTTTTAAACTATTTCTAGAACATTGAGAATTCTCTTATATTTAACATTTAATACATACCATCTAAGTTTCTACTAAAATAACAGATGGTAAGAAATGTCTATCAAATTTTATCAGCGAGGTTTTTCAATGATAAGTTCTTTCAAACATACTGAAAGATTTATTACTTCTGGATATTTGATGATATGGACAAAAATAGCTTTCCATGAGATAAATGTATCCAAAATCCATATTGAAATTTTCCCATTAGTTGTGCATAGTCTGTACATAATTTTGGCTAACGATAGTCTTGAGACTTTGTGTATGATTATTCTCATCGCGTGAATCACACGAATCTTCCACAATCCATGTACACGACCTGCCAGGGTTCAAAGTCTCAGAGTCCAAGGGCCACGGCATTAACCACTTTATGTTCCATTTCAGCGGTAAATTAAGTTATGCAACTTGCAAGTATATAGCTTGATTTCTTAAGAAGCTTGACTTGCAGACAAGCGAAATGACAAAGGCATCCTAAATTCATTTCCTCCATGATGGACATCCATAATGGAGCCATGGGTTCCCCTCAGAACAGTGGCACTTAAAGAGCCAGACCACAGTGGTTGAAGGTATTTGTGTTTCTCTTCCTAACACTCTAAGAGCCTTAAAGTAACCAGGTTTCCTCTTGCTCGGTTACTCCTGACTAGAATTAAATTATAATTCTTCAGGAGGATGTTTAAACTCATTCCCCATTTACAACCGAGGGCAGTTTCTCAGCCCTGCGTCTTGTTTCAAAGAAAGCTTAGATTAATACCCTGGGAAGGGAGATTTTGCTCTAATTCTTCAATTTTATTCAATTTTAAGTGGCTTTTCTAAGTATATAGAACCATTTTCTTCAGATAATCTCACCGATTTTGGTATTTTAGAACAATTACACCTTAAATTCAAAAACCTTCTGCAAGTTGAAAATTTCAAAGTTCTCTGAAAAAAAAAATAATAAATTACAATCAAAGAACAAAGGAATAATAAAAAAAATACAGAGCACATAGTCTAAAACCTCATGTTATGAGATGGGTTATGAAAGCAAGTAAGACATTAAATATATACCTCTGCGAAAAAAACAAAAGACATAACACTTAAACATGATCTCTTAATTTAAAAAACAATCGGCTGGCTCTCACCAGGCTTACTCTGCATTTCAGATACAAGGGAGCTTTTGACAGGCACACGGTGTTCAGGTGACAGGACGGTTTTACAAAGGATGAGGCTGTGGTGATACGTCACGTCTGTGAGCAGGAAAGGCCAGGCCCTCCTCTGTATACACAGAGAGTCCCTATGACTTTTCTGGGTACAGGCAAGTTGCTTTTGCTACTGACCTATTGACTGACCTAACTCTCCTGCCACGGAAAATGAAACTAATCAAAACCAATCCAAGTGAGGACACACAGTTATAAACTAATCGGAAGCTCTTATTCCTCAAATCTTTGCTGAGCTTCCGCTATATGCAGGGCTTCCCAGGGGGCGCTAGTGGTAAAGGACCCGCCCGCCAACGTGGGAGACTTAAGAGATGCAGGTTCGATCCCTGGGCCCGGAAGATCCCCGGAGGAGGGCATGGCAACTCGCTCCAGTGTTCCTGCCTGGAGAATCCCATGGACAGAAGGGCCTGGTGGGCTGCAGTCCACGGGGTCACAAAGAAGTGGACAGGACTGAGCACACAGCACAGACACCCCTGTCTTGCACCAGTGCCCACCCACCTCCCCCCCACCCTCCCAGGGCAGCGCAAGGCTGAGAAACACAAAAACCAGGCGAACACAGCCATTCCGGGATCGCCAGCACCCTCGTGCTGTTCTGAATGTCTCGGTCTGTGCCACTTTGCTCTGATAATTTTGCTGGGTTTTTATTTGTAACAGAATCTAAATATATTCGCTCATAATAGGAAAGGTTTATATGGACTTATTTTATTCTCATCTCTGCAGTGGCCTTTCAGATTCCTCTGCCACCGTTTTATGCGCCATATTTTAGCTTAATTGAGTATGTGTAGAAGAAAGGTGAAGTCTGAAACACTGGATGTCAGAAAGACTGGGAGAATTATTGCGACCTGTCTCAACTGCGTTTGCTCTGTTCCCTTTGTAAATGCCCTCGTAAATACTGAAGACAATCTCGGGCTCAGTGCTGTGTAAAAACAAAATGTCACAGAAATTATTTCTGGGAAATGAGAAGAAGTGGAAGGAGTCATCCAGAGGAATTAAATGTATGCAGCAGACGCCATGTGGTGGCTCTGGAGCCGTGTCTCAAGGTCAGCCATTCTAGCAGAAGGTGTGAGGCCTAATCTAGGGGTTAACGAGACAGTACTTTACGCGTGCTACTTGAGTAAAATTGCATACCATTGTATTTCAGCACCTTGTTGTAAATGAAAGCATCATGTGGCGTGTTCGGATTAAAAGTCTCTTACCTAGCCAAAGTCCTCCCCTACGAGCCCCTCCCTCACCACCTGTTCATCACTATTGCTGCCACGCTTTATTACAATACACACAACTGGTTCAGTATGTACATACACATGTGTTATCTACTGGATAGAAATAGAATCATGCTTTCATTTGGTTCTCCCATGCTTACGTATGCATGCCTTCTTACAATAAATTCTTTTCTCCAAGGCAGAATATATATATCCTAATTTATAAAAACTCTGCACAGCCTTCCATTATCAGTAGTAACTGATAAACACTTAGACACTTCACAAATCTTTGCTATTTCAATAAAACCTGTGTTATTATTTCCACAGGATAGTTGGCTAGAAGTAGAGTTGTGAAATCACTCAGTCGTGTCCGACTCTTTGCGACCCCATGGACTATGCAGTCCATGGAATTCTCCAGGCCAGAATACTGGAGTGGGTAGTCTTTCCCTTCTCCAGGGGATCTTCCCAACCCAGGATCAAACCCAGGTCTCCAGCATTGCAGGTGGATTCTTTACCAGCTGAGCCCCAGGGGAAGCCCAAGAATACTGGAGTGGATAGCCTAGCCTTTCTCCAGTGCGTCGGCCCGAACCAAGAATCAAACAGGGGTCTCCTGCATTTCAAGCAGATTCTTTACCAACTGAGATGTCAGGGAAGCCCAGAAGTAGACTTCAGGGAGGAGCAAAAGGCACACTTAAGGTGAGATTGCTGAATTATCCTTCAAACAATTATGTTTCCTGTTTGCCTTCCCATTGGCTGTAAACAAGAGTGTTTGTTTCTAGGGATCTCATAAAAACAAGCGGTCGTATTTCATTGTGATTTTCATTACTTTATTGTTAACACAATCAATCATCTCTTTGCTTTTTTTGATTATTTATGCTTCTTCTCTGAATTACTTCTTATTATTGGGTTGTCTGTCTTCTTCTTATTACTATTTAGGAGCTTTTTGTGTGTCCAGGGCATTAGTAAGTTCAGTCGCTCAGTCATGTCTGACTCTTGCAGCAGGCCAGACTTCCCTGTCCATCACCAACTCCTGGAGACCGCTCAAACTCCTGTTCATTGAGTTAGTGATGTCATCCAACCATCTCATCCTCCTCCTGCCTTCAGTCTTTCCCAGCATCAGGGTCTTTTCAAATGAGTCAGTTCTTTGCATCAGGTGGCCAAAGTATTGGAGTTTCAGCTTCAGCATCAGTCCTTCCAATGAATATTCAGGACTGATTTCCTTTAGGATGGACTGGTTGGATCTCCTTATAGTCCAAGGGACTCTGAAGAGTCTTCTCCAACACCACAGTTCAAAAGCATCAGTTCTTCAGCACTCAGCTTTCTTTAGAGTCCAACTCTCACATCCACACATGACTACTGGAAAAACCATAGCTTTGACTAGATGGACCTTTGTTGGCAAAGTAATGTCTCTGCTTTTCAATATGCTATCTAGGTTGGTCATAACTTTTCTTCCAAGGAGCAAGCATCTTTTCATTTCATGGCTGCAGTCACCATCTGCAGTGATTTGGAGCCCCCCAAAATAAAGTCTGTCACTGTTTCCATAGTTTCCCCATCTATTTGCCCTGAAGAGATAGGACCAGATGCCATGATCTTCGTTTTCTGAATGTTGAGCTTAAAGCCAACTTTTACACTCTCCTATTTCATTTTCATCAAGAGGCTCTTTAGTTTTTCTTTTTCTGCCATAAGGGTGGTGTCACCTGCATATCTGAGGTTATTGATATTTCTCCCAGCAACCTTGATTCCAGCTTGTGCTTCTTCCAGCCTGGCATTTCGCATGATATACTCTGCATATAAGTTAAATAAACGGGGTGACAATATACAGCCTTGATGTACTCCTTTCCCAATTTGGAAGCAGTCTGTTGTTCGATGTCTGGTTCTAACTGTTGCTTCTTGACCTGCATACAGATTTCTCAGGAGGCAGGTTAGGTGGTCTGGTATTCCCATCTCTTTAAGAATTTCCCACACTTTATTTTGATCCACACAGTCAAAGGCTTTGGCATAGTCAATAGAGCAGAAGTAGATGTTTTTCTGGAACTCTCTTGCTTTTTCCATGATCCAGTGGATGTTGGCGATTTGATCTCTGGTTCCTCTGCCTTTTCTAAATCCAGTTTGAACATCTGTAAGTTCACTGTTGACATACTATTGAAGTCTCGCTTGAAGAATTTTGAACGTTACTTTGCTAGCGTGTGAGATGAGTGCAATTGTGTGGTAATTTGAGCATTCTTTGGCATTGCCTTCCTTTGGGATTGGATTGAAAACTGACCTTTTCCAGTCCTGTGGCCACTGGTGAGTTTTCCAAATTTGCTGGCATATTGCTGGCAGCACTTTCACAGCCTTATCTTTTAGGATTTGAAACAGCTCAACTGGAATTCCATCACCTCCACTAGCTTTGTTCGTAGTGATGCTTTCTAAGACCCACTTGACTTCACATTCCAGGATGTCTGGCTCTAGGTGAGTGATCACACCATTGTTGTTATCTGGGTCATGAAGATCTTTTTTTGTACGGTTCTTCTGTCCAGGGCACTAAATGTTTACTATTTTATGTACTGAAATTATTTTGTCCCAGTTTGTCATTTGCCAAGTAACTCTATGTTGGGTTGTTTCTGCTTGCACATGAGTTTTTAGCTTTTTTTTATAGTCAGATCCATCAATCTTTTCCTCAATGCCTCTTAGATTTTGGGTTTAGGTTAGAAGTATCTTCTCTACTCTGACATCTGTTTTAATAAATTATTGTATATTTTCTTCTAGTACTTTTATAGTTTTAATATTTTACACATAAATCTTTGCACTTTTTCAAAACTATTTGTGGAGTACTAGGAGGTACACATTCTGACTTTATTTTCCTCCAAACAGAACAATGAACTCAGTTCTATTTATTTTTTTCTGCCATAAGGGTGGTGTCACCTGCATATCTGAGGTTATTGATATTTCTCCCAGCAACCTTGATTCCAGCTTGTGCTTCTTCCAGCCTGGCATTTCGCATGATATACTCTGCATATAAGTTAAATAAACGGGGTGACAATATACAGCCTTGATGTACTCCTTTCCCAATTTGGAAGCAGTCTGTTGTTCGATGTCTGGTTCTAACTGTTGCTTCTTGACCTGCATACAGATTTCTCAGGAGGCAGGTTAGGTGGTCTGGTATTCCCATCTCTTTAAGAATTTCCCACACTTTATTTTGATCCACACAGTCAAAGGCTTTGGCATAGTCAATAGAGCAGAAGTAGATGTTTTTCTGGAACTCTCTTGCTTTTTCCATGATCCAGTGGATGTTGGCGATTTGATCTCTGGTTCCTCTGCCTTTTCTAAATCCAGTTTGAACATCTGTAAGTTCACTGTTGACATACTATTGAAGTCTCGCTTGAAGAATTTTGAACGTTACTTTGCTAGCGTGTGAGATGAGTGCAATTGTGTGGTAATTTGAGCATTCTTTGGCATTGCCTTCCTTTGGGATTGGATTGAAAACTGACCTTTTCCAGTCCTGTGGCCACTGGTGAGTTTTCCAAATTTGCTGGCATATTGATTGCAGCACTTTCACAGCCTTATCTTTTAGGATTTGAAACAGCTCAACTGGAATTCCATCACCTCCACTAGCTTTGTTCGTAGTGATGCTTTCTAAGACCCACTTGACTTCACATTCCAGGATGTCTGGCTCTAGGTGAGTGATCACACCATTGTTGTTATCTGGGTCATGAAGATCTTTTTTTGTACGGTTCTTCTGTCCAGGGCACTAAATGTTTACTATTTTATGTACTGAAATTATTTTGTCCCAGTTTGTCATTTGCCAAGTAACTCTATGTTGGGTTGTTTCTGCTTGCACATGAGTTTTTAGCTTTTTTTTATAGTCAGATCCATCAATCTTTTCCTCAATGCCTCTTAGATTTTGGGTTTAGGTTAGAAGTATCTTCTCTACTCTGACATCTGTTTTAATAAATTATTGTATATTTTCTTCTAGTACTTTTATAGTTTTAATATTTTACACATAAATCTTTGCACTTTTTCAAAACTATTTGTGGAGTACTAGGAGGTACACATTCTGACTTTATTTTCCTCCAAACAGAACAATGAACTCAGTTCTATTTATTGAATAATTCAGCTTTCCCCTACTGATTTAAAATGCCATCTTTACTGAATTTCAGATTTTGATATACTTTGAGCTTTGCTTCTGGCCTCTTTACCGTTTTCTACTGATTATCTCTCAAAGTCTGCGCTATTTTATTTAGAGCAGGGCAAACAATTTCTTCTCCTTTATCTCCTCTACCTTTACATTTTCTAATTATATTTTTGAATTATTTTTCATAAGAATATAATTCATGGAAACACACATTTTGAAGTATGTAAAAGAAGTTTTAAGTGTACAAAATACCTATAGGGAGTATTATTATGGGGTATCAGAATATAGGCTGTTCAACAGTTACCATCTTATTATTGATTGTAGAGCTTACATCAGACAGTGCAAAGGGCATCGTATAAAATTACCCTGCTCTTGGAGACTCTGGTGTATAAGAAGCATTTATCTTCTCCACTAGCTCTGAGCCCCAACTTCCTTTCTGCACTCTTCTCTGCCCTGCCCCAACCTCTGTTCTTGTGCAGGATATCCTAATCCTGTGGAAACTCTGGATATTTTTTTGTTGGGTCAGGGCCTTCTGCCTAAGTTTCTCTGCCGTTTGTCCAAAGAGTTCTTAAGAAAAATAAAGTCAAATGATTTTATATTTGGTTACCTTATAATCTATTAAATTAAGGTTTAAATAAAAAATCAATTCAAATATTTAAGATGATAGGATATGTGGCCAATGAAAATCAATTCAAATATTTAAGATAGCATATGTGGCCATTTTCATCAAAAAACTGAACATCAGTTTCTATAATTAGAAAGCTTTGTTCAATTTTAACATCATTTCCTTGAGAAAAATCAAATTCTGTGCATATATATCTATATATCTATTTCTGATTTCATTATCTATCTATGCAGGGGTTTTCCTGCATCATGTTGAAAAATGCAGAGGATTAATTTATGTTTGTATGCCCGAGGTTGCATAGTTGGTTCTAGAATATATGACTTTCAACTGAAGACCCACTAGATGAGATCTTCAGTTCAGTTCAGTTCAGTCGCTCAGTCGTGTCTGACTCTTTGCGACCCCATGAATCGCAGCACGCCAGGCCTCCCTGTTCATCACCATCTCCCGGAGTTCACTCAGACTCACGTCCATCAGATAATCGAATATGTTTTCTAAAGTCATATTTTATTGTAAACATTTTTTTTTCCAAATTAAAAAAACTAAAATTTAATGAAATTGTTTTAAAGTTGGCCTTTCTCCCTTTTTTCACTTGATGTATTTCCAAAGTTTTTTTCCCTTTCTTTTAAAAAACCTAACAACTCAAGTGGGATGAAGACAGGAAAAGAAGAACGAGTCAGAGTCAGAAACACATTACTGTATCAAACAAAAACACACCAGTCTGTCTACTGTTTTCCTTCAGGATACTACCTCAATGTTCTGAAGCTTTATGTTGGAGACTTTTAATTCTTCCCAAAGCACAAGCCAATATAGATGCTTAGAGTAGGAATCCAAGAGAATGAGAAGCCGCGTCACCAGAAATGACCCTAGTACAGCACCTTCTTTCCCCAAGTGACCTCTTGCTTTTGCCAATGAACAGTATAAAGGATTACCAAGGATAATGATATGGACGTTCTGTAAAGTTCAGCTCAGGAGAATGAGCTCCTCTGAGAAGCGAGGTGAAACTCACGCAGTAGGTGCAGGGAAGCCGACACAGAAATGCCACCTCAGTGCTAGGTCAGCCGGAAGTGAGAATTATGAGAGGTCACCAACCCCGCGAGATGACACCAAGCAAAGGGGGCCCATCAGCCTGCATCCCGGAAGCCCTGTAGCACACAGAGTTGCAGCAGGCAGATACGTCTCATTTGTAGACAAAAGGATGAGAAGTATTTGAGTATTCCATGACACTAAGATATAAAACTGTGGCTGAAGAAGAGACTCCTGCCCAAGGAATTGGAAAGGAAGAAAAAAATGATACGTGAATAATGACTTACAACTTACAGAGTGCTTTATCATATGTGAGCTTTACAACAACATAATTGTTTCAATTTTTTGATTAGAAACCTGAGTCTTGATGGGGTTAGATGAGAGGTCAACAAACCAAACTTCAGGTATTCAGTTATCCCTGAAAACATCTGCTGAGTCAGGTGTGGGTAAGTGCGGCCACTGTGAAGTTGGTAGTGACGATGCTTTCATATTATGACTCTGGAAAGGAGAGGAATGTACCTCACAGTTCTTGGATTTAGAACAGCTTTCATTTTACTCATGGAGTCGCACTTTGGCCTCAAGGACTGCCGATCAAACTCCTCCTGGCACTTGGCAGAGGAAGCGTGTGGCCGGAGTCTGATGAAGCACCTTGTGGCTCTCACGGCAAAGGAAGGAGCCCAGGCCTGAGAAGGTCTGGGTCCGGCTCACTTCCCCACGTGATGGGGATTCTCTGAGCACCTTCATCAGCAGAACTCATACGGGATGCCACCAAGATCAGCAACTTCATGCTCTTAAGTGACAAACTTTCAACTAAAATCAATGTTATTCAGCAGTCTCCATGGGTAAAAACTCATACAAGTAAACTAGTTGGGTTGTGGAGGAAAAGAAAAGAGAGTCAGCGCTCTGCGGTGCACACAGTGAGCGCTTAAACGTTGAATAAGGGAATGTCTGCAGCTCGGCTCGCCTTCTTGGCCAACTTCATCACCTGGTCAGGTGCCCCGTTAGTCCAGGGCCCCCCTCTCTGCAACATGAGGGCTCGACACGCTAATGGAGTCTTCCTGAGCTAAAATGCCGCACCCAGACACAGCCACCAAAAGTGGACTTTTCACGTGTTGAAGGTGAAGTGGCTGAGAACGGATGAAACGACCACATCACACATGCTTGGCTTATTCACAGGGGCAGGCGCACAGCTGAACCAAGGGAAGTTCGCTAAGACGTGGGATGATACAGCTGTTCCTGTGGAAAGGCCAGTGGGAGGTACAAGAGAGCAGAGTTCTTCCCACACATGGTTGAGGACTAGGTCAGTCCCCACTAAAGCTTCTCCTCTCATCTATTTTTCCTATTATTCCCTCTCAAGCCACGCAAAAGACAACTATTCCCCGCTAAAACTCTACCTTTCCTGGAAGCAACTTCAAATCACTACTTTATTATTAGGGCTTCCCCAGTGGTTCAGACGGTAAAGAATCTACCTGCAATGCAAGAGACCCAGGTTCAGTCCCTGGATCAGGAAGACCCCCTTGAGAAGGAAATGGCAACCCACTTCAGTATTCTTGCCTGGAGAATCCCCATGGACAGAGGAGCCTGGTGGGCCACAGTCCATGGGGTCACGAAGAGTCAGACACGACTGAGCAACCAAGCACACACTTTATTATTTAAAAAAGGAGTCTATTATTTTCCTTCTGCCATGAATGGGAAACCTAAGTGTCTTCAAAATGTGTCTTAGAAAGGAAGCCAGAGGCTGAACTGACACCAGAAATGGTGGAACATGTGGCCTTTCAAATAGGGAGATATAAAATGAATAGTTTAGACTATGAGTCCCCCCAAATAATCCTAGCATTTAAAGGTGTAAAACGAACAAACAAATACATAAAAGGATGTTGAAATTACAATTAAATAGAAACTTATTTGTGAGGGGAGTCATTTCCTCAGCAACTTTCCTGCTTTTCATTACCTGCTGCCACTATATATTAAGATATTATTGCAGTGGCTTTCGGGCATCTTTGAGTTTCCTAAGTATATTCAGCACTTTGTCTCTATACAAGATTCATAAATGAAAAGCATGGCTTACAGTTGCCTTCCTGTTCCTTTTGATATTTGTATGGTTTACAAGATATATTAAGTCTTTATTCAGGCTTCCCTGATAAGTCAGTTGGTAAAGAATTTGCCCTGCAATGCAGGAGACCCCAGTTTGATTCCTGGGTCAGGAAGATTCCCTGGAGAAGGGATAGGCTACCCACTCCAGTATTCTTAGGCTTCCCTTGTGGCTCAGCTGGTAAAGAATCCGCCTACAATGCGGGGACCTAGGTTTGATCCCTGGGTTGGGAAGATCCCCTGGAGAAGACAAAGGCTACCCACTCCAGTATTCTGGCCTGGAGAATTCCATGGACTGTATAGTCCATGGGGTCGCAAAGAGTCGGACACAACTGAGCGGCTTGCACTTTGCACTTCCATTATCCAAAATAGATGTGGACTTGCAGATGGTGCTGAGTTGCCCCCAACAATCTCCCTGGAGTTTCTTCTCAACTCCAACCCGCACAGTGGCAGGAAGAGCCCATTAGTTACCGTTTGCAAAGTGCTCCCAGGTGCCAGGCCATGTTCTGAATGTTTCACCAATGTGAACTCAAAATCCTTAAAGCCGACTTGTGAGGTAACAGTAGTAACATCCTACTTGGACAAGCAAGAACACGGAGGCTCAGGTAACTGAATCAACTTGCCTGCATGCCTCACCCGTGTGGGGTTCCCCGGTGGCTCAGTGGGTAAAGAATCCGCCTGCAGTGCAAGAGACACAGGAGACGCAGGTTCGATCCCTGGGTCGAGAAGATCCCCTGGAGGAGGAAATGGCAATCCACTCCAATATTCCCAACTGGAGAATCCCCCAGACAGAGGAGTACACGGGGTCGCAAAAGAGTTGGACACAACTTAGCGACTCAACAACAAACACGGCTCACGTGACCCACAAAGCCCCGCTGCCTCGGGGCCGCTGAGAGGTGCAGCTGGCACTGGAGCCCGGGCGTCGGGCTGCAGGGCTGGGTCCACGGCCGGTCCCCCTGTGGCCTCGCGCCCTCCTGGCTACCCGACCAGAGTGAACTTTGCCCCGGACAGCCTTCCACAGGGACCCGGGCCAGCCTCGCCTTGAGGAGGGGACTTCCTGCCCCCAGAAGAGCCTCGGGCAGGCTCTGCGTGGACGGGACCCACAGGGACATAGGGAGGGACCTCTCCTGCCATGGCCCCCTGCTGGCTCCTCTCTGGTACCCCAGGTTGAGAGTTGGGGGGCATCCGATAGAAGAAATTGGGCTTTCTGAACTTTCCCAAGGAAAGGAAAGGAAGTAAGAGTGGGTCATTGAAAATACTGTTGTTCAGCCACTCAGTCGTGTGCAACTCTTTGTGACCCCAGGCTGCAGCACGCCAGGCTTCCCTGTCCTTCACCATCTCCCGGAGCTTGCTCAAACTCATGTCCATCGAGTCGGTGATGCCACCCAACCATCTCATCCTCTGTTGCCCCCTTCTCCTCCTGACTTCAGCCTCTCCCAGCATCAGGGTCTTTTCCAATGAGTCGGCTCTTGGCATCCCTAAAGTTGAAATTATCCACTGAAAATATCCTAAGGCTTCATCTGTTCTGTTTTTAGAGTTTTTCTGAGTCTCTTTGCAAGGGTGGCTCTCTCACATGTTTGAGAAAGAAGGGGGAGGTGGGGGGGGGGGAGAGGTGACTCCTGAATGAAGCCCTCGTTGGAGCATCAGATCCCCGAGAGAACGCAACCCTTAGAGGCCGATCGTGCACAGAACTTCTGTTACCTTATTAAGGCAAACAAGTTAGAAGCCATATGTCTCCTCAAAAATTGGAACATATTTGTTTACAAATGCACCCAGTAAGTGACAAGACATATAGAAAACAAATACGACACCCTCTGAATTTCAAAACTAGTTCTTCTTGACTAAGTTAGCCAGTGAAATAGGTTAAGGTAAAAACAGCCTAAACTGAAAAACTATCAAATGACCGTTTCCCTTTAATGGAACATATTTGTTTACAAATGCACCCAGTAAGTGACAAGACATATAGAAAACAAATACGACACCCTCTGAATTTCAAAACTAGTTCTTCTTGACTAAGTTAGCCAGTGAAATAGGTTAAGGTAAAAACAGCCTAAACTGAAAAACTATCAAATGACCGATTCCCTTTAAAGGACTCAGAAAGGAGGCTAAGTGGCACACAGCTGCCATTGCAGGAGCCTCGTTTGTTTAAATTCTGGTTTTCAAATAGCTGCCATTAACAAAAACTAGCCATGTTCTCTTGAACCGTGAAGAACGGATTCTCACTTCTCTGGAGCTCTGCCACGCGCTCAGATGAGGGAACTTGAAGTCAACAACTCAAAGGACAGACTGTACCGACAGCACCATCACCCAGGAAGCGGGTGATAAGCTGGTATTCGTCCACCCTCTCATCCAAGAATCCGAAACCATCCTCCACACGTCACCTCTAATGGGCAGGAAGGTGGCAAGTATTGTTTTTCTCTTCACTGCGCAGTGTATAAATACCTCGGGAGGCAGCGCACTCCCGGGAAATAATTATTGTTCTCACTGCTGTTTCCAGGAACACACACACAGGCGCCCTTTCATGCCACGTAATGAGTTACTGACGGAGTCAATAGCAGACCCCAGGTTTTCTGTGTCCAACTGAAACATGATGTGTATCTTAGCCTTCATCACTGATACGGGCTGAGTTCCCTTCCCACCCACTCTTAATTTTAAGCTCATAAAGGCCAGCGATTCTGCACCTGTAGATTAGGACAATTAAACATCAAGGCATTGTCCTGTCTGTGGTCTAGTCTCCCTGTGCCAAGCTGAGCAGTTTGAATGTCTTATGATCTAATTATGGCTCCAGGTAAAGACCTTGACTCCCTTTTCACTAGATGCTTTCTCCTGAAACCTCAGAAGCTCCACTCCTTTCAGTTCAGTTCAGTTCAGTCGCTCAGTCGTGTCCAACTCTTTGCGACCTGCGGGGTGCCCAGCGCGTGCCGCCTGCTCTCCCAACTCCTTCACGGACTTGTTCTCCTGGAGGCCCCACAGCACCTCGGACTCTTCCAGCACGTGCAGACTGAGCTTGGCAACCACACCATCACCCCTTTCCTCCTCTGTTTGGAGGTGGCATTACCACCCTTCTGCCCAAGCCCTTCACAGCCATTCCTGAGCTGTCTTGTCTCTGCGCCCCTGGACTAGATGGATGGTGAGCTGGGCTGACAGGTCCAGCACCACCTCTCTGCCCTTTTCCTCCTCTCCTCTCTTGATGCAGACTGGAGTTCCAGCCCTGAGCCTCTGACCTAAATCACAGAAACCACAACAGAAGCGAAAGCCCTACTCTCACTCGTTGCTTTCAGAAACGTTTGCGAAGACGCAGCTGACATCTGTTTCCGGTTATCCCTGGGCCTCAGTTCCTGCTCTTTGCTTTACAACATCCCAGACATTGTAACCAAAAGCGCCCTGCTCACATCAAGCAGGCTCAGGCGCCAAATTTAGAATAGATGAACTTCCACCCCAAAGCCTCCCCCTCCCTGCAGGAAGTTTCCCCTTAGTGCCCTGTAGAAGTGTGCCTGTGTCTCAGGGTGGGAGGGGGCCTTGAGGAAGACCCCAGACATCCAGGGCACATGTCCTTCCGACGCTGGAACAGGCTGCTGTGTCTCGGGGCGTGTAGCCGCTGAAGTAGCAGCTAGCTTGTAGAGTGGATACACCTGGTCACGTGGGTCTCTCTGGTGGCTCAGATGGTAAAGACTGCCTGCGATGCAGGAGACCCGGGTTTGATCTCTGGGTCGGGAAGATCCCCTGGAGAAGGGAATGGCAACCCATACCAGTATTCTTTCCTGGAGACTCCCAGGGAGAGGGGAGCCTGGCGGGCTACAGACGCTGCTTTCGCAAAGTGTCAGACACGACTGAAGTGACTAACACACTTTCACACCTGGCCGATATTAAACCCCAGGGGCAGACAAGGAGCTGAAACTGAGTGGGAGACATGGTTTTGTTTCAATCCCACAGTCTCTCCTGGCTGTGAATTCAGGAGTCCAGTGGATGCCAGGGTTCCTGGCCTGCTCTTTGGATCTGATTGGATCTGAGGGTTACGTGTACACATGTGATGATTTTGCTATAAAACAGTACCCTCACTCTGCTTTTGTTTATTTTCAACTCAAGTCAGTCAAATCAGTTGGTTTCCTTCAGTCGTATCCAGGTAGCTTCCTCCCCCACCCATAATCTTTCAAACGATCCCTCGGGTTAGGGGAATTATGGACTAATATAGACTTATGTCTTCAGTGCAGTGAAAATCAGTCTCAGAATTTGTCACTCTCAGGATGCTTTTCTGATTAATTTTTTAAAAAAGACTGCTATCTACATAGCATATAAATCTTTACCTCTGGGCAATTTTAATATCAATGAGAGTATATCTCCCTGTTTTTTTTCTGAGGACTAGGCTGGTTCCCTGGAAGATAAAGTGGATCATCCCCTCCACCACAACCAGGGACTGTCATCACAGAAGCCCCCCGACCCCCAGCACTCCAAGGCCATACCTTCTTTTCCCATGAAGCTCTGAATCCTGCAAATAGTGGGCATTCATCAAACATTGATTTTATGAGATCCAAGGTTTCTATTTATATGTAGAAGATTTGGCTGATTTACTGCTTATTATATTCCCTGGAGAAGGAAATGGCAACCCACTCCATGGGACTGTCATCACAGAAGCCCCCCGACCCCCAGCACTCCAAGGCCATACCTTCTTTTCCCATGAAGCTCTGAATCCTGCAAATAGTGGGCATTCATCAAACATTGATTTTATGAGATCCAAGGTTTCTATTTATATGTAGAAGATTTGGTTGATTTACTGCTTATTATATTCCCTGGAGAAGGAAATGGCAACCCACTCCAATATTCTTGTCTGGAGAATTCCATGGACAGAGGAGCCTGGTGGGCTTATAGTCCATGGGGTTGCAAAGAGTCGGACATGACTGAGCAACTAACCCACTGCTTATTTCAATGGTTGATTAAATTCCTAAAATGTCCAAGTCACTGGGATGTTACCAGCTATTAATTAAGGAAATTTTTTAATAGGTTTATGGTTAATTCCCTTGAAGACCTTGGCTAGCCTAGTATCATTGTCCAAGAGAAATCCTTACCTGACTTTAAAATCTAACACGCCCCTTCCCTTCCCTTTCCCATTAACTCTCTTATCCATACAACCAAATGACTGGTTTACGTTTAAACTGTGTGTGTTCAGTTGTAGTTAATTAGCTATGTCAGTAATGATGCAAACACGAGGGTCATTAAGAAGTAGCTTTCAACTGCTTGCTTTTTAAAATTCCTCAATGACTTTGATAATTTGGTACTGGTATTACCTAAATAAGCAAACCCAAGTGGAAAACCTGGATTCTCAGAAAAGAATTAGGGTGTTAAAAATTCACTTAAAATTCAGAATATGATTCATTTCTGAAAATGAGTGCCCCTCAGGCATTTAAATATATGATTCAATTTGTTAAAATCTGATTTACATACTGTGTGCCAGGAACACATTTATTACATCCCTGTTTTTTTTCTGAGGACTAGGCTGGTTTCCTGGAAGATAAAGTGGATCATCCCCTCCACCACAACCAGGGACTGTCATCACAGAAGCCCCCCGACCCCCAGCACTCCAAGGCCATACCTTCTTTTCCCATGAAGCTCTGAATCCTGCAAATAGTGGGCATTCATCAAACATTGATTTTATGAGATCCAAGGTTTCTATTTATATGTAGAAGATTTGGCTGATTTACTGCTTATTATATTCCCTGGAGAAGGAAATGGCAACCCACTCCAGTATTCTTGCCTGGAGAATTCCATGGACAGAGGAGCCTGGTGGGCTTATAGTCCATGGGGTTGCAAAGAGTCGGACACGACTGAGCAACTAACCCACTGCTTATTTCAATGGTTGATTAAATTCCTAAAATGTCCAAGTCACTGGGATGTTACCAGCTATTAATTAAGGAAATTTTTTAATAGGTCTATGGTTAATTCCCTTGAAGACCTTGGCTAGCCTAGCATCATTGTCCAAGAGAAATCCTTATCTGACTTTAAAATCTAACACGCCCCTTCCCTTCCCTTTCCCATTAACTCTCTTATCCATACAATCAAATGACTGGTTTATGTTTTAACTGTGTGTGTTCAGTTGTAGTTAATTAGCTATGTCAGTAATGATGCAAACACGAGGGTCATTAAGAAGTAGCTTTCAACTGCTTGCTTTTTAAAATTCCTCAATGACTTTGATAATTTGGTACTGGTATTACCTAAATAAGCAAACCCAAGTGGAAAACCTGGATTCTCAGAAAAGAAGAATTAGGGTGTTAAAAATTCACTTAAAATTCAGAATATGATTCATTTCTGAAAATGAGTGCCCCTCAGGCATTTAAGTATATGATTCAATTTGTTAAAATCTGATTTATATACTGTGTGCCAGGAACACATTTATTACACAAAGTGAGGTACACCTAAGCTGCAACACATTCTCCAAAGAGAACTGGTTAATACAGTTAGAATAAAAACAGGAAGCAAGGCTTAGCATGAAATCTTACAGATTATTTCAAAAGAGCACAGGTCCTGCATTAAAGAGTACAGAAATCACAGGAATGTTCTATAACAATGAAACACTAAGATAGCCATCCATGCTCTGACACCAACCATAAATGTGCTTCAAAGAGGGGGTGTCGGGAAAAAAAACTCCTGAATGCCCTTAATTGGGCACTTCAAACCACAGCAGAATGCTTCCTATTGGTTCTAAGCTTCTCAGTTACCAAGCTGGGAGGGGGAATATTATTTTGCCCCAGGCGTTTTACGCCCTGTGTACATGTTGTTTGCATTAACACCTCATTATACAAAAACGCGGTGGGAGCACCCCGTATTTACTTCATACTTATCAATAGCATCGACATCGTGTTCCTCACCCTGCAGTATGGAAATCTCACTGATTTTGCCGGTGTTTACAAGAGGATCATAAACCCTAGAGATGACCGATTTCAGCTCAGAAGTGAGGTGCAGCTGGGTCGCTGGGATGCGTTTCGGTGGAAGAGGGAGGGGAAGTCAGGGGAACCCTGCAGGGGAACTGGGCCTTTCCATTCTCGGGTACCAGAGTAAAAGGCTCTGGGCAAAGTGGGTGGTGAGAAGGGATGGGCACAGATTACCTGAGGAAAAATGACAGCCACCTCTGAGGATGGAGAGAAGGGAAACAGACAAGAGATGCACAAAGAGATTCGGAGTCAGTCACAGAGCCGGTCCACCAAGAGTCAGGAAGCACTCTGGTTGGATACACTGGAGGACATGTGAGTATTTATTCTTCCCACTTACTTGCTGAAAGAACGCACAGAGAGAGGTGCTCAGTGGCTCACATAGGGTCACAACCACCCAGAAGGAGCAGTAGAGGAACCCAGTTCTCATGATCAGCTACAACAAGGTCCCCTCAAGAGGCTGCTTCCTTCGTCCTCTTGACCTCCGTTAGCTGGTCTGCGCCAGCAAGACACGTCTGCAGGATTGACCAGCAAAGTGTTGGCTCAGAGCCAATCCAGGGCCTGCTCCAGTGGATTGTAGAGGCATGTGAACCCGACCTCGATGTTCTGCAGTCCCTCTCACCCTTAGCACATAACCCGTGTGCTTGTCTTCAGGAGCAGCTTGCATAGAACCACAGGTAAAGTCGCTATGCAAAGCAAAGTTGTTTTATTTATTTATTTTTTAATTAGAAATCCCTTCTTGTTTATCTTTCAACATTCAGTGAGTTGACATATTTCTTCTTTTATAAAAAGTGTCCTTTGTCCCGAGAGCATGTATGCTGAAGCAGCGGAATATTAGGAAAGGGCTTGTCTAGGGAGCTGAATTGTCTCTTTTCCATGACAGCTAGTACTAAGATAATCTAATGAGACTATAAACGTAGAAATATTAAGAAAAGAAAACGACCCACTAGCACATTTGTTTCCAGCATTTTTAGACTGGTGACTATTGTTTCTAGAATTGCAGAGAGGTTTTCCAATTTGACACAGAACAAGAAATGTGATTTTTGCTTCCAGGAGAACAAGAAAGAACTCATTATAATAGACAAGGTATGATCCTAACGCCCTGAACTAGAGCAATGGCAGGAGGGGTGGCTGGTAATAGTGGGGCAGAAATAAAGCTACAAATGAGAGAGTAATAGAATTGGTAAGTGATTGCAACTTGGAGAGCAAAGGAAATAAACTATTGAAAGATTACTCCATTTGGTTTTTTAAAGAAGCTGTCTGGTAGAGAAATCCTACATACAATCACAGATTTTCTTTGGCAAAATATGAAACATGTCATGAATCCAGCTCGCTGGGCTGTTCAATAAAATGTTATTAACCAAAACCAACCAAAACGTCAGCATGTTTGGAACTCTGCTCAATATTATGTGACAGCCTGCAGGAGAGAGGAGTTTAGGGGAGAAAGGATTCGTGTGTATGTATGGCTGAGTCCCTTCACTGTTCACCTGAGATTGTCACAACATTGTTAAATGGCTATACCCCCAATAGATGCATTTCACTATACCCCAGACAAAATGAAAAGTTATAAAAAAGATGTTAGCATATTTTTTGAAGTGTTGACCCAGTGTTCTGCGATGGTGATATTTTGCTTTAAGGCTAAAACAGCTATCNTGAGATTGTCACAACATTG
Source organism: Cephalophus harveyi (assembly GCA_006410635.1). Taxonomy (NCBI): domain Eukaryota; kingdom Metazoa; phylum Chordata; class Mammalia; order Artiodactyla; family Bovidae; genus Cephalophus; species Cephalophus harveyi. The sequence goes on along the minus strand of SJYT01055912.1, from coordinate 197,387 downwards.
TTAAATGGTTATACCCCCAATAGATGCATTTCACTATACCCCAGACAAAATGAAAAGTTATAAAAAAGATGTTAGCATATTTTTTGAAGTGTTGACCCAGTGTTCTGCGATGGTGATATTTTGCTTTAAGGCTAAAACAGCTATCTAAGCCTCATCCTGAGGAGACAAGAAGCCTACATTTACTGAATTTATGTGGACAACTTTGACCTCAAACAATATCACTTATGCCAATGCTAAAACTCAAGTAACAGAAGACTATCAACAATGATAGAATTTTTCACATTTTGAGGAACGAACACACAAGATTTTGATACATCTATGATACAGTATAATTTGAAATGCCAACTTGTCTGAGAAGAAAGAACCAAATTTCAATCAATGCGTTAAAATTTTGGAGAAACTGAACAGAAATTGAGCTGTTCTTCTGAGAAGAGAAGAAACCGATAAAGCACAGCAAATGAATGTTGAATTGGAACGTCAATAAGAGAAAGTAAGACCATCTCTTAATATATTTTGGAATATGACAAAGTAAAAGTATACCTTGCCCAACATCAGTCAATAGGAAACGAGTTCCCAAGAAGAATGTGCACCAATAACTCTGAGAAAAGCCAGGAAGTAAGAGGGCCCTGGATGCAAGGAGAGCGTCTGAGTGAGAACCACAGAGCCGAGTGAAGACCACAGCGGGAGAAGTTACAGAAAGCAAGGTTTTGCTTAAATATAAGGGAACACATTTTCAGTTAAGTTCTTCAAAAATGGTGCTAGTTGCACTCTGGTGCCGGAAGGATCCCGTGGTTCAGGGTCTACGCAGAGGTCAGATGGGCGCTTGTCGAGGGGTGCACTCTTTGGGGCCCGCCACAGGTGACACAGGGCCTTCTGGACCCAGTCCAGGAGCCTGGTGCTTGTCCCCTTCAGCACATTCGGCGGCCTTCATTTTCAGCGGATCCCTGCCTGACAACTCCCGCTAAAACCCATGGTTCTATTGATACTCCTTCTGTACATTTTCAGTGTTTCTCCATTTCTCACCATATTTTTCTTTGATTTCCAAAAAAGTATATATGAAATATGTCCTTCCGGTTTTAGATTTTAATCTCCCTATCTACTAAAATTTTTTCTGCGCTTCTAATCCTATTCACTGTTCTCTTTCCTTTCTCTCCCTCTTCCTCTCAAACTAACTGCGTGTTCAAGCTGACGCTCTAGCCAGCCATCCTTTAGAAGGAATGACTTTCTCCTTGATCATTATTAACGACTCATCTTCCCCAAACTTACAAAAGTGAAACCAGGGTTTTTTTTTTCCCCTCGCTCCAAGTTACAATTAATTCACATCTTTCAATGGACAAATCTTACAAACTCTTCTTTCTAAAGTACATTTCTTGCAATTGTTTTGAATCATCTCAAGTTGAGTCTTGCTGACGAGGAGGACTTCTATGCAGAAACTCACACCGTCAGCAAAAGCGTCTTTCGACACAAAGAACAGATGACTGCGTGGGAGGAACTGTGAGCTTCAGAACAAAATTTCTCACTTTTCAAGGCTGTCCGTATTATCATGTCCAAGTGGTACTTCAAGCGGCGTTTATAAATTCAACAAATGTGTATATTGTGTATATATATATTATGTATATATATAAATGCTGTATTGACTACTTTAGACAAATTTTAATATTTAATATGTGCTATAAAATTTTGATTATTATATATGTTATACATCTAGTAAAACACTTTCACACACTATTTATGTAAAAAATTCCATCCTATTGCAAAAATAATTTGACTCTAGTTTTCATCCAAGATCAATGCCACTTACTATTAAAAAATAAAATCACAAGAAATAACTAATAGTGAGCACTACTGTTTTAAAAATTGGTAGCAAGAATGAAAATAAAAACTTTGGAATGAGTTGCAAATTTAAGAGTGTTTTTAGTTGAACATGGCTGGCTTGAGCACTGGAAGATGAAATCAGTATATTGGAAATGACTTGTCTAACAAGCTGTAATGAGATACCTAATTAGGTGCAGTTGAAACACAATATTTGTGAAATAGGGAAAACTATAGAATTTACCACTTTTGGTTCCTCTTTCAACTGAACAGTGCTCTCACTGCCCTTTTGCTAACTTAATCCTTCTGCCTCCATTTCCTTACTACTTAAATTAGACTAAGGATACCGTCTTCCTCCTAGCTTTGTGTAGATTAAATGAGATGATTCAAGGAAAGTGTTTAATCTAGCATTTGGCATGTGCCATAGAAACAATAGATAACTATTAGCTATTGCTAAAAATTAAATAATACAAAAAAATTGGGGCAAATTAAATAATCTCACTAAAAAAATTTTTTAAATAGGAATATCTACTTGAGAAATACAATTGGCAGAACAATTTCCCTGAAATTTATATTAATGAAAGACACGGTTTAGATAAGCAATCAATTCTAAGAATGCATCGATTTTTAAGAGAAGAGATTTCTAACTTTCCATAATTAATTTCACAAAGATCACAGGATCATGTCACAACATTGCATATTAATTCATGGCCTTGATTACAGGCTTCCCTGGTGGCTCAGATGGTAAAGAATCTGCCTGCAATGCAACAAACCTGGATTTGATCCCTGGGTCGGGATGACCCCTTGGGGAAAGGAATGGCAAACTACACCTGTATTCTTGTCTGGAGAATCCTATGGACAGAGGAGCCTGGCAGGCTACAGCCCATGAGGTCACAAAGAGTCAGATATGACTGAGCGACAAACACTTGATAATAGAATTCTAAAAAAGCTTATCTTCCTGGTGTAAAACACTTCAGTATACCTTTTATAGAACATACCATTTTTTCAGTAACCCAATGTCAAACCATTTCTCCTGAACAATTATAGATTTATGGCATTTATAAATTTATATCAATGGCCACTTTTAAAAAAAAAACATTTTCTATTTTTAAGCATGTTTTTTCTTTCTGGTTGAACATTTTTTGAGCCAAACAGATCAAGCCATTGTTACACATTCAAAAGCAATCAGTTCAGTTCAGTTCAGTCACTCAGTCGTGTCCGACTCTTTGCAATCCCATGAATCGCAGCATGCCAGGCCTCCCTGTCCATCCTCAACTCCCAGAGTTTACCCAAACTCACGTCCATTGAGTCGGTGATGCCATCCAGCCATCTCATCCTCTGTCGTTCCCTTTTCCTCCTGCCCCCAATCCCTCTCAGCATCAGAGTCTTTTCCAATGAATCAACTCTTCGCATGAGGTGGCCAAAGTACTGGAGCTTCAGCTTTAGCTGAAACTAAAGCTTCATTCCTCCCAAAGAACACCGAGGGCTGATCTCCTTCAGAATGGACTGGTTGGATCTCCTTGCAGTCCAAGGGACTTTCAAGAGTCTTCTCCAACATCACAGTTCAAAAGTATCAGTTCTTCGGTGCTCAGCTTTCTTCACAGTCCAACTCTCACATCCATACATGACTACTGGAAAAACCATAGCCTTGACTAGACGGACTTTTGTTGGCAAAGTAATGTCTCTGCTTTTCAATATGCTATCTAGGTTGGTCATAACTTTCCTTCCAAGGAGTAAGCATCTTTTAATTTCATGGCTGCAGTCACCATCTGCAATGATTTAGAAGCCCAAAAAAATAAAGTCTGACACTGTCTCCACAATTCCCTATGTATTTGCCATGATGTGATGGGACCAGAAGCCATGATCTTAGTTTTCTGAATGTTGAGCTGTAAGCCAACTTTTTCACTCTCCTCTTTCACTTTCATCAAGAGACTTTTTAGTTCCTCTTCACTTTCTGCCATAAGTGTGGTGTCATCTGCATATCTGAGGTTATTGATATTTCTCCTGGCAATCTTTATTCCAGCTTGTGTTTCTTCCAGCCCAGTGTTTCTCATGATGTACTTTGCACAGAAGTTAAATAAGCAGGGTGACAATATACAGCCTTGACATACTCCTTTAGCTAAATGTTAATAATTTTAATTGCACATTTTGAGTCAACTTTATATTATACATGCCAAGGATTTTCAACCAAGAAATTAAGCAGTAATTTTATCTTTCAGTTACAATCTAAGGGTGTTATATCTTCGAATGTGTTAGATTGTATCTCACAGGGTTTTATAATGGAAATTCTTGCATTACAAATCCATCATTTAACAGGCATACTTGGTAAATTATGCATTGGGCATGGAACTTATTTATTTAGAGAAACTTAGGTATATCAATACTAAAATCATTTATATGCTAAATGATTATTACCTTGGAAAGACTTTATTTGGAATGAATTATGCTTTGTTTTCAAAGTATGCGAAACTAAGAGAAATTTAATAATGCAATTGATTTTCTGGTAAAAGGAGGGAGAAAATTCCAAGAAAAAGTAGGCTAGCTTTCAGAAACAAGTTCATAGAAGTGTTTCTCCATAAGGCATGGGGTAGGGTAGATAAATGGCATGGTTTAGGCTACTTCACAGATAGTGTAAAAACACTTGTCCTGTGAATTATGTCAAAATTAGGAGAACACTGTTCTCTATAATCTACAACTGTGTGTAAATCAAAATACTGATTTGGTAAAATAATAATAATAATGAAGAATAAATGGCAAGAGCAATTTTTAATCTTTGTTCCTATGGTTATTTGGAAGAATTCTTGCGGGGGCGGGGGGGCGGAGCTATGTGATTAGTTAGGATAAAGAGATTGTGAACTGTTCCATGTCAAACAAGTGATCTTTCCCTAAAGAATTGTATTTGAAAAACAAAAATATTCAGCAAATTAAATTTCCCGAGAGTAAGGTTTGTACTTTCTCTGTAACTGTTAAAATTTTCCAATCAATGTAATAATCACATGGAAGTCATTATTTAGCCTTCTACATCAAGTAATTCTGGAATAAACATCACTGGCTAATAAAACACAATCCAAATTTATCAAGCAAGGAAAATTTATTAAATTATGGTATCAGCTATACATGCTGCTGCTGCTGCTAAGTCACTTTGGTTGTGTTGGACTCTGTGCGACCCCACAGACACATTGTAGTAAATACAGCCCTTGATTTGTCGTGTGTTCACTGAACTGCTTTACTTTGCCTGTTCAGTTCAGTTCAGTTCAGTCATGTCCGACTCTTTGCGACCCTATGAATCACAGCACGCCAGGCCTCCCTGTCCATCACCAACTCCCGGAGTTCACTCAGACTCACATCCATCGAGTCAGTGATGCCATCCAGCCATCTCATCCTCGGTCGTCCCCTTCTGCTCCTGCCCCCAATCCCTCCCAGCATCAGAGTCTTTTCCAATGAGTCAACTCTTCACATGAGGTGGCCAAAGTACTGGAGTTTCAGCTTTAGCATCATTCCTTCCAAAGAAATCCCAGGGTTGATCTCCTTTAGAATGTACTGGTTGGATCTCCTTGCAGTCCAAGGGACTCTCAAGAGTCTTCTCCAACACCACAGTTCAAAAGCATCAATTCTTATGCATTCAATGTTCTTTATAGTCCAGCTTTCACATTCATACATGACTTAGGGTTTGAAAAACCATAGCTTTGACTAGATGGACCTTTGTTGACAATGTAATGTATCTGCTTTTTAATACACTATCTAGGTTTATTATAGCTTTTCTTCCAAGGAGCAAGCTTCTTTTAATTTCATGGCTGCAGTCACCAACTGCAGTGATTTTGGAGCCCAAGAAAATAAAGTCTGTTACTGTAGAGGTACTCTATAGAAACTGAGATATATCTATCTCAACTTTTGTATCCATTAATGTATCCCCCCACTGGATCATTGAAAAAGCAAAAGAGTTCCAGAATAAACATTTACTTTTGCTTTACTGACTACAACAAACCCTTTGACTGTGTGGATCACAACAAACTGTGGAAAATTCTTAAAGAGAAGGGAATACCAGGCCACCTGACCTGCCTCCTGAGAAACCTGTATGCAGGTCAAAAAGCAACAGTTAGAACTGGACATGGAAAAACAGATTCCAAGTCAGGAAATGAGTGTATCAAGGCTGTTATTGTCACCCTGCTTATTTAATTTTCATGCAGATTACATCATGTGACATGCCAGGCTGGATAAAGCACAAGCTGGAATCAAGATTGCCAGGAGAAATAACAATAACCTCAGGTATGCAGATGACGCCACCCTTATGGCAGAAAGCAAAGAGGAACTAAAGAACCTCTTGATGAAAGTGAACCAAGAGAGTGAAAAGTTTGCTTAAAACTCAAAATTAAAAAAAAAAAAAAAAAAACTAAGATCATGGCATCTAGTCCCTTCACTTCATGGCAAATAGATGGGAAAACAATGGAAACAGTGACAGATTTTATTTTCTTGGGCTCCAAAATCACTGCAGACGGTGACAGCAGCCATGAAATTAAAAGACTCTTGTTCCTTGGAAGAAAAGCTATGACCCACCTAGACAGTGTATTAAAAAGCAGAGACATTACTTTGCTAACAAAGGTCCATTTAGTCAAAGCTATAATTTTTCCAGTAGTCATGTACGGATGTGAGAGTTGGACTATAAAGAAAGCTGAGTGCCAAATAATTGACGCTTTTGAACTGTGGTGCTGGAGAAGACTCCTGAAAGTCCCTTGGACTGCAAGGAGATCCAACCAGTCCATCCTGAAGGAAATCAGTCCTGAAGATTCACTGGAAGGACTGATGCTGAAGCTGAAGCTCCAATACTTCCAAAACTCACTGGAAAAGACCCTGATGCTGGGAAAGATTGAAGGCAGGAGGAGAAGGGGATGACAGAGGATGAGATGGTTGGATGGCATCACCGACGCGATGGACATGAGATTGAGTAGGCCCCAGGAGTTGGTGATGGACAGGGAGGCCTGGCGTGCTGCAGTCCCTGAAGCTGCAAAGAGTCAGACAGGACTGAGTGACTGAACTGAGCTGAATGTATCCCCCAAAATTCCTTTGATTTTAAAAATGTGTGTGAATGTCTATGTTCATGTGGATCTGAGTTATCTAATAAAGCTATCTATTTTTGTAGTTTTGCAATGTACCCAGTACTCTGAAATACTGTCTTTGATCTGGCCTCTTTGCCCTTTATCATCCTGGTCCATACCCAAGAAATGGGTGGATACATTGACCAAGAAATCAAAAGCAGAGGGGAAAAAAGAGCTTCTAACCTCTTTGTGTGTGTGTACGCACGCACTCAGTCGTGTTCAGCCCTCTGCAACCCCATGTACTGTAGCCAGCCAGCTTTAGAAAACAAAATAAATACATTTTGAATCAAACTAATTTAGTTTTGAATCTTGACTGATTCTGAATGTCCTTAGGTGAAGCACTAAAATACTTTCATTGTTTGTAAACTGCTCTTAATATTTGGTAGTTGTAGTACTGCTTAATACTTAATAATATGGTAATTGTGAGAATTAGGTGATGTATAGGAAAATTCCAGAGACTGGATGGTATGGGATATTCATTCCATTCATGACGATTGACTTTTCATGTTTGAGATAGCAGTTGCCTCACTTTGCAAGTTGCATTAGACTCAATATACTTCATTAGGTCACTTTTTAAATTTTTTTGATTTTTACATTTCTGACTCAGGACTAATAGCGTGTCGTAGTTTAATTGGAAACACTTTTTCTTTCTCATGGATGCATAAAATATAAAATATTTTTAACACTTGATTACATCTTAGATTTAATGAAATACAGTTAAATGCTTCCACATTTATTTTGAAATGGGCTCTAGGGAGAAAATTCCTTATAGAAAGATCTGGTCCTTAAGGTGATTAGACTATGTACACTGTTTTTGTTGAAAATTGCAAGAAGAAATGTCACTAGATTAAGAACATACATCTGAATTCCTTCTGGCAAAAACAGTGAAGTTACCCTAGAGATTTAGTTAGTACTCTATGTTTGACGCTTTTAATCAGCTGAACTTGCTGCTAGCTTCCTGTGTTCAGAGTTTTTCTCAAGCTACTATTGATCACTACTCCACGAAAGAAATTGATACGAAAACATTTTTGCTTTATAATGCATATGAATTTGTGGGGAAGATTAGCAACAGCTGCTTTGATCTGACAGCACATAATAATTGTTAAAGTGGATCAATGAAACTTCCATTTACTTTAGTACATTAAATGAAAGAAATCTGTTGCTCAAAACCCCTATTTCTAGCAAGGCAATTTACATTTTCAGAGTATCTGGCACTCAGGTTTGGATGTAGGATCTATTTATTTTTGAGGCTTTGGCCGTGGCTTATTTCAGTCATACGACCTTGGGCAAATCATTCGATCCAATTCTTAGCTTCTTCATCTGTAAAGCAACTATAGCAATTCCAAAAACAATACTTCCCTGTCCTTTCTATTGCTGGCCTGTGGGAATTTTAGGTATGTGGATGGAATTACTCAGGAAGTGAAATATACTGTCTGTGTTGAGCAGCATAAGTAGGAGAGAGACCACCACTGTCTAACAAGCTAATCAGATTTGGCTGGGGATGCTGTCCTTCTGTCACAGGCCAATTGTTTGAAAGACAGGTTTAACTTCTTGATTCTTCTCTCCACTTAAATATGAATCATCAAACTATTAGATAAGGTGATTCAGCTCTGAGATGACATTAAGATCTTTCAGCTCTGCGTCTTGCCGCCCTCTTCAAGTTTTGCACATCCACAGTCTTCTCTGAATTTATTGTGGGAGGATAGAACTGCGCTGACTTTGTGAAAACTTTAGGAAGTAAGATCAATTATTTGTCCCCTTGAACATATGCCTAAGGTTCCACTCATGGCCACCTGGACATCAGCTTTTGGTGACTTAATCCAAAGACATGATTCTAATGATGTCCCCCATGATTTTTATCTTTTTGCTATTCAACCAAACACTAGTCTAAGTACTGTTATAAGAGATTTTGACCTTAAAATAAGATTATCCAAGATTATCTGCGATAATCCCTGGTGGCTCAGAGGTTAAAGCGTCTGCCTCCATTGCGGGAGACCCAGGTTTGATCCCTGGGTCGGAAAGATCCCCAGGACAAGGAAATGGCAATCCACTCCAGTATTCTTGCCTGGAGAATCCCATGGACAGAGAAGCCTAGTAGGTTACAGTCCATTGGGTCGCAAAGAGTCGGACACGACTGAGCGACTTCACCTTACCTCACCTCACCTAAGATTATCTGCACAGGCCCTTAAAAGCCCGAAGAAGGCAGACGAGATATGAGAGGGCTGGTCAGAGAGATCAGAAGTGTGAGAAAGGCTTGAGCTGCCATTTCTTGTTTTGAAGATGAAACCCCAGGGCAGGTGGGCAGCCTCTAGATGTTGACAGCTACCCAGTGTTGTCAGCCAGCCAAGACATGGGGATTTTAGTCCTACAACCACCTGGAACTTTTACCAGGAAGTAGATCCTTCTCTAGAACTTCTATAATGAATGCAGGGTGGCAGACACCTTGATTTCAGCCCTATTAGCTTCTGATCATATTATTTAACCAAGTCCATTGGCTCCATACCCTTAAAACATTCAATATCACCACTATGATGACCTACAAGACCTTCTAGAAAGAAAGTGAAAGCTGCTCACTCTGACTCTTTGCGACCCCATGGACTATACAGTCCATGGAATTTTCTAAACCAGAATAATGGAGTGGGTAGCCTTTCCCTTCTCCAGGGGATCTTCCTAACCTAGGAATTGAACCCAGGTCTCCCACATTGCAGGTGGATTCTTTACCAGCTGGATCATAAGGGAAGCCCAAGTATACTGGAATAGGTAGCCTATCCCTTCTCCAGGGCATCTTCCTGACCCAGGAATCGAACCAGGATCTCCTGCGTTGCAGGCAGATTCTTTACCAACTGAACTATCAGGGAAGCCCCTGATATCAAGTGACCTCTTGCCACCTCTAGACCTTCTAGAGCTAACAGCAAAAAAAAGATGCCCTTTTCATTATAGGGGACTGGATTGCAAAAGTAGGAAGTCAAGAGATACCTGGAATTAACAAGCAAGTTTGGCCTTAGAGTACAGAATGAAGCAGGGCAAAGGCTAACAGAGTTTTGCCAAGAGAACGCACTGGTCATAGCAAGCACCTACTTCCAACAGCACAAGAGACGACTCTACACATGAACATTACTGGATGGTCAATACCAAAATCAGATTGATTATATTCTTTGCAGCCGAAGATGGAGAAGCTCTATATACAGTCAGCAAAAAACAAGACCAGGAGCTGACTGTGGCTCAGATCATGAACTCCTTATTGCCAAATTCAGACTTAAATTTGAAGAAAGTAGGGAAAACCACTACACCATTCGGATATGACCTAAATCAAATCCCTTATGATTGTACAGTGGTAGTGACAAACAGATTCAAGGGATTAGATCTGATTGACAGAGTACCTAAAAAACTATGGACAGAGATTCGCGACATTGTACAGGAGGCAGTGATCAACAGCACCCCCAAGAAAAAGAAATGCAAAAAGGCAAAAATGGTTGTCTGAGGAGGCCTTGCAAATAGCTGAGAAAAGAAGAGAAGCTAAAGGCAAAGAAGAAAAGGAAAGATATATCCATCTGAATGTAGAGTTCCAAAGAAAAGCAAGGAGAGATAAGAAAGCCTTCCTCAGTGATCACTGCAAAGAAATAAAGGAAAATAACAGAATGGGAAAGACTAGAGACCTCTTCAAGAAAATTAGAGATACCAAGGGAACATTTCATGCAAAGATGGGCTCGATAAAGGGCAGAAATGGTATAGACCTAACAGAAGCAGAAGATATTAAGAAGAGGTAGCAAGAATACACATAAGAATTGTACAAAAAAGATCTTTATGACCCAGATAATCACGATAGTGTGATCACTCACCTAGAGCCAGACATCTTGGAATGTGAAGACAAGTGGGCCTTAGAAAGCATCGCTATGAACAAAGCTAGTGGAGGTGATGGAATTCCAGTTGAGCTATTTCAAATCCTAAAAGATGATGCTGTGAAAGTGCTGCTCTCAATATGCCAGCAAATTTGGGAAACTCAACAGTGGCCACAGGACTGGAAAAGGTCAGTTTTCATTCCAATCCCAAAGAAAGGCAATGCCAAAGAATGCTCAAACTACCACACAATTGCACTCATCTCACATGCTAGTAAAGTAATGCTCAAAATTCTCCAAGCCAGGCTTCAGCAATACGTGAACCGTGAACTTCCTGATGTTCAAGCTGGTTTTCGAAAAGGCAGAGGAACCAGAGATCAAATTGCCAACACCTGTTGGATCATATAAAAAGCAAGAGCGTTCCAGAAAAACATCTACTTCTGATTTATTGACTATGCCAAAGTCTTTGACTGTGTGGATCACAACAAACTGTGGAAAATTCTGAAAGAGATGGAAATAGCAGATTACCTTACCTGCCTCCTGAGAAATCTGTATGCAGGTCAAGAAGCAACAGTTAGAATCGGACATGGAACAACAGACTGGTTCCAAACTGGGAAAGGAGTATGTCAAGGCTGTATATTGTCACCCTGCTTATTTAACTTTCATGCAGAGTACATCATGCAAAATGCCAGGCTGGATGAAGCACAAGCTGAAATCAAGATTGCTGGGAGAAATATCAATAACCTCAGATATACAGATGGCACCACTCTTATGGCAGAAAGCAAAGAGGAACTAAAGAGCCTCTTCCTGTGGTGTTGGAGAAGACTCTTGAGAGTCCCTTGGACTGCAAGGAGATCCAACCAGTCCATCCTAAAGGAAATCAGTCCTGAATATTCATTGGAAGGACTGATGCTGAAGCTGAAACTCCAATACTTTGGCCACCTGATGTGAAGAACAGACTCACTGGTAAAGATCCTGATCCTGGGAAAGATTGAAGGCAGGAGGAGAAGGGGATGACACAGGTTGAGATGATTGGATGGTGTCACTGACTCAGTGGACATGAGTTTGAGCAAGCTCCGGGAGTTGGTGATAGACAGGGAGGCCTGGTGTGCTGCAGTCCATGGGGTCTCAAAGAGTTGGACATGACTGTGTATCTGAACTGAACTAAACTGATTGTGTATGCAGTTAAATTTGTGGCAGTTTGTTATGGTGGCAAGAGTAAATGAATACCCTATCCATCTATCTATTCATCCATCTATTTAGCAAATATTTATTGAGTTAAGAATGCCCAGGAACTGATGATAAAGCAATGACAAAGAGATTAACATTCTTGTCCTCATGGAATTTATTTTAGTGACTATATATATCCAGACATTTGAAAAGACCCTAGAGTTTCTAGTTTATTGCTATTTGATTCTCTAGGCCAATTAGATTAGAATAAGTCTAGACCTATGAAGCATTCCTGACATTGGAGAATGCTCTAGATAAAGCATTATCCCCCATGGTCTATGTCTTATGCCTTTGGATGGACTCTCAAATTTACTTGGTTAATAGTTTCAGGTCTAATAGTCTCAGATGCTCTTTGGATGAGTTTATAAACACAACACACATATCATAAAGTAGTTCTTGGCAAAGATTTAGCAGGAATTATGTATAAAGGAGCACTTAACAAAGATTCAGCAAAATTTGGTCCTAGAAATTCTAAGAGACAGCTGATTAACAATATTTAGTGACTCCAGTTCAACACTGTCTTACATATTTGAAAGTTGCTAACACCACCACAGATCTTAAAAGTTCTTATCACAAGGAAAACAAACTTGTAATGATGTAAGGTGACAGGTGTTAACTCAACTTCATCTGGTAATTATTTCATAATATATACATATATCAAATTATAATGCTTTACAATTAAACTTATACTATGTGTCAAAGACATCTCAGTAAAGCTGGGAATCAAAACAAACTAAATCACAATATGTGAAGGTTGCTCACTTAAGGAGCGTCTCCTATAATCTCCCCAGGAATGGAAAAGTGGAACCAGGCTGAGGCGGCAGATTCCCCCATTCTTCTACAAGAAGTTAATGGTCATGGTGGTAAATCGATATCTTTCTTATATAGCTCGCTATTTCATTTGCTCAGAAAATGCACTAAGTCTAAGCAGCACTCTTCTTTCCACTGAAGAGTCTCAACAAGTCTCCCACCAAATTTAGGATTTTCCTGTCCCAAATCTGTGCCCTGACCTCAGGGTCAATTACCAAAGATATAGAAGAGGTTGGGGGGTGGTGTATGGTCATAAGGAAGCGCCAGTTTGCTTTCTTCTGAGGGTGGAAACCTCCTTCACTACTCAGGTCTCTGCAGAGGCGCGTCTTGACTCGGACACAGGGCAAGGCTGCAAAGGTGTCTGATGCATTTGGTAAATGGGAAATGGCTGCAAGACAGCACACTTTCAATCTTTCAAGGATTTCTAGGAGAGGGGGGTGGCAGAGGATGAGTTAGTTAGAGAGCATCACCAACTCAATGGACATGGATTAGAGCAAACTCTGGGAGACCCTGGAGGACAGAGGAGCCTGGCGTGCTGCAGTTCAAGAGATGGACACAGGGGAGGATTTGCTGTGCCGGCACACGGTAAACACTCCATTTTTTATTCAATGAATCAATGAATAATGTACTGTGTGGTCCTCTCTGGCAACTTCCAAATAACTGGTAAAAACACACTGCTCTCGGCGGCTCTTGGCGTTTGTCTGCTGCATTTGTCTTCCTGGAGGTATGAGACCAGACCAGCCTTAAGGGAAGAGAAAGCAGGCCCAGGGGACCCCAGCAAGCAAAGGCCAGCTCGGCAGGTGTTTAAGAAAAGAAGCGTGTGAGCAGATTTTGACAGGCTTGTCATCACACCCTTCCCCTTATTACATTGTTGCCTAAAACCCTAACAGAAATTTTTAAAAATTGTGGTTGTTCCTCACAAAAATGTAAACATTGCACTGCTTCCCTTGAATATCATCATTCTATACTCACAGTTTATAAGAAACTTTGAAAGGGCTTCCCTGACAGCTCAGTTGGTTAAAAAAAAAAAAAAATCCACCTGCAATGCAGGAGACCCTGGTTCGATTCCTGGGATGGGAAGAGCTGCTGGAGAAGGGATAGGCTACCCACTCCAGTGTCTGGGCTTCCCTGGTGGCAAAGACAGTAAAGCACCTGCCTGCAATGTGGGAGACCTGGGTGCGATCCCTGGGTCGGAAAGATTCCCTGGAGAAGAAAATGGCAAACCACTCCAGCACTCTTGCCTGGAAAATTCCATGATGGAGGAGCCTGGTAGGATACAGTCCATGAGATGGCAAAGAGTTGGACATGACTGAGTGACTTCACTTGAAAGGATAACACATTTTCTAGACAGACCTACATCTCGCCACCTGGTTAGATGGTTATTTACGATATTTACAAGAAAGCAATACACTCACACAGAAACATAGATAATATTTAATGATTTCCATTAGAAGAACTACAAACTCCTCAAAACCTTTATGTGTATAAACACTCAACCAGACTGGAGGTAGAAACAGAGCGTGCAACAGTGGGAGAATTACTGGGCAATAATCTTGCTAGCATGGCCCAATTATATTATTGCTTTTAAAATTTAAATATTGTATCATTAATTAGCTTTCTAGTTTGTGATAAAGATAACTTCAAGCCTCAAGAAATAAATTTTAAGAAAAAAATACGGGATTCATCTGGAGGAAGTAGAGGCGGAGGTGTAATAGTTTTGCAAAATCTAAAAGTCACTGAAAGAAGCGTCATTTTTTTGTTCACCGCCATCTCAAAATGGATATAAATAGGCTCACAAAAAGCTGATATTAAAGTACTGTGTTTTGGGGGAAAAAGTAAATTGATCTTGGAAGGATCCAAACAGAACTGTACTTGTAATAACCCTGCCATCATTACTTTTTTCTTTATTACTTGGAACATTAATTCAAGATGTCTATGAGAGCCTCATACAGAAAGCAGGCAAGCAAAGAAATATCAATAATATCTGCAGTTTTTTTAAGGAAATGTGTCTATTGTATTTCTCAATTCCTCCTTCACTGATGGTTAAGCTGATGCTGACTATATCCATTCCTCCTTGCTGTCAATGTGAAAAATATAGATGTTTGAGGAGGACGATAGAAATGGAGAGCTTATTTCCGACTAGGCGGAAAACTCCTCCTGCAGGCTGGTGTTGGGCTCGAGAAAACCGGGGCGAGCGCGGCGCGGAGCCGAGCTGGGCCGCGCGCGGCCGGCGCTTCGTCGGCGGCGGGACCGAGGGCTTTCAGGGCCGCCCCACGACTGGGCAGGTCAGGCTTCCAGGGGAGGCCGCGCGTGGCCCGAGGGCCGAGACTGCTTTGAAGGCGGCGGCGGCTGTGCTCCGAGCCACCCCAGCCCCTGGAAGGACGGGCCCTGTGTGCTCCCAGCAGTGGGCAACATGATGAGAAGCGAACCGAGCCCGGGAAGAGGACCGGGGCGCCGGGGCCCGGAATTTCCCGGCCCGGGGTGAGCGCGCGTCTCTTCCAAGCGGGAGGGAGCGAGGCTCTGGGGTCTTTTCCGCCTGGATGGCGGCTTCCGGAAGGGCAGAGGGCCGGAGCCCGACACTGGAGGCGAACGCGGGGGTGGGAACCGCGTTGCGGGTGGGGTCCGGCTCCGGGCGGCGTGGCTCCTGTGCTCGGGTCCGCCTCCCCGGCCCCGACAGCCCTGTGCGGCGAGGCCTGCGGAGCCAGGGGGCTACATAAGGCGGAGAAACAGAGGCGCAGCCGTTTCCCGCTGCCAGCTTCCAGTCCAGGGCAAACCCAAGCAGGGAGAGAGGAGAGTACTGGAGGTAGAGGAAGTTTCCAGCTTTGATCAGTTCTGTTAAAAGAAGGGACTGGAAGCACTGGAATTGCGCATGTGACTCAAAGTGCCTGAGGAACCTCTGAGTGAATGGAATAACGCGGGCCTTGCTGAGTTTCATGCAGTGTCAGGGCAAGGCTCCCCCCACTGAAGGAGGCTTTAAAAAACTTTCTTTTTTGGTCTCCAACCTGCTTTTAAATTTGCCTTTTAATTATGTCATGAATAACGATTATTCAATGCAACAATTACACTGGTGACATTCTTATTTTTCTCTGCAGTGCCCACATAGAGACCCCTAAAAAGCCATTTTTTGGTGCTCCTGAAAGATTTTCATATAAAGGAAAATGAGAATGAGACCTTAATTATCTGTAAATCCAGAACAGGTGATATTTTAGGTGACTTAAAAAGTACAAAGTATGATCCGGCCGAATATAGGAGCCTCCTTAAATTAAAGCTTTAGAAATCATTATATGCTTTTTTGGTCCGATTAAGTAAAACTTTCTTTCTGCATAAACAGAAAAGAACACTTTATTTCCCCCTCTTGGGTTAGTATTTGCATGCTTGCTCACTGGGGGTCCATTGTGAGCTTTTGTATACACTCAAGCGTATTACACAGATATCCGGAGGCATATCTCAAAGGCCTTAGCTGAACTGGTGGAATCTCCTGCTCAGAAAGGTGCCAGCGAGCAGTGGGAGGGCTCAGGACTGGGAACCAGCTGGCATCAGATCCCTTGGTCTGTAGGTCTCTGTGGAGTACTCAGAGGGGGCCCGATGGCTAACAAAACACACGCTGCAAACAGAGCTTAGACAGGTTAACAAATGGCCGGCTGTCCCCACTCTCTCCCTGCCTCTGGGCAGGCCAGGAAATAGAATCCCCCCAGCCTGAGAGAGGTCAGGAAGCCCTACAGAGGAGGACGCTGTTCTCCACGTCAGAGCGGGATCCGCGAAGGTTCCTGGGAGGCTGGCTGTTTCCTGAGAGTCTTCGGCCTGGTTGAGGATGGTCTCTTGAGGTCAAGGACCAGGGTGTGGGCCACGTGGCCCATTCGAGTGAGCAGGCGGTGGGGCACGGATGGCCCCTCAGTTCCAGCCCCCCATTAAGTCTTTCTTTCCGCACGACCTGCGGCCCTCTTTCGTTGTTCAGTCGTGTCTGAGTCTTGGCGACCCCACGGACTGCAGCACACCAGGCTTCCCTGTGCATCACCATCTCCCAGAGTTTGCACAGACTCGTGTCCATTGAGTCCATGATGCCATCCAACCATCTCATCCTCTACTTCAGTTTAGAAGTGGTGAATGGAAATTGATTTTTTTTACAACTAACTAAAAATGCAAATTGTTCTTGATCTACTAAACTTGCCTTTGATCCAGGACTATCAAGATGTGCCTGGGTGCTGAATTTGTCTGCAGTTCAGAGTTCTTCTGACAGTCTGATCCCTTTAGGTGACCTTACATGGTGGGAGCAGTGGTGAAACTAGAATGATGAGGCAAATGCAAGTGAACCTGGGACGCCCGGGATGAAACCTGGACACTAAGCATTGTTAAGATTCATACAGAGAAACCACAAACATAAAAGCTACTTAGACACTGAAAGCAGTGTCTGTCTTGGAAAGAGGCTCCATCGGGGCAGGCAGTTCCTGATGGATCTCTGGTTCACCAAGGCAAAGCCCTTTGATTAAATACTTCTGCCTTCTTCTGAAGTGAACTGAGGGGTCCAAAGGAGGAGTTAGAACTATCTTCTGGGGAGGGAGAGCTGGACAGTAAAAGTTTATCTCTGATGGAATATCTCTGCAAGCAGGAACTATTAGCAACTAGAAAACAAAGTTTGTATTGCATTTTTGACTACTGGCACATTAAAAAAAATATACTGATTCTTGAATATTTATTTTTCATCTAATCACCTCACTGAAATCTTATATTAATCTAACAGATTGAATTTCACTTTCTTTGAGGGAACACAGAACCACCTATGTATCATTTTCTCCATCTTGTGAGATAGGCGATAGACTACAGGTTAACGCCGGGCAGTCGGTAAAGCAACGTCACTCACGTCTCCTCATCCACCCTCATTACTCTCATGCTGCCCGCGCGTCTACGACATCATCGCCCAGGGTTCTCTGCAGGCCACTGAGCTGTTTGTCTTCTTCCCAACAACTCGCTTTCCACACCAAGGAGACTAAGGCACAGAGCGGTTCTGCAGCCAGTCCAGGCTCACAGGCCCTGAGCCAGGGGGCCCGCCCCAGAAGCATGGCGCCGTGCCTTCACTCTTAAACACCCCCCCGCCGCTTGCTTTTCCACATATTGTCCCACTTGTCCTGGTTCACAAGCGGAATCCCTATTTACTGATCCAAACCGCATTCAGGCAGACTGGCCTGACCCCCTCACCAGCTGGGTGGGCAGGGACAGGCGCAGATGATGCAGTCTGCCGCCTAGAGCGGGTGCCTGCGGTCCTCTCCTCGGAGGGTGGCGGCAGTGCCCTTGGGAGCCTGGGACATCCCGGGAAGCACCCAGTGTGAAGGCATCTGCTGACTCTCTTTCTTAGTTTGCAGCATTACCAAAGAGGAAAAAAAAAAAATCAATTTCCTGCCATCTCTTCTACTCCAAACATACCTAGATCTCTTTCCCTTCTTAACTAAACACTCACTTCCTGATGAAAGGAAAAGGAAGAGAGCTTTTCCTCATTGTTAAACCAGGGAGTTCTCATCAGGCTTTAAGCAGCTAGGTCCGGTTCAGTGATGGTGATGTGATGGAATGAATGGAAGGCATGCAAAACCTCTGGCTTTACTCATCAAGGGCGGAGCTGTACCACCACACACCCTGGGAAAGAGTTACCTGGTCTAAGTTGAAGAGCCTCCTTCCCAAATTCAAGCCCTTACTGGAACCTCTGAAGTTGGCCTTATCTGGAAATCAGGTTATTGCCGATGTAATTACTAAAGTGAAGATGAAGTCATATGGGAATAGGGTGGGCCCCTAGTCCAAGCCTGACAAGGACAGGTGTCTTTATAAGAAGTAGAGATGAGACTCAGAGACAGACACATAGGGGAAACGTCATGTGGAGATGGAGGCAGCCACTGAAGTGATGCCTCTACAAGCCAAGGAACCCCAAAGATGACTGGACCCACCAGAATCGAGGAGAGAGGCAGAGAACAGATTCTTCCCAAAAGACTGAGAGTCCCTTGGACTGCAAGGAGATCCAACCAGTCCATCCTAAAGGAAATCAGTCCTGAATATTCATTGGAAGGACTGATGCTGAAGCTGAAACTCCAATACTTTGGCCACCTGATGTGAAGAACGGACTTACTGGAAAAGACCCTGATGCTGGAAAAGATTGAAGACAGGAGGAGAAGGGGGACGCCAGAGGATGAGATGGTTGGATGGCATCACCGACTCAATGGACATGGGTTTGAGCAAGCTCCGGGAGTTGGTGATGGACAGGGAAGCCTGGCGTGCTGCAGTCCTTGGGGTCGCAAAGAGTCAGACACAACTGAGGGATTGAACAAAACAACAACAACCACCACCAAAAACTGGAGGGCATGACTCTGCTGACACCTTGGGTGTGGACTTCTGGCCTCCAGAACTGACACAGTACTTTCTGGTTATTTAAGCTGCTCAGTCTGTGGTAATTCATTACGGTGGCCCTACACAGCCTGCACAGCCTTCAGAAGCAGATTCTGATCCCCTTGGTCACCATCCTAGCAGGTCATGTGTTTCAAGATATAGAGACACTGAGAAGAATGTTTATTCTGGGCAGATGCACCCCTGATGGTCTATAGGGAAGAGCACGCAGAGGCAGTTGAAAGTATGTGCCTGCCCCCAGCATAATGGTAAGACTTCACAGTGGTAAGATGGCCATTTTATGGACTGACCACGTACAGGGGCATCAGGTGAGGGCACGGAAGCCTCTTTTCCCAGGACCTTCTGTCCCATGGGACTGCTCTCTTGGATCACTGCAGAACCATCAGTGTTCACAGATGCATGTGTCCACCATCTCCATCCTATAAGATTGTCAAGGCTCTAGAAGATCTTGTAAGGAATTCTTGGAAGAAAAGACATTGAACTTGGAGAAGTGAAGATTGAAGTGGTACGAAAGTTTTATATATCGTTTGCTGGCCTGTCATTTGGAAAAGGGACTAGACATTATCCTGTGTGGTTCAGATGAGAGATATAAACCAGAAAGTAATATCTGGCATATATTTCACTTACTTTAGGGAGTGATTTTCTCTTTGGAAATAGGACAAGCTAGCTCATGAAGTGGTGTTGGAGAAGACTCTTGAGAGTTCCTTGGACAGCAAGGAGATCAAACCAGTCCATCCTAAAGGAAGCCAACACTTAATATTCACTGGAAGGACTGATGCTGACGCTGAAGATCCAATACTTTGGCCACCTGATGCAAAGAGCTGAATCATTGGAAAAGACCCTGATGCTGGGAAAGATTGAGGGTAGGAGGAGAAGGAAATAACGGGCGATGAGATGATTGGGTGGGATCATTGACTCAATGGACTTGAGTTTGAGCAAACTCCGGGAGACAGTGACGGACAGGGAAGCCTGGCGTGCTGCAGTCCATGGGGTGGCAAAGAGTCGGACACGACTCAGTGACCGAACAACATCATCTCATGAAGTAGTGGGGCTGTTTAGGATAGGACTGGATAAACAAATAATGGCCATACAGACTAGGTGAGTGAATACATTTCACACAACCACATATTAAGCAACTGATTGTTCTCGGTGTACCACACTCTGCTCAGAAAAAAGAAAGTTCAACACAGTTTGGCCATGAAACTAATAGTCTGATAAAGTGTAGTTTAGTAAATTTGGAGAGGGGCATAGATCAAAGGGCAGTTACGTGAATCTGGCATCTCTTAGACTCTATGATTCTTTTCACACCAGCTAGTTATGTATGAGTAGAAGAAGAGTTCAGGAGAGTTTAGATAGAAACATGATCATCCTAAATCCACCTTTCAGGAATTGTGGCGTAGTATTCTATTAATAATAGTTTGCTCTGTAAACTTAGGACATTAACATAAACATAACGACGCTGAAGAAAACATAAAGCAAATTTCTAAATTGTGCTAAAATTTGTACAGAATTCCATGGGGTGGGGGGACTCTTAATTCAAAATTAAATTAAAAGCTCTGTGAAATAAACTTTATGCAAGTCAATTGTAAGATGTAAGAACTAAAGAATTTTTTTGTAAACAATCAGCTCTCAAAAGTTCATCAGCATTTTAAAGGACCATAAAAATAGGTCCCATAGAACTCATGGAAATACATGAAGAGTATATGAAACAGGTTGACTGGGAATTCTTAGGTTCTCATTAACAGCTGTTTAAATAGACTATTAGTGGAAAACAGTTGTTTCTATTTTTCAGAAACTAGTTAAATATCAGGTACAGATCTGGTACAAACTTTTCAAAATCCCAAAAATTCAATTTAATGCTTTATTTCCTGTGTTATTTAATGTGTCTGAATTTGAGTTGAAAAGTTTAAATCTCTTTTCACGGACTTCTATAGGCTACAGCATGCATTTTAGGAAGTATTCATAGATAGATCTAAGACTGTTTGATGTTCACATACATGGGCACATGTTATCTCATTATTTCATTTACTTATGCATATTCTGTGACATAAAATTGATGTATTATTAGAGCTGTTGATATATGGAATCTCCAAACTCTTTCCATTAGAAGCTATTTCAGGACTACTGGTGCAATTAGAAAAAAAAGTACCCAAGTAGGGATTGCCTCTGAAAGGCAGGGTAGTTGGAAAACTCTACCCTGCTGGCAGAGCCCCATGTTTTAACTGTAAATGTTTTAATGCCATTTATTGGCTCATGTTTCTCAAAGGTAATACACTGCATTGTTAATTCTGTAGCTACATCTCTGAAAGCTGTAAATTGAGCATTCCCACCATCTTCATTTTCTGAAAACTTTAATAATGTTTGTGAAAGATCAAAGGAAAGAAAAGATTGCTGTCATAGAAACTCTTATCTCTCTTTCTCTCCGCAGCAGTCACTGGAAAGTCAGCCTGTCTTAGATGTCCACGATTCATTACTCAGAATTAAAGAAAACAAGTTCAAGCTTAGATGCTAGTTTGCATCTTCCAAAGAGAACCCTGATCCAGTGACCCCTGGCTTGTCACACTTGGCTTCTCTTTTAAAAATAAGGACCTACCCCCAGACATCTGACACATAGCCAGGAAGGGATGCATTAGAGAACCAGCTATCCCTGAGTGAGTCACAGAGTCCTTAATTTATTTGGCCTCCACCTGGTGTTGGCAATCAGAGGCAGGATGAGTCCTTTGAAACAAAGGTGCTGCTGAGCTGGGTAAACCAGGAGGTCACGCCTCACTCACAGGCCCACAGAAGGACCAGGGGATGAACTACCATCAGGGGACATAATACATTAAATCACCTACCCCTGTGCGCTATACTAATTTCTATAGCATCACTGCATTGGTTTACAGTATCATATACGTGTATAACATTGTGTGTGTACATAATGTTGTCTGGGGCTTCCCGGGTAGCACTACTGATGAATCTGCCTGCCCACGCAGGAGACAAAGGGGACGCAGACTTGATCTTTGGGTCGGGAAGATCCCTTGGAGGAGGAAGTGGCGACCCACTCAACTATTGCCTGAAAAATCCCATGGACAAAGCAGCCTGGCGGGCTACCGCCCATGAGGTCGCAGAGAGTTGGAAAGGACTGAGCGACGGAGCACACATGCGTAATGTTGTCAGATGATAATGACTCTCTCGTTTAATAGTCAAGGCCAGGCCCCACGTGAAGGGGCGGCCACGATCTCACTTTGCCGACCTCACAGAAAAGACGTTATCCAAGTGTTATGTGCAGATGAAGAAGTTTAAGTTCTGAGAAGTTACATGATCTGCCTAAGGTCACATCTCTTCTGCTCTCAAATGTTACTCTTTATCCCACTTTGCAGTTCACTCACTTGTCTGTTGCATTTTTTTTTTTTAAGCACAGTCTAATTACAAACCCTTGAAAGTGTGTTATTCATAAACAGAAATTCCAGCCACTCTGTGTCCTAGAGCAGGGCTGATCTTGTGGGGCTGGGGTACGTTTCCACGCCTATAGATGGAGCTGGGGACACAGACTGTGCCAACAGCGGCAGCCGCTCCTCCGGGTTCTGCTTATCCCCACTAGTCCCCTGGGGAGACCACTGGCCCGGTGGTACATTGACAAACCGCTCGGCCCCTCTGATCACTTCAGACAAGGTCCAGCTGACATGAAAACAGGACAGAAATTGCAAAAAAAGAACAGGCAGTCGAATTATGCTAAAGCTTGTGCTTTGAAAGAACACTAGCAGAAGGACAAGGTCACTATATTTGAAGGAATAGCCCCTCTTTCTTGCTTTCTTTCAGTCATTTATATTGGGTCTCAGTCTCAAAAACATTTTGCTATAGAACTGGAAAGAAATATATCTTTGACTATGAATTGAGCAAGACATCGATTATGCACAAGTAGGGGAAAAGGAAACAGGAAATGAAGTTGCTCTCAGAAACGCCAAAATTAAGAATGAAATTTTTTTTCCTATTCTTAATGCTGCAAATTTCTAATCTATTTTTAGGTAAATATATCTGTCACTAAAGACATCTGCTTAAATAAAAATGTATATGTGGTTCTGTGGATATGAATAGAATATAGTCATGACGCAACATTTATTAAAATGCTATCAAAGCTAAATTGTTTTTAGGCTGAAAATACTATTGTAATTGGGAATCCTGTGATGAGCTTCTACTGGCAGGATTGGAGCTGTGGAAATAGGCACTTCGAAGAATAGCTTTGCGTTGTAGAGCTAGAATGCTCCGATTTGGTAATAGGACCCTCTGGAAATACAGCAAACTGCATTCTGGAATTGTACTGACAGGTTTCTAAGATAAGTGGAAAATGAAGCTGAAGCTAATATTTTTCCCCTCAAATGTCAGAAAGATATTAACCAGGAAAATAGTTGAATGTCAAATTCCTGGTGCCTCCATTTAGAAACGTTCCAAAATAATTAGCTGTGTGTGGGACCAATTAAGGCTGTGATAGAAACGATAAAATCTCTTGATAAAATCGAAATAGGGGTATATTCCTAAACCCAATCACTTCTTTTGTGAAGCATATGAACATTTATAAGTTAAAGAATTAAATAAGTATTGATAGTATCACTATAATGAGGCAGACACGGGAGCCAATTGGTTTGAACAGTCTAGGGCTCCCAGGAGATTTATCTGTCTTCCTGGCAGCTGTACTTATAGGGTTCCTTGAGGATGAGGAGATTATAATCACCTTTTGAATATCACTGTTTGCCTTCTTTTATACAAAGACATAAATGATGCTTAGATTCCAGCTCCAGGTCCAAGGACCAGGAGGACATTAACCCATGTGGGGGCGGCCCCTACTCCCACTCCAGCAAGGTGGAAAAGACGCTGGTGCTCCCCTTTCACAGCCGCCAAGCACAGAAGGAAACGCTTCCGCAGGAGAAGAGTCACAGCGGAAAACTGGAGCCAGTAAGGGTCCACATATCACAGGCTCCTGTGAGGGTTACTGAGGACACATTTGCGAGTCACACAACTCAGAAGTGTTGACTATAACTGAGATTTCTGGGAGTGGGTGTTCCCTGATTTTTTCATCTCTGACTTTATCTCTAGCATTTCTGATTTATCTCTATCTCTTATTTGATGCTGTTAGACAGTAAAAGTATGAATTATGAATCAAGAATACTTGAGCAAGTTTCACCAAGTAGAAATGCTGTAACTAAGTTTCAGTTTAGATCATAAAGGTTGAATTACTAACACCCAACTTTTACTTTCCTGAAAGGGTAACCATCTCATCTAAATGTCTACATTAATTCTATAGTTCTTAAATATTTTGCAATGTGTGTCAATTAATCCCATTATGAGCATTCTTAAGCTCCTATAACCCTAGCTGAAGTCGTTTTTACTAAACATACTTAATATTAAACATATAAGTAGGTCCTGCTACTAAAAGATAGCTATAGACTCTGATGAATCCATGATTCCCTGAATAGTCTGCCTGATATAAGGAGACTTTTAACAGCAATTTAGGAATTATATGAAAAATAATGATTCCAAACAAAGGTCTGGTTTGTGACGGAAGCTGTCATATGTGCAGGTTTTGGTTGGATTTTTTTTCCTTTCTATACAATGAGCAGATTATATTGCAAAGTTTTCATGCACTGTTCCACTAAATTACTAACTTATTTACATGGCTGTCAGAAATTAACTTCAAATGTTGACTTACACCGTGCATATGCGAAATATGAGACTTCAAAGTTAGCAACATGAAAGAAGATTAGATTCACATAGTTTCAACAGGTACAAAAGGAAAATCACATTGTCAATAAACAGATGTACATTCACTGCCTCCCAGGAGGTCAGCACAGCTTGCTCATACCTTCGTTTGGGTGAAGCAGATTCACTTGAGTGCACCAGTGCTTTCCAGTATACAGAATAATATTTTTTTTAATAAATGCATCAGCATATATTTTTTTAAATCAGTACTTACCATCAGCTAAGTAACTAAGTAACAGTAAGACTATCTGTTTTTCTATTTTTTTTTAAGAAATAGGAGAACATGTATTAAAACTCCAAACAATTTTAATAATATTGTTTTTAAAATTCATCCTAAATCAATTAATAAATGGCAGCCCACTCCAGTACTCTTGCCTGGAAAATCCCATGGTTGGAGAAGCCTGGTGGGCTGCAGTCCATGGGATCACTAAGAGTCGGACAAGACTGAACGACTTCACTTTCACTTTTCACTTTCATGCATTGCAGATGGAAATCGCAACCCATTCCAGTGTTCTTGCCTGGAGAATCCTGGGGACGGGGGAACCTGGTGGGCTGCCATCTATGGGATCGCACAGAGTCGGACACGACTGAAGCGATTTAGCAGCAGCAGCAGCAGTTAATAAAAAAAGTAACTTTAATTTTAAGAGAAAATACCTAAAGACAGAATTACTGTCAAGAGAAAGGACAAACTCAAAACCTACCAATATATTCAAAGACAGTTAAAAACTTTACAATTTTATTATTGTAAGATTACAGAACTGTTTTGGCGCTTCTGTGCTAAGTAAGCTGTACGTGTGAAGAGTAAGGAATGAAATTGTTAATTTGACTATTTCCCTAGGGAGTAGGAGGAGGACGGGGTAGGGGTTATGCTGTTTAGATCGCTAAGTGGATCTTGGTTTATATGCAATAATAAATCCTAAATGTGTTGCTAATTAACTCTACTTCAAAGCACTCCCCCTTTTTTAGTGCTTAAAAGACATTATGATTCCTGGGGTAACTCACCATTCTTATTCTTAAAGATGTTCAGGATGGGAAGGATTTGCCGGTAGTAGGGCACCAACGCTTCACCCACCATCTCAGCTGACACAACCAGATGCTGTAGGACTTTGAGAGTGACGCAGATGACCTGGCGGTTCCGTAGGTTCAAGGCATCTACCCAGTAGGAAGAGAAACAAGCCAGAAAGAGCATTAGTTTCTACAGTGTTAGGGTGAAGTAGTTCTGCGGGCCATTTAATTACACTGTACTCTGCTGGGGATTGCCGGCGGGACGAGCCTTGATGATTACAGCTTGGAAAGATGTCTATAGCTCTTAATGCAAGAAACAGGATCTCATTTGTGTATTATTAATATCTCTTCTCCCAACTTGCACTGATTCCTCATCAGTCCTAGGAAAGCAACTCATTGTCCTTCACAGAAGAGGCTGGTGATGGCTGGGTAGCATGAGAGATAAAAGATCAGTTCATATCACCAGAGTTAAAGGACCCCGTGAAGGTGGACAAGAGATCAATTTTTATGCAACAATCCCTTACAGGTAGCAGTCCATGCTATGCTTAAAACTACTGCCATGAAAAAAAAAAACAAAAAAACAAAAACACTTGAGGGGAAGAAGGGACTGCGTACGCTGTGTTTGAGTAGAAACTATAGACTGGTTACAAAAATCGAGAATACTGTCGGTAGAAGGGACAGTGACTATATTTAGACTCTCAAGAAAGTAGGGAGTGAAAGCAATTTTTTTTTTATTGCTCAGAACTTTAGGAGTAATTAAGAGACCAAAGGAATACAAATGCTTTTAAAGAACAATTCTGAAGGCACAGTACAAACTGTACTGCGGAGGCAGGACAGGAGTCAGTGAGTTGTCTGGCTTACCCCACGTTGCACAGTCTGGAAACCTGCTCCAATGGGGAGCGCAGAGGGCCAGGGACCAGGCCGCTGATAACCGGCTGTGAAAACCTGACCAACTCCCCTATACTTTCTTGGTCCCAGTTTCCTTAACTGTAAGAACTTATTATTTACTTTCTTAAATGGCTAAAAATTCCATGATTTAAATAGAAAAGCTATATAAAGCACTGATTAGAGGAGGTGGGCTTCCCAGGTGATGCTAGTGGTAGAGAATCTGCCTGCCAGTCAGTGTAAGTGACACAAGAGGCATGGGCTTGATCCCTGACCTGGGAAGATTCCCCTGGAGAGGGAAATGGAAACTCACTCCAGTATTCTTGCCTGGAGAATCCCAGGGACGGGGGAGCCTGGAGGACTATAGGCCATAGGCTTGCAAAGAGTCAGTCTGAAGTGACTCAGCACGCATCATAGAAGGTCAAAGATGCTGAGTGATAAAACGGTGACGCCTGAGACTACTTCAGCACAAAGTTAGAGGCTTTTATTTGTAATATTCTACTTTCTAAAGAGAAGACCGACTATGACCTTAAAAAGGATGTATCGTTTACGGAGGGATGAAAGGAACTAGGCTATCCAAAAGAATGACACTATGGTCAAGGCACCTGTGAGGCAGTCCTCATCTTGTTCCTGAACTTCAGCTCACATTCCCAGGAGCCTGTGTCTTGCTAGCCCCTCAGATCCAGTTTGTTCCAAAGATAAGCTTCCTCATCAGACTTTATCTTTTTCTTATTTACCCCATGTTGATACAGCCAGGTTCCTAGCTGCTCAGGGCCAAGATCTCTTCCTCATCCTTTGCATTCTTCATGTTATGAAGTCATCTTACTACTATTATTTTCTTTTTGAGGCCGCTTTTGAATCTGTGTCCTCCTCCCACCCTCCCCTTCACTCACCCGGTCCTGGGGCTCCATCCTCACCACCTCTTCTGGTTCTGGCCCTGGGACCTCCTCCACTGGAGCTCCGCCATGCCCTGCTAACCTCCCTGCCTTCTTTCTGTCTTTCTCCACTCCCTCAACCTGTCTTTTCCCACTGCTGCTGGATTAACCTTCTCAGAGCATAATCGATGATCTTGCCACCTGCTCAAGGACTTCAGAGTCTCCCCCACACCACTTCCTAAAAAAAAAATAAAGTACTGGCATAAACTAGTTAGGCACAAAGGTGACTCTTAGGGTAAGTTGGAACCAAATTAAATTCTCTATTAAAAATCCAAGAATATAAGGTCTCACTTATACTGGTTTCACAGTTATTCCCTATGAAATCATTAGGAAGTTTTTTAGAATAAACTGTGGTCAGTTTTTGGAGAAGGCAATGGCACCCCACTCCAGTACTCTTGCCTGGAAAATCCCATGGATGGAGGAGCCTGGTAGGCTGCAGTCTATGGGGTAGCGAAGAGTCAGACACGACAGAGCGACTTCACTTTGACTTTTCACTTTCATGCATTGGAGAAGGAAATGGCAACCCACTCCAGTATTCTTGGCTAGAGAATCCCAGGGATGGGGGAGCTTGGTGGGCTTCCATCTATGGGGTCGCACAGAGTCAGACACGACTGAAGCGACTTAGCTGCGGCAGCAGTGGTCAGCTTCATCTCCTCTAACAACAAAATGGGGGTTGAGGTCTGAAACCACCACAGGGCAGCCTCACAACTCGTGGTCCAGTTCAGACTACATTCTTGTTTTGTTTGAAAGTAAACACAAATGCAATGAATAGGGATGGCTTGACTTTTAACTCAGAGAACCGAGTTAAATATAACTATGGAATTTGGTTGCATGATGGCTCATCATTACAGCACTGAGACACACTGAAGGCCATACCATATCTTTTGAAAAACAACCAAAAATAGAATGCTATAATTTAGCCTAAAAGCTGTAGTAATGAGACACTCAAGAGTGGCGCCTCAGAGAACCATGGGAAGTTGGAGAGGGAGGTCAGGAAGAGAGTCCTGTAGTTAGTAGTGGGATCCTTTTTTTCTGGTTTTATCCAAGTGAAAAGTTGCTTTGTCTATTTAGGAAGCCAGAGGTCATCGATCCCTACCGACTGACCCAGCTTCATTTTACAGAAGAGAACTGGGAGCCCTCAGAAACATCATTCTGAATATTATGGGCAGTGGACATCGTTTCAGAAAGCTTACTAATGAAGTTCAACATGTCTAGGGTTCAGTATGGTACAGATCTCTGTTCATATGCTAGTAATTAACATGTATTGGCGGGGAAGGCAATGGCACCCCACCCCAGTACTCTTGCCTGGAAAATCCCATGGATGGAGGAGCCTGGTGGGCTGCAGTCCATGGGGTCGCTGAGAGTCGGACACGACTGAGCGACTTCACTTTCACTTTTCACTTTTATGCATTGGAGAAGGAAATGGCAACCCACTCCAGTATTCTTGCCTGGAGAATCCCAGGGATGGGGGAGCCCAGTGGGCTGCCGTCTGTGGGGTCGCACAGAGTCGGACACGACTGAAGCGACTTAGCAGCAGCAACATGTATTGGATATCTCTATATACCAGTAATTAAACTGAGTGTTCTTTATATATATTAGTTTACTTAATCCTCATTCATGAAATATTTATTGAGGATGCATTATGTACCAGTCATTATTTTTGGAATTGGAGATACAGAAGTGAACAAGGCAGAGTACTCAGCCCCTTTGAGCTGGTGAAACAGTATGTAAGAAGATACTGGACAAATACTGCAAGTATACTCAGATTTCATAAGGAGGATATGGTATCGAAATAGCAAATCAAAATGGGCTTTCAGGTCAGTCTAGAAAGTAGGGAAGGCCCCTAGACATGGGTGAAGACCTAAGGGGTGAGTAGATGTTACTTACGTGAAGGAGAGCGAAAGGCATGCTAGATTCCCTCCTTTTGGATAAAGGACTTCTTTTATAAGGTCTACTACAGCTCATAAGGATAAAGTTCTAGCTAGCAATGTGGGAACAAAGCCCAAGACAGCAAAGAAATAGTCTTCCAAATGGTTTTTATCATTGTGTATATGTTTTTCTTGGGATCATCAAGGAATGGCAGGAAGAACTTTGTGAGTATGTGTAGTTGTACATAAAAGGAGAGTGAGGCTGTAGTACTTTCCCCCAAGTTACAAGATTCCTAGGTCTCATCTTGTCTTACTGATCAAATAGAATCAGATGCCTAAAATCCCAGGTTTCTGCCTTTTCTCTCTATTCATCCTTCTGTCCCACTCTCCTGCNGTTGTACATAAAAGGAGAGTGAGGCTGTAGTACTTTCCCCCAAGTTACAAGATTCCTAGGTCTCATCTTGTCTTACTGATCAAATAGAATCAGATGCCTAAAATCCCAGGTTTCTGCCTTTTCTCTCTATTCATCCTTCTGTCCCACTCTCCTGCTTAAAAAGGACTCATGGCCACATTCAGCTAAATGTTTTATTACATTTATTACATATAAGTTTATCCCAATATATATAATTAATTGATCACGTGGGGATAAATTAATAATCTCTCTGACCATGGATAGTAATAATAACTATTAGGAAAAGATATTTTATCTCATTGCAACCCCAACTGAATTAACATGATTGTGATAACTATCAATGAATTGATAATGACTGACAATAAAATGCCTGAAATGTTACTCTTAATGGCATCTAAAATGGAACAGTGAGTCATCCTAAATGACCAAGTAATGGCTCTAAAACTTCTGCAGGAGCTGTGAAATACAGCCAGGTTATGAAGCTTCCAGTGGTAAAGAATCTGCCTGCCAATACAGGAGACGTCGGAGACATGGGTTTGATCCCTGGGTCAGGAATATCGCTTGAGGAGGGCACAGCACCCCACTCCAGTAGTCTTGCCTGGAGAATCCCATGGATAGAGGAGTCCACGGGGTCACAAAGATTCGGAAATGACTGAGGAAGTGAACACACCCGCAATGCCCTATAAAAGCCCCTTAACTTCACCCAAGAGATTGTCTTTTTTTTTTTTTTTAATATTGTCCATTCCCATGTCAGTTCCTCTATTTCTCTTTCTCATTCTCATGAAATTAAGAAACACCATTAAATTGGAAGTCTTTTCGTTCTTACTGTCCCAATAGAATTAAATAAAAAAGAGGTTTCTTTGGAAACAAAGGTCTTTTCTTTTGAAAAAGTATGTTAACAGACATAAAGAGACTGATTCTATAGTTTGAAAGAGAAGAAATGTGTTTATTCTTGTGTTGCTGGGTCTGAAAGCAATTGTCAAGATGTAAGCGAGGACTTTGAACTCAAGATTTAAGGTTTTGAAAAGGGTCTAACATGAGAAATCTACTGACATTATAGATCAACCAGGAGAACCTTTATATTCAGAAAATTGGATTTCTATTGTACCATTTACTGCTTTCAAGTATAATCAACAAGACAGAGCTTCCAGATATATAGAAATTGCTGAAGAATAAGGGAAAAATAATTTAAAGTCAAAGTGGTAAAATGTATTCATCTTAGATGGTTATAAGTTACATGTATGATTTCCTCAAGCATAAAATCCATTATTGCTATGACTTTTTTGCAAGGTGAGAACATTTTCTACTATTAGATATGATTCACTACTGCAGATCAGATAGAAATATTTCTATTTCTTTTAAAATTGGATACACCACACAAAATGCAAAAGCAGACAACAAATTGTAAAAAATCTTTTTGACATATGGTATTCATGCTAATATCCTTGATATACAAATAGCTATCACAAACCAGGAAAAGATTGAACCTGTTAATTTTAAAAATGGGCAAATAATATGAATAGATAATACAAAAATTAATAAACACAAGAGAACAATTATTATTGTAAAACTTTCAACTTTGTTGATAATCAAATGAAACACTTCTCTATAATTTTGAGTATCATATTAACAACAAGGTTTTGGAAATTTAATACACAGTATGGAAGTAGGCCTGGGAAAAGAGGCACTCTCCTAATACCACATTGAAAACCATTACAAACTTGCTATAGCAACATGCATGGACACGTGACCCAGCAATTTCACTTCTGGGCATTTAATCAAAGGAAGGATGAAGCTGTGCAGAAAGAGCTATAGGAAAGCATGTTATCAATACTATTAATTATTATGAGAGGCAAACTAAATGTTTTCAAAATACTGATTTAAGAAAAATCTAGTATACCTGTAAAATGGAACATTGTAAACTTATTAAAATCATCTGTAATAGAAAATATTTGAAAAATAGGAAAACGTTTATAAGATACAGCTGAGTAAAGGAGGTTATAAAGTGTATTTTCACTATGTTCTTATTTTGAAAATAGAATGCAAACACAGTAAAAGCTGGGGATTTATAAGCTTAGATACAGACAATAGAAACCTATCTTATCCATGGACACACTGGACTTTATTCTGTTTTAAATACTCTTTTTTACACTACTTTTTTAAAAAAATTAACATACTTTGCATACTTACCTAAAATATTATTCTTCATGATCATAGTTTATGTTTTAATCTAGCCCTGTCTCCTTGTTCTTTCTCAATATTTTCTTGATTGTTCTTTAAAAAATTTTTTTTTAATGCCAAAAATATTTTGCATTGTGGTATAGCTGATTAACAATGTTGTGATAGTTTCAGGTGAACTGAATGAAGGGACTTAGCCATACTTGTACATGTATCCATTCTCCTCCAAACCCCCTCCCCCCCAACCAGGCTGGCACATAACATTGAACTGAGTTCCCTGTGCTATACAGTAGGTTTTTGTTGGTATCTACATTTTGAGATGAAATTTAGAATAATTTGATATGGTTAAAAAGTGTGTTTGGCACTTTGATAAAAATTTCCAACAAATGTAGAGAATAGTCAGAAATGGCCATCTTTCCATTAAGGAACATGTATTTCTTCACCTGTTTCTATTTTTCTTTCATTAATCTCCTCAGAAAAGTTTTAGAGTACTTTTCATGTAGTTTCTGTGTACTTTTGTTCAGTTTGAAAGTAAAAGTGAAAGTCTCTCAGTCGTATCTGACTCTTTGTGACCCCGTGAAGTGTACAGTCCATGGAATTCTCCAGGCCAGAATACTGGAGTGGGTAGTCTTTCCCTTCTCCAGGGGATCTTCCCAATCCACGGATCAAACCCAGGTCTCCTGCATTGCAGGCGGATTCTTTACCAGCTGAACCACAAGGGAAACCTAAGAATACTGGAGTGGGTAGCCTATCCCTTCTCCAGCGGATCTTTCCGACCCAGGAATCGAACCAAGGTCTGCTGCATTGCAAGCAGATTCTTTACCAATGGAGCTATCAGGAAAGCCCTTTGTTAGGTTTACTAGTGTTTGAACCATTCTTATTTTGATATCTTATATATTTTAATTTTACTGTGTAGAATATATATATATATATATATATATATAATTAAAGTGTTATTTAACTATTTTAAGTATACAATTCAGTGGCATTAGTTATATTCACAATATTGTACAATTATCACCACTATTGGATGCAATCTCAAAAACGACAGAATGATCTCTGTTCGTCTCCAAGGAAAACCATTCAATATCACAGTTATCCAAGTCTATGCCCCAACCAGTAATGCTGAAGAAGCTGAAGTGGAACGGTTTTATGAAGACCTACAAGATCTTTTAGAACTAACACCCAAAAAAGATGTCCTTTTCATTATAGGGGACTGGAATGCTAAAGTAGGAAGTCAAGAAACACCTGGAGTCACAGGCAAATTTGGCCTTGGAATGCGGAATGAAGCAGGGCAAAGACTAATAGAGTTTTGCCAAGAAAATGCACTGGTCATAGCAAACACCCTCTTCCAACAACACAAGAGAAGACTCTACACGTGGACATCACCAGATGGTCAACACCGAAATCAGATTGTAGGAGATCCAACCAGTCCATTCTGAAGGAGATCAACCCTGGGATTTCTTTGGAAGGAATGATGCTAAAGCTGAAACTCCAGTACTTTGGCCACCTCATGCGAAGAGTTGACTCATTGGAAAAGACTCTGATGCTGGGAGTGATTGGGGGCGGGAGGAGAAGGGGACGACCGAGGATGAGATGGCTGGATGGCATCACTGACTCGATGGATGTGAGTCTGAGTGATCTCCGAGAGATGGTGATGAACAGGGAGGCCTGGCGTGCTGCAATTCATGGGGTCGCAAAGAGTCGGACACGACTGAGCGACTGAACTGAACTGATCACCACTATTTCCAAATTTTTAATCACCTGAAACAGAAACTCTATACTTCTTTTTTTTTTAAAAAAAAGCCCTCTCCACTCACTTCCCCTCGAGCCTTTGGTAAGCTGTCATCTACTTTCTGTCTTTATGATTTTCCTATTATAGATATCCTATAGTATTTTATGTATTATTTTTCCTGATGTTATGTATTATTTATCCTGATGTTGAGATATTTAATTAATAATTACATTGCTGGGACCAATATCATATTAGTTAAATTAAACTGAAATGAATATAAATTTTGCTAGTCAAGGAGCAGTAAACATATCCATTTTTAATTTTCAGAATATAATGAATTCAAAATATGTTTTCAAACCAAATTTAGGTTTTAAAATTATAGAAATTACTCTCTTTCCAAAACAGAACTCATCTGCTATACAAGCAAATATCATGTGGCTATCATGTGGCCTGAGTTCTCAATTAAAGCTTCAGAGAATTAGCTTAGCTATTTTACGAAGTAAGTCTATTAAAAGTATTACCATTTTTCTGAAATTCATTGTTTTCCAATAAGTGTTATAAGAAAAGCATCATTTATTCTCTGATCTCATACAGAAAGGATTATTTTTATGCAAAATTCAGATTTTCCATCAAAGCTTTGTTATTACAAATGGGTAACTTTTCCCCTTGTTTGATAGATAAGATTATATTCTTCCCTGGTGGCTCAGATGGTAAAGAGTCCACCTGCAATGTAGGAGACCCAGGTTCAATCCCTAGGTTGAAAAGATCCTCCTGGAGAAGGGAAAGGCAACCCACTCCAGTAATTCTTGCCTAGAGAATTCTATGGACAGAGGAGCCTGGAGGGGTCACCTAAAGTCAGACATGACTGAGTGACTAACAGCTTGATTTTTTCACTTTTCAGGACCATAGAATACAATTCAGCATTTGGTGACAGCGTTTGGCCTTTCTTTCCACTAAACACTTAGTTTTTGCTTCCCTGGTGGCTCAGAGGTTAAAGCGTCTGCCTCCAATGCGGGAGACCCAGGTTCAATCCCTGGGTCGGGAAGATCCCCTGGAGAAGGAAATGGCAATCCACTCCAGTATTCTTGCCTGGAGAATCCCACGGACGGAGAAGCCTAGTAGGTCACAGTCCACGGGGTCGCAAAGAGTCGGACACGACTGAGCGACTTCACCTTCACCTTCACCTTTAAAGATAGATACACAACTGATATAATTTGCTGAAATAAATGAGACCACCAGTTACCAAGGTGGTCTCCACATTACAGTGAGTAGCATGGCCTATTTAGTACTCACAACTTTCTAGACCCAGAGGCACCTGGAGAGCAATGTCATTCAAGACTCCTCTTCAGTCCTCCTGCAAGCAAGGCTGGGCCTGCGTTTGCTCTCATGCAGTATTTGTCTGAAGTCTCTAACAGCATTTGAGAGTAAACTTATCAGTACCGTCCTTTGTCAAAAGGCAGAGGAGGATCTGTTTCTTTGGAGCCACCTGCTCCCCTGTCCCATACTGCTAGCTCAGTTCAACTTGACGGAATGGGTGACAGGTGGAACGACAACCAGATGAAGGAGTTGGCCAGTCTTGGGACCATTCTTAGAGTAAAACCAAGTGACAATCTGCTGTGACAAGCAGGCATTGCTTCTAAGAATTAGGCTTATGTTTCTTCCTTTGGTTGAGAAAAGGTGTCTAAGTCTGAACTAGCTTTAAGATAACAGAAGTATGAAGAGTGCACCCAGGCTATTCACAAAACGAGAAAGTTGCAAGCTGTGCTACAAAACAGAAAATGAGGAAATACACTACTTTCCAAAAAAGGAGCTGCCTTTTCCTCCCCAAAGAAGAAATGCTTCCCTGGTGGCTCAGACAGTAAAGGAGACCCGGGTTCAATCCCTGGGTTGGGAAGATCCCCTGGAGAAGGAAATGGCAGCCCAGTACTCCAGTACTCTTGCCTGGAAAACCCCATGGACAGTGGAGCCTGGTAGGTTACAGTCCATGGGGTCGCAAAGAGTTGGACATGGCTGAGCGACTTCACTTTAAGTTTGACATCAATATCTGGTACAATTCTAGGACTAATTATTACTATTTAAGCAAGTGATCTGAGAGCTTCCAGGAAGACAGCACGGTTACTAGGAGCCAGCGTGAGCTCCCTGGAATGTCAGGCCAAGCTTATCTCATGCGTTCTAACAAGTTCACTCACAAAAGAGATCATAAAAGACTATATCGCAAGGCATCTGGCAAGAATTCTCTTGAAGGCAAGATACAGAAATGGTTGAAGAATTAAGCGCTTTCTTTTTTCCTTACGTTGTGAATAACCGAATTTAAGCAACATGCTCTGATGGTTTAGTATCAACCTGCATTGTCCCTGCTGGAATACTGCAATGGTGCATACTTGACCAAGTCCAATTTCCATCCAATTGTTTGATTGTAACTTGGATGAACGTTACAAAATCCAAATCTATTAATTTTTTGATGACCCAGAGTTAGGAAGTCTGTAGAGATATGCCATGAAGGAACACCAGGGAGGTAAAAATAATACTTTACTATTATTACCAACTTGATTTGGCACTGTACTAAACCTCCAACCTGTATGGTCTGTGAATCCTTACCGAATGCTTGGGAAGTTTTTTTTTTTTTTCCAAAGCCCTGGGAAAGGTGAAGTAATTAATTTATCAAAACCACACAGCTAGCTAATGGCCAGCTGGGGTCTGATTTGCATGAGCCCAAAGCCTGTGCTTATTGTTATTAGACTCCACTTCTTAGCATCCCACCAAATCCTGATGGATAACAGCCCCAGACTTGGAGCCTGCTCAGGAGAGATGTTCAGAGCTGCTCAGTGAACACAGGCTCTAGCATGGGCTTTGAGCAATCAGACTAGACACCTGTTGGGAGCTGAGCTTAAGTGCTTGTTCTTGGTGAACAAATCATCCTGATGCAGGTGGGTTTCCTGGCATTTTTTGAAAAAATAAAATAAAATACAAAAACAAAAAACAAGCAACCCTCTGCGGCAGTGCAGCTCCCTGACTAAAGCTCAGCTCTCCTGTGGAAAGATGAAGATGACGATGTGAGGTTTTATCCTGGGTACCCAAAATCTGTCTCCACAGTCCAGCAGGGAATGACGCTGATGCTGATGATAAGGACGACCCTAATGCTTATCACCTACGACAGCCTCTGCTAAGAGCTTAAAGTGTACTTTCTCACCTAATCACTAAACTAATCAGTTTTATAAATTCAGCCCCCAGGTGGTGAACTTGTCTGACAGCTGGTATGTATGTGGCAGAGTCAGAGTTCTGACCGGGGAGTCTGACTTCAGAGTCCTCGCTCTCAACCACACAGGAAGAGCGAGAGAGTGTTTGTTCGAGAATGGGAAAGGGACTGCCACACACGGTAGATTCCGTTTGAAATGCAGTAAGGCTATTTTTAGCTCTTTCCTTCATTCTATTGTGACCTTCTGGCATGGCCAGCTGTAATCTCCATCCTCATCATTTTTATTTTGGATCATTCTGAGTCTTCTTCTCTATTCACGTAGGGATAGACCCGGTTTTATTTGCCCTCACGGGTCTGGAAGGAATTTTTCTTCTGGCAAGTGAGCAGGTAACTAAATGCCTCTGAGAATATCTAGCCTCTGCCTCAGGCTACTATCACCTTGTGTCCACTCCCACATTATTTACGTTGTAGGACTTCACGCAGAGGGACACGGGGTTTTACATCATGACGCTCTTTGATGGAGAATTAAAGGCAGTAAGGCACCTGACAGGCTAAGTGTGAGAGAAACAGACAGAGAGGAAGGACAGTGAGTAGCATCCTCCAGGTAGTGGGACTTTACAGCCCCACTGGGCCATGACAACGCATATCCAACACGACACGTCACTCAGGAAGAGCCTGCCTATCACGTTACAGGGCACTTCTTCACAACTTCCGCTAGTGACCACAGCAACTGTTTAGGGGTGTGCATCAGTTCCCTTGTCCTGGAGATGAAAACTAATCTCCCGAACTCGAAGAGATGCACCAATCTGTACAACACGGCGGAGCCAGCACTAGACCCCAGAAGCCAGGCCCACGTTCTCCAGCGGCCACGCTAGTCTCCAAAGACCACCGAGGAGCACGGGCCTTAGTACCACCTGCTGAAGCTCCCTCAGAAAAGGGGGGATTCCAGACCCCACGGCCCTCAATAGCCAGGAATTCCCATTTGGGAGCATCAGTTTGCTCAGTCGGACACGACTGAGCGACTTCGCTTCCACTTTTCACTTTCATGCATTGGAGAAGGCAATGGCAACCCACTCCAGTGTTCTTGCCTGGAGAATCCCAGGGATGGGGGAGCCTGGTGGACTGCCGTCTATGGGGTCGCACAGAGTCAGACGTGACCAAAGCGAGTTAGCAGCAGCAGCAGCAGATACTTGGTGTGCAAGAGATGCTTCTGCCATAGAATTCCTAGTCTTCTGAGAAGCTAACTCTTGCACTTCCACTAAGCTGTGCTGTGCGTAGGTTACATGGCACATGTAACTGAGTCAGTTAGTCGCGTCTGTGTGTCCACTCCCCTTGACCACAGTTCTAAGCTGGGTGTGTGCCCTGAGCTGGTGCAGTCACGGTGCATCTTTGACTTTTATTCTTTCTGTACATTAAGGGACAGTGACACTTGTTCTTTCCCACTGGTATAAATAAGAAAGCATGTAGTCTCAGGATCTACTCGGAGCATCCTGAGGCCAAAAAGTGAGCCAGCTTTAAGATGACCGTGGATGAAACAGAGCAAGAGTGACCCTGACAAGCCACCACGTTAAACCAGTCCTGAGGGGAGACCCAGGATTGTCCAATCAGTCAGTCGTGTCGGACTCTGTGCAAGCCCATGGACTGCAGCATGCCAGGCCTCCCTGTCCATCGCCAACTCCCGGAGCGTGCACAAACTCATGTCCATCGAGTCAGTGAGGCCATCCAACCGTCTCATCCTCTGTCATCCCCTTCTCCTCCTGCCTTCAATCTTTGCCAGCATCAGGTTCTTTTCCAATGAGTCAGTTCTTCGCATCAGGTGGCCAAAGGATAGTTCAGCTATGTGAATTTATTAAGCAAACCTGACTCTTTAAGATAATTTGAATTCGTTTTCTTTTTTGTGTCTTGTAACCAAAATAATCCTATATAATACACCCTTTTTTCATTTTTTTAGAACAAATTATGTATTTTCTTCTTAAAAATTTTATCATTTTAAAAATAATTCACCCATAAAATTTCAAGAGATATAATTATTAGATCATAAAAATAGTGCATTTCAATTGGACTTGCTTTCTGATTGAATAGAATTCTCAAAATAATTTTTGCATCGTGATCTCATATTTTATCTTTCCTTGGTATATTTTTTCTCAATGAGCATTCTTTAAAAAGACCAGTTTTGCTTTTGAAAATGTTATTGTTTAAATTGCTTCAGCTGTGTCTGTGCATGCTTGTCCTTTGTAGCTGGGTGACCTCAACTCATTAGAGCTCTCCTAATGAGGCCACTGTTTAATGTCCTGTCTATTTGTAGATCAGGGATATTTCTGTAATTCTTTAGCAGCCAGGTCACCTTGCCTCCTAGTGGACCATCTCACAAATGTATGTTAGTGCTCACAAACAGAAGGCATCACATAAAACAATGTAGATGAATAAACAATTACTCTCTGCTGCTGCTGCTGCTGCTAAGTCGCTTCAGTCGTGTCTGACTCTGTGCGACCCCACAGACGGCAGCCCACCAGGCTCCCCCGTCCCTGGGATTCTCCAGGCAAGAACACTGGAGTGGGTTGCCATTTCCTTCTCCAATGCATGAAAGTGAAAAGAGAAAGTGAAGTCGCTCAGTCGTGTCTGACTCTTAGTGACCCCATGGACTGCAGCCCACCAGGCTCCTCTGCCCATGGGGTTTTCCAGGCAAGAGTACTGGAGTGGGGTGCCATTGCCTTCTCCGAACAATTACTCTCACTACTTAAATAATTCCTCTAATAAGTGGAAAGCATTATATCATTATATGCTATATTTGTTGTTTCATATTAAGGATTCTTATGAGGTGGTTTTTATATAATATGCAGTACAATGTCAAGCCTAAATGGCTACTTCATGCTTTTGACTATGATACCTATACAAATTTCAGTATGGACAGCAGGTATGTACCTGATTAATTCTGAGAATATTGATATTTTGATGCATCTACTGTGTATTAGTGCATTTGATGACGCGAAAGCCAAAGTGTTAGTTGGCCAGTTGTGCCCGATTCCTTGCCACCCCATAAACTGTAGCCCGCCAGGCTCCTCTGTCCATGGAATTCTCCAGGCAAGAATTCTGCAGTGGGTTGCCATTTCCTTCTCCAGGGGATCTTCCCAAATCAGGGATCGAACCCATGTCTCCTGTGTCTCCTGCACTGGCAGGCAGGTCTTTACCATCTGAGTGGGTATATATTACTTTCTAACATTATATTCTAAATGACATGAGAGAGAAAGATACAAAGTTCTGTAGGAACAGGAGGGCAGGGTGTGGAGAGGACTAGAGTTGAGGGTAGGGAGAGAGAAGAATCAAAAGAAGATCTCAAGACAATTCCTACTGGAAGTGGGTTTTTAGGGCTTCCCTGGTGTCTCAAATAAAGAATCCACCTGCAATGCAGAAGACTCAGGTTCTCCTGGGTCGGGTCGGGAGGATCTCCTGGAGAAGGGAATGGTAACCCACTTCAGTATTCTTGCCTGGAGGCTACGGTCCATGGGGTCACAAAGAATTGGACACAACCAAGTGACCAACACTCACACTTCAGGCATTTGTTAATGTGTGAGAACGGGTGTACTTCCACAGTGAGCAAAGACACACAACTAGAAAAGCACAAGACAAGTTCTATAGCACAGTCAGTTTGGCTAGAGAACGGGGTGCATGAAGGGAAACAGAAAGAAACTAAGTCAAGAACATAATTCTCACCCAGATACCTAACGGGACCCCCTGACTGTCAGGCCAAAGAATGGCAAGTAGGCAGAAGCCGGAAGGGAGTCCGTCCCTGCAAGATGCAAGTGTGCTAGGTTAGACTTGTGAGCTGAAAGGCTTTGTCTCTCTAAAAACTAAGGTGTGTGTCCTGAGGCAGAAGGAAACAGAAGTTACACTTAATTGAGGTATCAGAGAACAGAGTTTTGGGCTGGCAGAGCATGAAAAAAAAAAAAATTAGAGGAGGGAATGCTGGAAGATAGAGACCTACAGATGAAGTAAACAAAAAAATCCGCATGGAAATTCTGCCTGAGCTGATCTCTAAGGATGACACACCTGAGAGAGATCCCAGTAGGCATGGAAACTAGCAGAAGTTGGAAGATAAAAGAACTCAAGATGAAAGAACTTAGCCGGCTGTTCACCACAGGGAAGACAAAGTTTTGAGCTTGTGTTTAGCAGGTTAACTGTCCATTAGAATCAGAACTGACACTCTTTAAAGGAAACAGAATCCAGAGTCTCCACAATTTACTAGTCATAATGTCCATGGTAGAATTATAACATTCTGGCCTCTAAGCAACAATAGTGAAGAGAACACCTCCATCACCACCAACCTGCAATAGGCGTGCCGCAGATGCGAGAAACAGAATTTTAAGACACTTACTGTTTTAAGCTTTTGATTTTGGAGACTGGTCGTTATTTCCACATAACCCAGCCTGCTCTGATTGAAAAAAAATTTAAAGATTCCCTCTATCATATTAAGAGAATTTCCTTCTATTCTTCAGTTCAGTTCAGTCGCTCAGTCGTGTCCAACTTTTGCGACCCCATGAATCGCAGCACGCCAGGCCTCCCTGTCCATCACCATCTCCTGGAGTTCACCCAAACTCATGTGTATTGAGTCCATGATGCCATCCAGCCACCTCATCCTCCGTTGTCCCCTTCTCCTCCTGCCCCCAATCCCTCCCAGCATTAGGGTCTTTTCCAATGAGTCAACTCTTCGCATGAGGTGGCCCAACTATTGGAGTTTCAGCCGCAGCATCAGTCCTTCCGATGAACACCCAGGACTGGTCTCCTTTAGGATGGACTGGTTGGATCTCCTTCTAGTCTTTGTTTTAAAAATAGAAATGGGTGTTGAATTTTATCAAATGCTTTTTACCATCATTTGAGATGCTTGATTTTTACCCTTTACTACACAATATACAATATACATGCCATTAACTGATTCTACTAATGTTAAGCCAATCTTATCTTCCTGAAATAAAACCAAGTTTGTCATGAGATACGAATCATTTTTATATATCAATAGATTCAGTTTGCTAGTAATTTTGTTGAGAAATTTTTCATTAATATTTATGAATGAGATTGTCATGGAAGATTCCTTCTTGTAATTTCTTGTAATGTCCTTGTTGGTAGAAAGTTATGTTGCATCATAAAACGATATAGAATCTAAATTCTCTGTTTTCATTATCTGGGAAAATTTGAGGAAGATTTAAATTATTTTTTCATTAAGTCCTTGGCACAACTAACCAAGCCTTCTATTATCTCTGTATGAGGAATTTTAATTACGAATTTAATTTCTTCACTTGATATACTACCCTGTGTACTTTAACTTATTTTTTATTTTTCAGTTTTTAGTGTCAGTTTTGGTAAGTTACATATTCCAAAAACTGGACCATTTAATTTAAATTTCAAAGTTTTAGGGATAAAGTTGTTTATAATATACTATCAACATATCCTATCAATGTCTGTAGGGCCTAAAAAACATTCCCTTTTTCATTTCTGACATTGGCTACTTTTTATTAACCTTTACAAGTGTTTATCAATCGTATAAATCATGTCAGGAAACCAATCAGTGTTTAGTTTTAATGCTCTCACTTACATGATTGTATCCTATTTTAATCTTACTGTGCTTTTATACTAATAATTTATTCTTCCTTTGACTTTCTTTTACTGTTCTCCCTGTTGTTTATTGAGAGGGATACTTAATTTACTGTTTTCCTTGTTTATCTTTTTTTATAACATGTTTAAAGCTACATATTTCTTTCTAATCCTATTTTGCTATCACATGTGTGTTAAATATTTTAACATATTTTTGTAATATTTTAATGTAACATTTTTGTAAGTTTTTAATATGTAATTTATGTGATATTTTCATCATTATGCAGTTAGAATACTTAATAATTTCATTAGAATTTCTTATCTGACTCATGGGGTATGTAAAAGTACGTGTCAATTTCAAAATATATGGGAATGTTTTAGTTATTGCTTTAAAAAAAAGGCTCTCTAACATACATTGCATTTTGGTTATATAACATCCTCCGTATGCTTTCCATGCTTTGATATTTCTTGAGGTTTGTTTTACAGCATAGGATCTGGCTAATTTTTATAACTATTCTCTACATGTCTAAAAAATGTCACTTGTGGTGGATGTGGCACTGAGCTTTGTAAAGAAGAGAAAACGCTCAGGGGATCCAGATAGGATTCAACTCCCCAGGTCTACCATTTTGCAACTGTACGACATGGACGTTTTCCTTACATTTCACATGCCTCAGCTCTGTCACCTGTGAAATGAGGATTATAGTAGCTAGACTGAATAATACGATTTATCCTATCTGGATAAATCAACTGCACTGAAGATGTGGTGTATGCATACATGATAGAATATTATTATTCAGCCATAAAACAAATACAATTCTGACATTTGCCAAAACATGAATGGACCTAGAGGATATTAGGCTTAGTGAAACAAGTCAGAGAAAGACATATACTGTATGTTATCAGTTATCCATGGAACCTAAAAATAAAACAGAAGAGTGAACATAACAAAGTGGAAACAAACTCACAGATAAAGAGAACAAACTAGAGGTTAATAACGGGGAGAAGGAAGGGGGAGGGGTAAGACAGGTGTATTGTATTCAGAGAGACAAAGTACATGTATAAAATAAATAAGCTACAAGGATATGCCATACAGCATAGGGAATAAAGCTGATATTCTGTAACAACTTGAAATGGAGTATAACCTGTAAAAATACTGAATCACTATGCTGTATACCTGAAACCAAGATAAAATTGCAAATCAGCTATAACTCAATACAAAATTTAAAACATATAAACCTAAAGTTAAATAGGGCTTCCCTGGTGGCTCAGGTGGTAAAGAATCTGCCTGCAATGCAGGAAACCCTGGTCTGATTCCTGGGTCAGGAACATACGCTGGAGAAGGGACAGGCTATCGACTCCAGTAGTCTTGGGCTTCCCTGGTGGCTCAGATGGTAAAGAATCTGCCTGCAATGCAGCAGACCTGGGTTTAATCCCTGGGTTTGAAAGACCCACTGGGTTGGGAAGTTAAATAGAAATAAAGTGAGGCTTTAAAAAATAATATAAAACATAAAATACAGAAACCACTGGCTGACAATAAATTAGAGAGAAAATATAAATGAATACAGTTATCCCCATTTTATAGATGAGGCAACAATGTTACATGCATTAACTCATCTCAGGT
Organism: Cephalophus harveyi; assembly: GCA_006410635.1. Lineage (NCBI taxonomy): Eukaryota > Metazoa > Chordata > Mammalia > Artiodactyla > Bovidae > Cephalophus > Cephalophus harveyi. Next base: position 153,065 of record SJYT01055912.1, on the reverse strand, counting down.
CACGTGGCAACATGTGGCAGGTTTATAAACTGTGCAGTCTGATTACATAGAAGCTACTCACAACTAGTACACCATCCTGTTGATCTATATCTAGGAGTGGGAAAGTCATAAAAGCTAGTAAAAAGGAAGATAATTGGTAACTGAATGAGGGGGAAAAGGATATAAGTTAGGAAGGAAAAAAAATACACAGACACCCAAATCCTACAAATCTATAGTAAATATTCATGGAGAAATAAAGTTCAGTTCAGTTCAGTCGCTCAGTCGTGTCGGACTCTTTGCGACCCCATGAATCACAGCACGCCAGGCCTCCCTGTCCCTCACCATCTCCCAGAGTTCACTCAAACCCATGTCCATCGAGTCAGTGATGCCATCCAGCCATCTCATCCTTGGTCATCCCCTTCTTCTCCTGCCCCCAATCCCTCCCAGCATTAAAGTCTTTTCCAATCAGTCAACTCTTCACATAAGGTGGCCAAAGTACTGGAGTTTCAGCTTTAGCATCATTCCTTCCAAAAAAATCCCAGGGCTCATCTCCTTCAGAATGGACTGGTTGGATCTCCTTGCAGTCCAAGGAACTCTCAAGAGTCTTCTCCAACACCACAGTTCAAAAGCATCCATTCTCTGGCTCTCAGCTTTCTTCACAGTCCAACTCTCACATCTCAGAGACTGTCTCTTATACACATCTGACCTTTTCCAGTCCTGTGGCCACTGCTGAGTTTTCCAAATTTGCTGGCATATTGAGTGCAGCACTTTAACAGCATCATCCTTCAGGATTTGAAACAGCTCAACTGGAATTCCATCACCTCCACTAGCTTTGTTCATAGTGATGCTTTCCAAGGCCCACTTGACTTCACATTCCAAGATGTCTGGTTCTAGATGAGTGATCACACCATCGTGATTATCCTTTTTGTACAGTTGTGAAGATCCTTTTTGTACAGTTCTTCTGTGTATTCTTGCCATCTCTTCTTAATATCTTCTGCTTCTGTTAGGTCCATACCATTTCTGTCCTTTATCGAGCCCATCTTTGCATGAAATGTTCCCTTGGTATCTCTAATTTTCTTGAAGAGATCTCTAGTCTTTCCCATTCTGTTGACTGAAGGGATGGAGCCAAAGCAAAATCAATACCCAGCTGTGGATGTGACTGGTGACTGTGGATGTGACTGGTGACAACGTCCGATGCTGTAAAGAGCAATATTGCATAGGAACCTGGAATGTCAGGTCTACGAATCAAGGCAAACTGGAAGTGGTCAAACAGGAGATGGCAAGAGTGAACATCAACATTCTAGGAATCAGTGAACTAAAATGGACTGGAATGGGTGAATTTAACTCAGATGACCATTATATCTACTACTGTGGACAGGAATCCCTCAGAAGAAATGGAGTAGCCATCATGGTCAACAGAAGAGTCCGAAATGCAGTACTTGGATGCAATCTCAAAAACAACAGAATGATCTCTGTTCGTTTCCAAGGCAAACCATTCACTATCACAGTTATCCAAGTCTATGCCCCAACCAGTAATGCTGAAGAAGCTGAAATTGAATGGTTCTATGAAGACCTACAAGACCTTTTAGAACGAACACCCAAAAAAGATGTCCTTTTCATTATAGGGGACTGGAATGCAAAAGTAGAAAGTCAAGAAACACCTGGAGTGACAGGCAAATTTGGCCTTGGAATGCGGAATGAAGCAGGACAAAGACTAATAGAGTTTTGCCAAGAAAATGCACTAGTCATAGCAAACACCCTCTTCCAACAACACAAGAGAAGACTCTACACATGGACATCACCAGATGGTCAACACCGAAATCAGATTGATTATATTCTCTGCAGCAAAAGATGGAGAAGCTCTATACAGTCAACAAAAACAAGACCAGGAGCTGACTGTGGCCCAGATCATTAACTCCTTCTTACCAAACTCAGACTGAAATTGAAGAAAGCAGGGAAAACCGCTAGACTATTCAGGTATGACCTAAATCAAATCCGTTATGATTATACAGCAGAAGTGAGAAATAGATTTAAGGGCCTAGATCCGATAGATAGAGTGCCTGATGAACTATGGAATGAGGTTCGTGACATTGTACAGGAGACAGGGATCAAGACCATCCCCATAGAAAAGAAATGCAAAAAAGCCAAATGGCTGTCTGTGGAAGCCTTAGAGATAGCTGTGAAAAGAAGAGAAGTGAAAAGCCAAGGAGAAAAGGAAAGATATAAGCATCTGAATGCAGAGTTCCAAAGAATAGCAAGGAGAGATAAGAAAGCCTTCTTCAGCGATCAATGCAAAGAAATAGTGGAAAACAAGAGAACAGAGAAATAAAAGAATGGGCATAATATACTGATAAAAGAAGGGAACAAAATACTATTTAGAAAGAACAATGAAAATAAGATAAAATTAGATAATTAACACATTATTCAATGATATTTCTGGGAGATAAGTCAAGGAAATCCCCCAGGAAGTAGAACTAAGATAGAGTTGGAAAATATGAGCAAAAGGCTGACAAAATGAGAGAATCAGCCCACAAGGTGCAATGTATTGTAGCAGGAATTACAGCGGAGAAGTAAGAGTAGAGGGAGCGCATCATTAAAGGAATAATACATGAAAAGCTTCTAGGGCTGGAAGACATATGTCTCTAAACCGAAATTTCCCAGGACAATGAATGAAAACACAGCCACATCAAAGCCTATCAACGTGAAATTTCACATTACCAGAGATGAAGAGGACAGCCGGGGAGCTCTTGAAGACTGTGGGGAACGAGCCACGGGCAAGTGGCTGGAAACAGGTGGCAGTCAAGACTTTCAAAGCAGTGTGAGGACCCGGGAGGCAGCAGAGACACGGCCTCAAAACTCTGGATGAAAATGATTTTCAGTGTGGCCAAAGTAATAAGTGTGATGGTAGACTTTTCCGATAAGCAAGGGCTGAAAATATACACCTTTCACGTACTCACAAGAAACTTCTGGAAGATGTGCGCTTTAAAACATGAGGAGGAAAATAAGGCAAACAGCTAAGCAAAAAAGAGGTCAAACAGGAAAGAGGAATAAGAAGAGGCAGAAAGGGGGAGGGCGCGAGGGGTACCTCCAGGGACAGAAAGGGAATCGATGAGTTGCCTGATGCTCTGAACACGGGGAAAAGAACGTTCATTTTCTAGATCCTGAAGTATTTGAGAAAAAAAAAAAAAAGCAAGCATGTGGGCTTCTCAGGTGGCACAGAGGTGAAGAATACACAGTCCAGTGCAGGAGATGCAAGTGACTAGGGTTTGATCCCTGGGTATACACAAAACAAGCAAACAAAATGAGAGGCAATGGTCAATGCTGAGGAAAATAAGTTGCCTAAGAAAAAAATGGAATCATAGAAATTGTGTGATTTGCAGTGGACGGTTGTCTGCTGTTCAGTCGCTCAGTCGTGTCCAGCTCTTTGGGACCCGTGACTGCAGCACGCCAGGCTCCCCGGTCCTCCACCGTCTCCCAGAGTTTGCTCCAATTCATGTCCGTTGAGTCAGTGATGCCATCCAACCATCTCATCCTCTGCCACCTCCTTCTCCTCCTGCCTTCAATCTTTCCCAGCATCAGTATCTTTTTCCAATGAGTTGGCTCTTCACCATCAGGTGGCCAAAGTTTTGAAGCTTCCGCTTCAGCCTCAGTCCTTCCAACGAATATTCAGGGTTGATTTCCTTTAGGATTGACTCGTTTGACCTCCTTGCAGTCCCAAAGGACTCTCAAGAGTCTTCTCCAAAACCATAGTTCAAAAGCAACTACGTCATCATAAGAGTGAAACAATTGATTACTGATTTATATAAAGCTTGCACAAAACGATATTGAAAGGCTTGAGGATGAAAGAAGGCAAGTTTGGGTAAGAGAGGCAAAGTCTTACCATTATTCCATGTGTGATAGCCCCCTCAAGAACTATATTGTTGGAACAATCAGACAGTAGGAACTCTCTCTCAAAGAAGTTTTCAAACCAAGGCTCTTTTCTTGCAATAAGTGATTATTTCTCCTGTGTATTTGTGATCATCACAGATTATTTGATTTTCCTTTTGTCATCTTATTATTATTATTATTTTTGCATGCTCCTTTGGCTTTTTTTAAACAGTTGTTGCCTTATTGACAGTGTTTCATTTTTTTTTCCTTAGTACTTCATCTGATGGGCTTCCCTGGTGGCTCTGATGGTAAAGAATCTGCTTGCAATGTGGGAGACCTGGGTTCATTCTTTGGGCTGGAAATATTACCTGGAGGAGGGCATGGCAACCCACTCCAGTATTCTTGCCTGGAGAATCCCATGGACAGAGGACCCTGGCAGGCTACAGTCCATGGGGTTGCAAAGAGTTGGACACGACTGAGCGACTAAGCACAGCACAGTACTTCATCTGATATACCACCTATTTTAATCTACTGATAGATACTCTTAGGGTCTAAAAATCAAGCTTTATGTTTCTTTCATTAGTCACATCATGAATGAAGCAGTTTTCCAGATTTATTACATATAAGAAAATGATCATGCATCTGTCTTCTACCAGTTCATTCCCTGACTTGCTCTCAAGCCCAGAGTCTTGCAGCAGGATCTGAGGAGCTCCAGCATAACCTTGACCCCACAGCCTTGCCTTGACCCCACAGCAGCAGCCTCAACTGGGGGCTTGTTAGAGATGCAGCATCTCAGGTCCGCTTCACATCTACTGATTGTGGAACCTTCATTATCCTGGGGTCTGAAAACAATTCATGTGAGCAGTTAAGCCAGGAAGTGGTGCTTTAGAAGGTAGGCCGTCTCCTTGGTTTGGTAGAGATTGTACATAGATTTTAGGGCCCAAGGTCAGGCCATGGAGGAAGGACTCTTACTTTCTCTCAATCAAGAGGTTTGCTCTTTTTCCAGAAGCACAAAATATCAGTCTAGCAGCTGATTGTTCTTCCACAACACGATGTCATTCCACAGCCCAGAGGGTCATGTCAACAGCATCTTTATTGTGAATATTTTTATCAATGTAAATTCAACTTCTTTACACAGATGAAACTTTTCATTAAATTCTACTTTTCTAAAAAAAAATTAAAATAACTACTCCTGCCTTCTTTTCCCTCCAATATAACTTTTAATTTAAATGTTTAAGTGTTATTTGCTTTCATATGTAAAGAGGGCTTATATTCAGATTTTGTTTTTCACTAACCAATTTGAAATTTAATTTTCATGGCTGATGTATCTGCTTTCACATTTTAACCTTATTTTGTGCTTTTGGCTCTTAGCACTTCCTTGCCACCTACTCAATTTCCTTAAGTTGATTTACTTAAGTTGAATTTCCTGTATATATTAAAAGATATACAGACTCTTTAAATATTTTTATCTTCTCCATTGACTCTGAAGGTTTATACCCAAATTCTCTGGATTTTTTTGTTGTTGTTGCCACATTATATACAAAATAATTATTTGACATTTCATGCAGTTTTGAAACTCTTTTCCATCAACTATTTAAACCTAACTCTACATTTAGTGACTCTTACTGCAACTTGCTTTTCAAACTGTGACATCCTCGTTTCTGGATTCGTAACTTGTCTTCACTCTCAGAGGTACAGCACACCCACGATTACCTTTTGTATAAAGGACAGGTGGGCATTACGCTCACCAAGTCCATCAATCTTCGTCTCCTTCTACTCCTTCTTTCTAAACCAGTTTTCATTCAGTTTATTACATCACGCATTTTACTCAGATGAGTAAATGCACATAAGTTATCATTGCTCTCTGGAATTTACTCTTACAAAAATCGCTTAGCCCGTGCTACTGTTATTTCTTTGTGTATACCATCTTCTCCCCTCTCCTGATGTTTTTCTTTGAACATTTTCTACCTGCAAAACAAGGGCCACTTTTTATCTCTGAAAGCTTCTTTCCATCTCCCGTCACTATCATCTCTTTCCCCGTTGTTTTGGTGACCCCCTGGGACCTCCTGCAACTCTGAGCTCCTGCTGGTGTCCGCTGTTCTCCACTTTATAGTCTTTCCTCACGTTGCTTGCCATCCTTGTCTTTTCTAAGGGTGGTTCTCAAGGCGGTGGTCTCTGTGTACCGTTCCATGTTGTGCGGTGGATGATTTTCTGTGCCTCTGTGGGGAATGCTGATTCCGCTGTAATGTTTTGTTTTCCTTTTCTCACGCAGCATTGGCTTATTTTCATGTGAGTCTGGCCTCCTCTTGTGAATTTCTCCCTTATCTTCCTGAATCCTGAGGATGTCAAACACATTTGTACGAGTTTCTTCTGAATCCTAGGCAAAATGCTGTTGAGGTATTGTTTTTTTTTTTTTCCTTGATAATTCATGTTTTCTTCCCTGTGTGTAGCACCTTGTTTTGAATGGCCCCCATGAGGCTGGGTTATCGTTACTGTTCCTGCTTTGGTTGAAGAGAGAGCATTCTCAACCCCGAGTCTGCAGGTTGGTCTTGGAGCCTCCTGGTCCCCCGGCTGCTAGGGGAATCCCCTTCCGCATTTGCAAGGCAAAGTTCCCAGTGACTTCTTCCTGGGATTGCTCTGCTGGATTCGGATGGATTCATGTTCTCTTCACTGGATGGAGGGTATGGAAGTCTTCAGTGCAGTCGGGATTGCTCAGAGGGTCCCTCCCGCTTCATCCTTGCCTCCGACGTTTTGATGTTGCTTTAGCAATCAATGCTCCATTGCAACACCGAATAGTCTATACTGGGGATTTTTTTGTACTTTTTGACCCAGAATAACTCAAGAAGAGTTATGGGAGAGACAATGGGAGGTGGAAGGGGAACACCCACAGTGATGCCCTAAAGCATCACAAAGGGAGCAAGGTATTAAATGAATGTCCTCTGTTCCCGTTATTACTTGATGACCCCACTTGGGGTCTTGAGCCAAGAAGAAAAGAAGATAGTGAAATGTCTTCTTATCCCTTTTTATATTAGAAATCGTAGAGACACTGAATGTGTCCATTTCTCTTTACAGTATTATCAATCTTCTATTTAGTTGAAATAAACCCCAGATTCTAGAAGTACATAGGCAGGTAATCCCATTTACAGCTTCACAGGGAGTTTATATATTTTGCTTTGCCTTCAGAAATATTTGTTATCTCTGAATTAGAATTCAAGAAAAGCTGTTAAAGAACTTCTAGCTGATGGTGGTGGTAAGGTCAACTTTTGCCCTGGAATGAGTCAAAATCTTCCTAGTAGTGTGGTCTGAAAGTAAGGTACATACGGCCGTGATAAGTTACGTCAGTTACGTGCATCAGCCTGCCTCTGGTTCAACGAGCTTCCTTCCAGAGTTCAACCTGAAACATGTAGCTTACGAACATAAGGGCTTTTCACACTGTGCTGTAACCGTGCATGACCTTGCATAATTAGTCACTATTCTTTGCTGAGAGAAGTTTGCCTTGCAGTGAAGCAGACACACTGAGAAGAAGGAAGCTGAGTGAGATTTCAGGGTAAGTGTATAACAGCAGAAGCCCAGGATGGCAAACAAGGATATCTCCCGAGATAGATTTTCACTGCTTCTGGAACCTTAAATGATCAAATCATGCATATTAATAGTTACGTGCTGTTGTTTAGTGGCTAACTTGTGTCTAACTGCTTGCAACCCTTTGTAAGCCTCCCAGACACCTCTGTCCATTGGATTCTCCAGGCAAGAATACTGGAACAAGTTGCCACTTCCAGCTCGAGGGGTCTTCCCGACCCAGGGATGGAACCTGAGTCTCGCGTGTGTTGGCAGGTGGATTCTCTACAGCTGAAAGTGACCATTCCCTGAGAGGTCATGTTTACTGTGTTCTTCATGGTTTCACTCATCAGTAAATGACCTCTAGGGTGTGGTCATGTACTTAGAACACATCGCTTCTCTCTTAACTCACTGAAGTATTTTCAAAACACTTAGATCAAATAAGATTGAAAATCCTTTCACCCTGCCCTACAATATGCTATTTTGGGGTGTTTTATTTGTATTACTTAGAAACTCTCTTTCTGCCCTTCAGCGTTTTCATCAGGGCTACAAGGAGGAGACTGCTAAGGAGGCAGAGATCCCAATGTGAAAAGCTTATTGTCAAGAAAAGAACAGATTTTGGAAATTGCAGCCATTCTGATGGGTGCAGGAGAAAAGGATAATGTACTTTGAAGATAGTTCCTGGGTAGAATGTTCTGGGCCTTTTGTGTTTATCAATAAAACTGGTACATCATTTTTAGAAGATGTAGCATTTCAACTAGAATTTAACATATTTAAAAATCATGACTTGTTGGAAAGAATAAATCACTCCTGGAAAAGGTTTCAATATAACTCAAGATTATATATCCTTCCAGAAGGCCTTTAAAGATCAGCCCCTTCACTCAGCTGATGCATGGGTGGAAACGAAAATTGGTTTTTAATAAAGTTGGCTCAGACAGTAAAGAATCTGCCTGCAATGTGGGAGACTGGGTTCAATCCCTGGACTGGGAAGATCCCCTAGAGAAGGGCATGGCAACCCACTCCAGTATTCTTGCCTGAAGAATCCCATGGACACAGGAGCCTGGTGGGCTACAGTCCAGGGGGCTGCAAACAGTCAGATGCAACGGAGTGACTGAGATTTTCTTTTCAAGAGTGGGCTTTCCCTCCACACTGCCTTCACAGCAGGCCGCACTGCCCGCTTGCTCGGCTTCACTTTCTGTGTCTTGGTGGAAATTGGGAGTGGGCAGTCACGGATCTCTTAGAGAAAGACATGAGAGCAAGTTTTTAAGCTGACTTGATTTAAGCAGTGATGGGAGCACTGCCCCAAAATAGGGAATTCTGATGCCACTTGGAAGTGAAGTCGCTCAGTCGTATCCAACTCTTTGCGACCCCATGGACCGTAGCCTACCAGGCTCCTCTGTCCATGGATTTTCCAGGCAATAGCACTGGAGTGGATTGCCATTTCCTTCTCCAGCGGATCTTCCTGACCCAGGGATCGAACCTGGGTCTCCCACATTGTAGACAGACGCTTTACCGTCTGAGCCACCAGGGTGAAATCAATAAAACAGTAGCCATGGATCAGATTAAGTAATCCAGACTGTGGGAAATAAACGTCCCCGTCCTGAACTATCTTGTTCTTGTTTCTGTCAAACCACACGGCAAGACCTACCCCTGAGACAGTGAGTTGTGGGGGCGTGGGGGGGGGGGTGGGGGGGCGGGGGGGGGGGGGTGGTGCCCGGTATCCAGGAGACAAGGCAGGCGTCCTGCCCATCACCCTGGGCAGTGGTCCATCCTGGAGCCGCGAGGGAGTGGAACTAGGGGTGGGGAAGCACGGCTTGCTCATTCCGTGCGTCACGGGGCGGCCCGGCCCAGATCCAGCGGGTGAAATGCCTGGGGCCGCCCTGGCTGGGAAGGGGTGGGCTTTCCTCTGCCCCTGAGCTGCTCAGCCGGGCCGGGCCGGCGGCCGTGGGCCGGGCAGCGTCGGGGGCCCTGCGGGCGCCGGGCCGGGCCACGGGGACTTGAGGAGCCCTGACGGGACACGTTAGGAGATCTGGAGTTTCTGGCCCCGAAAGTCGGTCTATAAAAATTCCTGCAAAACCTGGGGATAAGCCTCAGGCTGTGGGGTCTTATTGCTTAATTAGCGAGTTGTCAGGAAGTGGCAGCATATAAACTGAGTGATGCTTTTTTCGGCTGTTCACTTACTTTTTATCGGGATAATGAGCTGTGGAATGACAGGAAGAATCTTGTTCCCCCCGTGTTCCAGCATGTCGTGGATTCCTTGCCGAGCGAAAAACTCATAGGGAAATGTCATTTCACAGAGCCCATCAAAAAACAGAGGCAGATAATGATGGTAATCCAGCTTCTCAATTTCTACCTGAAAGGAGAGAGAGAAAAAAAAATGTCATGTGAAAACAAAAGTGAGGCAAAGCGTAGCTGGGCCAACTGAGAAGCTGTCACCAGCTTAGGAGAAGTAAGGTCTTCAGAACTTCAGGAAGACTTTCTTAACCAGCTCATCTAATGACCGGAAGTATACTGCCGTGTCTTTAATCTAGAAATGAGGTTAAAATCATCACTATTTAAATCTTACCAGATTAAAATCATCATCTACATTGGGAGCATTTTAGTATTTTGTGGGGGAGGGGGGTCCTAGGTTAATTTTTTTTACCGTTTGGCACAAAGGCAATACTGAAAAGGGGTTCAAGAAGTCGATGGTATGTATACTGAAAAGATTTAAAATGGGGGAAAAAACAGCTGAGAAGAAAGAGATTAGCATCTGAATTTCTAAAAACAAGAATCTAATTGCACATTAATATATCTTATGATATATGTCTTTTCAGGACCTGGCAAATATGAAAGTGAGGGGTAAAATATGATCCCATGGACGTCTCCTGGAGCTGGGTGTCAAGAAGAATGTTGGGGCCATCGAGAAAAAATGGGAAAGACAGACATTGGGCTGAACTTAAATAGACCATTGACGCTTGAAAATTAAAATATTCCAAATCTCTCCTCTATTTCTTCTGGGGGCAGAGATATATCTCTTTTCCACCTCTATATACTTCACTCTCGATAATGTCCACATGACCTCCTGTCCAGACCTTTGTAGTTGTATCAAGCACCAAAAGGAATGGGAACAAAAATTCCAGAAGAGAGAAAAGAGATGGTATGCTGGGAGCCGTTCACGTGCAGATTTGATCTAGTCCAGATTCTCTACTGGGTGGCCTATCCATGACCTGACTTAGTACCACAGGTGACAGATGGGGTGATGAGATCACAGATGGACAGAAGCCAGTAGACTGGGATTGTGGGTATCACACACCTTCAGGCAAAGGATGCAGTGTTCCCAGGAAGAGGCGCAAATTTCCCCGGTTTTCAAGTCCTCATGAAAGCACCCAGCTTCCAATTATCACAGTGAGTGAGTGAGGATTCCATCAGGACCTCAGAGAAATAGGAAGTTTTCAGAGCCTCCAGTTCTTGCCCAGAATTCTGGAGCGTCTATCCTGCCTGCCCCTGGTGTGAATAACAGATAATAACTCCTCCACACTTCTGAGTGCTTACCATGAGTCTGGGTGAATCAAATGTCCTAAAATTCCCCAAGTGGGAGGTCTGTCTCCAGACTGCTTGTGAATTACCAGCTAACTAAGGAAGTAAGCACTCAAGATCTGAATGTTCATGTCCTTTTGGAAGTAGGGCTTGGAAAATAAATCCTAAATGGAGGTATATACAGATATAAATTTTACTTTGTATTGCTTGGATGATTGTAAAATTTGCTTTACTCATAGTAAAAGTTTATGAAGTTTGTATTTAATACTAAACTTCTCAAGGATTTTTGTGTATTTGAAAACATTTTAGAGCGCTATTTTTCACAATTAAAAAAAATCAACGTGTTGTTCAGCTCCAAAAGCACAGTGTTGTTATCTACAGGTTTACCTTGTAACCTAATTTTATAATGTGTCACCTGGACTATATATTTTTTTTAATTTAAATTTTATTTTTTTGCTTTACAATACTGTATTGTTTTGCCATACATTGACATGAATCCTCCACAGGGGTACATGAGTTCCCAACCCTGAACCCCCCTCCCACCACCCTCCCCATATCATCTCTCTGGGTCCTCCCAGTGCACCAGCCCCAAGCATCCTGTATCCTGTATCAAACCTAGACTAGTGATTCGTTTCTTACATGATAGTGTACATGTTTCAATGCCATTCTCCCAAATCATCCCACCCTCTCCCTCTCCCATTTAAACCCATTGTTGCTTTTTACATATGTCTCTAATAAAGGAGCAAATCATTACATTTTGTACTTTAATATGAGCTAAGACTTTGTATTTTAATGTATGTCTGGTTAATGTCTGTCATCTTAATTTTTGATCTCTGAATGTTACTTTTCATTTACTTTTTCCTTTCAATTTTGTAGTTTTGTTATATGGATTGTTTTATTTACATTTTGGCATGTGATGTCTTTAAAGATAAAATAGCCTGTATGAATATTTCATTGCATCTATGTTACAGCTTTCTCTAACATTTAAAAAATATATTTATCTTGTTGAAGTAAGTTAAAAATATCCTACTAAGATAACTGACATGCCCATTTTTCCTTAGAATTTTGTTGATTTTTTTTTTTTTGGTGGTATGATTTGGAGAAACGACTCCAACATCAACAATAGTACCAATAAAAATGTCATTTTATGGTACCAGACACTACTGTGAATACTTATGTGTATTAGTTCACTTAATCCTCATAACAGCTCTAAGTACGTACATGCTCTGTCGCTCAGTCATGTCTGACTTTTTAAATTAAAAAATATAGTACAGGTGACACATAATAAAATTAGGTTACAAGGTAAAACTTTAGACAACAACACTGTACTTTTTGGAGGTGAACGATGCATTGATTTTTTTTTAATTGTGAAAAATAGCACTCTAAAATGTTTTCTGCTAAGTCGCTTCAGTCATGTCCAACTCTGTGCGACCCCATAGACGGCAGGCCACCAGGCTCCCCCATCCCTGGGATTCTCCAGGCAAGAATACTGGAGTGGGTTGCCATTTCCCTCTCCAATGCATGAAAGTGAAAATTGAAAGTGAAGTTGCTCAGTCGTGTCTGACTCTTCGCGACCCCATGGACTGCAGCCCACCAGGCTCCTCCATCCATGGGATTTTCCAGGCACGAGTACTGGAGTGGGGTGCCACTGCCAAATACACAAAAATCCTTGAGAAGTTTAGTATTAAATACAAACTTCATAAACTTTTACTATGAATAAAGCAAATTTTACAATCATCCAAGCAATACAAAGTAAAATTTATATCTGTAGCCCATGGACTGTAGCCCTCCAGGCTCCTCTGTCCATGGGATTCTCCAGGCAAGAATACTGGAGTGAGTAGCCATTTCCTCCTCCAGGGGATCTGCCTGACCCAGGGACTGAACTTGTCTCTCATGTCTCCTGCACTGGAAGGTCAATTTTTTACTGCTGAGCTGGCTGGGAGGACCAACAGCTCTAAGAGGTAGTTATTATTGGCATCTCAATTTTCAATATGAAGAAACTGAGGCACAGAGAGGTTTAATAACTTGCCTAAGGTTTGCAGCTAGTTAGTGATAGAACTGGGCTCCAAACCCAAGCAGGCTGGCTGCAGGGCAAGATATTACTTCTTAGGTTTTTTGTTAGGAGTATCAAAGTTCAGCATTACTATAATCTCCCTTGATCATCTTGCCTCTGTCTTCTTTATCATTATTAATGTAGTTTGTCTTAGTCTAATTGAATAATAATTTTGCTATCACTAGTTTATCTACTATACCTTTTTCTATCCTTTTGCTTTCTTCCTCCTGTGATATTATATTTATATAACATGTAGCATTATATATAAATATATGTTATATATATATGGGGATTGACGATAAGCTTTTATTTTTATTCTATTTAAATTTTTTACTGGAGCACAGTTGCTTCACCATGCTGCATTAGTTTCTACTGTGCAGCAAAGTGAATCAGCCATACATATACATGTATCCCCTCTTTTTTGGATTTCCTTCCCATTTAAGTCACCATCGAGCTGCAGCAGAGCAACGAGAATTCCCTGTATTTTAAGAGTATCTTTTCTAAGTACCTCATAGCTGGATTTGTTTTTTTCCTCTCCTGTTTTACATTGCATATTCAAATGACAAATTTCAAGAATGCATATGATTTCAAAAGTTTTAAAAAAGAAAGAAAAGCAAAGAGAGAAGGGATACGGGAAGGAAAAGAAAAGAGAGCATTTGAAAGACAGCGACACTGAATGAAAGACTGAGAGAGACTGAGGAAGAAAAAAAAGATGATCTCCGTGTCTTTAACTCCTCCTAGCACAGATGATATAGAGTCTGCCTGCAGTCCCGGAGACCCGGGTTCGATCCCTGGGTCGGGAAGATCCCCTGGAGAAGGAAATGGCACCCCACTCCAGTATGCTTGCCTGGAAAATCCCATGGACGGAGGAACCTGGCGGGCTACAGTCCACGGGATCGCAAAGACTCGGACACGACTGAGCGACTTCACTTTGAGCACACTGACCACAGCATTTCTTTCATATCAGAAATTCTCGTCTTGGAAGTTCTTCTTCTGGCCTGTTTATCAATTATTTGGCATGCCTATTTCACTAAGATCTATTACCTTAATAATGGAATAACAACTTGCCATCATATTTTGAGGATGGAAACTTTTTAAAACTCTAGACATGTTGCTACTTGCCACAGGGTGATTTTTTACACATTACTTTCTTTCCTGTTTACATATCTTCTAAGGTTTCTTCTTTATCATTATAACATTGTTTCAGTTGATGAATTTGGCCTAGGCCTTAGGAACATTCTTACATTCCATTTGCAATCAGGAACTCGGTGTGTATTTGTTTTGTTTTGAATGATCTATCTGAAATGATGTATCTGACTTGGCTCTACTGTATTTTTCTTTTTATCCGAAGAGTTCCTTCTCATTACCACACGATTTACAGTTTTCCACAATAAAGGTGTCTGTGCTTCTCTGCCCTCCTTCTCGCTTCAACCCACTTCCCTACAGCTTCGCTGCTCTGACTTTTACCCAGGTCCCCGGTGACCTTCCCTCTGGCCGGTGCTCCGGCCCCTTTGCGGCTCTCATCAGCATGGCACAGTTGACCTCGTGACAATGTCTTCCCCAGGGCTCCTGACAGCGTGCCCTTATCATTGCGGTTCATCCTTGATCTCCTTCCTTCAAATTCTGCATCCAATCCATCAGAAGGTAGACGGATTCTCTCTCCAAACAGGTGCTTAGTTCGCTCACTTCTCCACCGTTTCATTTACTCCCCGCTTAGCCTAAGCCACCAACCTTCCTTCCCTGGATTACTGCGACAGCCTCTAACTAATCTCCTCTTTGGGCTTTTCCTTCCTGCTTCCTTTCTCCGCACATCTGGGTCTTGACCTGCTGTGGCCCCTGACCAAGGTCCCGCCAGGGCCTCCCTGACCGGTTGTTCCCGTCCCTCCACACCGCCCTTCTGCAGCGCTGTTCCCTGGACAGACGGTGACTTTTCTTTCCCCTCTCCTTCCCCCTTAGAGACGCTCTCTGAATGCACCCTTCCTTTCCTTTCCAGACCTCTCAGTCGCTGACCACCCGCTTTCATCCAGATTTCAGTTCACCGAGGCCCTCTCACCACTGCCTACTGCTCTGTTTGATTTTCTTTGTGGCTCTTATCATTTATTCATCGCAGTTTCTTAAGTTCCGTTGGTGGGGAGCTTGTCACTGCCTAGAAGGGTGTTTGGCACATAATAGGTGAATGCTCAGTAAGCATGTGTTTGAATTTTAATTCTGACCTTTTGAATCTGTCCTCTGGGTTAACTCTTTGAGAAGCGTACTCAGCTGCAGAACAAAGGCTAGATGATGAATGACCATATCTGGAGCCGAGGGTGGGAACCACGCAGAGTGCACGGAAGCGCTGGTGTCAACAGCTGACCCTGCGACGTGAGGAAGCACGTACGTTTCTATACGCTTAGGTACCCTACAAATAAAATGCCATGTTTTCTCCATTAAGACTGCAGCAATTATTTATATTTCAGGAACTTTGTGAGTATTTTAATAGACAATCAACACAGGCTTCTTGATGCTTCTGTTTACCCTCATTTCACTAGAAATCATTTAGGGTTTAATAATATGCTGTTCTGTTTACCTTTAAAACTTTAGAAGAAAAAGTTTCTGTTTTTCACAGTATCATCAAAAACAAACATATTAATGTGGCTCTATAATTAATATGTTGGAATAACACAAGGTCATCTTTCTAAAATACCTAGATGTTGAGAATAATGCAAGATTAAAACAAACTAGACATAAATTAGTAGATCTCTTATTTATCTTTGCATGCATATTTGCCACATGACAACTACTACCTTTTAGAGGTCTTTTAAATTAATGGCTTCTTTTATTCATTTAAACTTACAAAAGATCATTTTTACCGTTCATGTAGCAG
>SJYT01055912.1:98506-137037 GCA_006410635.1 Cephalophus harveyi | reverse complement strand
ATATAAATTAGTTTTCTTTTAAGATAACTTCTTCATAACAGATAAATTATAATTTATGTTTCTTTACTATTACTGTAAAAATAGTAACTTTCAAACTACTATAAAATTTGGGAATTTTTCTTCAAAGTTTATGCAAGAACTCCAGAATTCAAAGAAAGCTGTTTGAAATGAGACAAAGAACAAGGGCTGTTTTGAACATATCAGATAAAATTTCATGGTAAAATACTGATTGATGACAGCTTGGGTATTAAGTCTAGAAATATCAAGTATTTTACTCACAAAATTTCTCTCTTTTAAATTTATGTTTTATAACTTTTTAAAGATCACATAGTACCTACAAGTTGATCTCTAAATCTTACAGTGACCTTTAGTCAAAAGCAATACAATTCTAACTTCACCTCTTCTATCAAATATGCTTTTTTTTTTATCCCTATAACAAATATGCAAGGAAGTAATGCTGCACTGAAAGATCAGAAAACCAATGAGGTTATATGTCTCATTAAAAAAAAAAAACTCAAATAAAAAACTTACTCTTACACTTTCCATACCCTTGCTTCAATTAGCAAATGAAGTATCATTAATAGTATCCATTATTAGGAGTCCTATGGTAATAACCGAGACTCTTGCTTAGAATCACCAAAGTCTGAAAAGGTGTACTTATCTATTAATTTATTATGACCTCATCTAGACTTCTTATGACATTTCTAACATAAAGCTTTACCTTGCTATTTTCAATCCTTAAGGCAACTGTTAAACTGCTACAAGAGACCTTACAAATAAGCATTGTTTACAGATTATATTTATGGAGAAGGCAATGGCACCCCACTCCAGTACTCTTGCCTGGAGAATCCCATGGACAGAGGGGCCAGGCGGGCTACAGTCCATGGGGTCCCAAAGAGTTGGACATGACTGAGCAACTAACACAGATGATATACATAACATATTTCAAACACAGATGCACTTCTCTTTTTCAAATGTGTGTGGATGTGTTTGTGGCGAAGAACCCCTGATGGCTCAGATGATAAAGAATCCACCTGCAATGCAGAAGCTGGGTTCGATCTCTGGGTTGGGAAGATCTCCGGGAGAAGGGAATGGCAACCACTCCAGTATTCCTGCCTGGAGAATCCCACGGAGAGAGGAGCTGGCAGTCTATAGTCCATGGGGTCGCAAAGAGTCAGACACAGCTGAGTGACTAATGTTTTCACTACATTTTCTCAATGATACCAAATATATAGCTAAAATCCGGTAATAGTACATGGTTTAAAAAGTAAGACTTTTAATGTGAAAAATGTTCGTTAGTGTCAAAAAGGAAATTTCACACAAGATGGATAATGTGGATCCTTACACTGTTATAAAGTCTAAAAAAACCCGAAATGCATTTAATTTGAAGTTGAAGTTAGGAAATCCTCAGATGCGAGAGATAAAGACAAAAACCAGAGTCACAGAGATGATAGTGTCTGACCCTAGGTTGTGTAAGACACAGATCACATCATAAGACTGAGAATGAGCTTTTAAAATCTCAAGAGTTGGGAAAAGAGAGCATTTGGCAAGAGAAGGGAGTTAGGCTGAAACTCCTGCACTTGCTGGAACCCTTAAAGTGCTATCTCACTTGTGAAAAGAGGACCAGAAACTCTTTCCACAAATTTGTAGAAATAGGAAGTTTAATGTTTGACAAAGCTCTTGCTGGGAAAAACTTCACTTGAGGAAACAGAAACCCAAAGGAATTAAGGAATTAATCAAATAAGTCAAGGAATTAAGGAGAAAAAAAAAATGTTTTCAGGCCATGGAAAAGAAACTTCTGGGGCTCAGATAAAAGCAAATTATGGAAGTGTTAATATTTGCTTAACAGAAAATATATACTATCATTAACCTTAAAATTCAATAGCAGTTTGAAGAATAGACTGGTTCCAGATTAAAAGGGAATAGGGATCTGGATCACAGAACTGAGGGGTCAACACAGAGTCAGCACAGGGAGCTGAAGCAATGGAAAAGGTGCAGATAAATCCCAACCCAAGATGCTCCCACATTTGACTTATGGGACTTCAGAGAGGACAAAGTATGGAGAAAGGGGGGTCTGGAGCAATAATGGTGGAGACTCATTCAAGATCAAACAAAAGTGTGAATTTTCAGATGGAACATGCATATCTAGACACCTTTTTGATAAAAACTATAAAACTCCAAAGTCAAGGAAAAGATTTAAAAGCAACTAGAAACAAAAGGCAGATTGTATATAAAGGACCAAAATTAGACTTAACTTGCCTGTCTAACTAATAAAATAGAGGCCAGGAGGCAGGGTACGAACCTTTCAATATGCTGAAAGATTTCAGCAATTGTTACTCTTGAATACAGTACTCAGCTAAATCACCATTTAAAAATAAAACCAAATTAAATGTATTTGGCCAAGACATAGACCGAAAGGTTTGTTGTTGTTTGTTTGGATTTTGTTGTTGCTGTTATTTTAACCCAAGGGTTATCGCTTCAACCAAAGGGTAAAATTTATTAAAAACTGAAGTGAACTGAGGACAAAGAAGAGATGGAAGAGATAATAGTATACATTTTTTCAAAAACATTGATAAGACTAAATAAACATTGACTATAAAAATGCAAAAATTATTAATTACAGTGATTTAAAGGTGGGTCTGTGGATACTAGGAGGGAGAAATAAAGATGTTGAGAGAAAAGTGACCTGCCTCAGAGTAAGGCCTGTGCATTGACAGGGATGAGGATAAAATGATTAACCTTAGACTTAATTCAACATATTAAAGTGTGAAAGATACGCAAGGAAAGAATAGAAATAAAATTAATTTTCAAGAGCAAGAACAGAGCAGAGGGAATAAAGCTCTATCAACATTATAAAGGGCTGACTGAACATCCCACCTGCCTCCACGAGAAAACACGAAGAGAAGAAAATATGTAGGATGAATCCAAATAGATAAATAATCATAGTAAACATAAACAGATTAAATTCTCTAGTTAAAAGAGTCTGAAAAGAGGGAAAATATACTTCAGCTACAAATTTGTTTATAAGAGGTATACTCAAAATATAATGTCAGAAAAAGATGGAAAATAAAGGTACAGTAAAACATAAAATAAGTGTGATATAGCAGAAATTCCTGGAAGAGAAACTGCATTTTCAGTGTTGATGCGGTGCTTCATAGGGATGATACTAAATTATATTCCCATCAGCAATATATGAGAGTACCTGTTTCTTCATTGCCTATTCAAAGAGAAAGTCAACAAATTTTGATTTTTGACAATATTATAGGCAAAATAATGGAGAAGGAAATGGCAGTCCACTCCATTACTCTTGCCTGGAGAATCCCATGGAAGAAGGAGCTTGGTAGGGTACAGTCCATGGGGTCGCAAAGAGTCGGACACGACTGAGCAACTTCACTCACTCATAGGCAAAATAAACAAGGTTAAGCACTGAAGAATTGATGCTTTCAAACTGTGGTGCTGGAGAAGACTCTTGAGAGTCCCTTGGAATGCAGGGAGATCAAACCAGTCCATCCTAAAGGAAATCAGTCCTGAAGATTCATTGGAAGGACTGATGCTGAAGCTGAAGCTGCAATATTTTGGCCACCTGATGAGAAGAACCAACTCACTGGAAAAGAGTCTGATGCTGGGAAAGATTGAAGGCAAGAGAAGGGGACAACAGACAATGGGATGGTTGGATGGCATCAGCAAATCAACTGACGTGAGTTTGAGCAAACTCAGGGAGATAGTGAAGGACAGCGAACCCTGGCATGCTGCAGTTCATGGGGTTGCAAAGAGTCAGACATGACTTAGTGACTGAATAACAACAACAAATAGGTAAATGTTATTTTTCTGTTATTTTAACTTGTATTTCTTCTACTGTGAGAATAATCACATTTAAAAGATATTTTTGAGTCATTTTTATGTCCTCTTATGTGAATTGTACTTTTACATTCTTGGCCATTTTTTTTTTAAGCTAACATTGAACTTTTTCTTTAGGAGCTCTTTTATATTATGGGGATTTATCCTTTATGTATGACAGGAGTTTCAATTTTTTGAAGATTTTTTTGTTTTAGAATTTATTAATTGTTTATGGGTTCTGAAGTTTGAGTCATCATTAGAAAAGTTTTCCTCCATTCTGTAGCAGAAAGAATAGAAACAATTAGAAAAGATAATTTATAATTGTTTACGTTAGTACTTTTATGATTTTTTTCCTTATATTTAAATCATTAAAGCATTTGTAACTTTTCTTGGTATAGGTGTGAAGTATGCTTCCAGTGGCAACTTTTTTCCAAGTGGCTACCTAGTTGTTCCACCATATTTATTTACTTCTTGACTTTCTATTCTATTGCACTGATCTTTTTAAAATATTTATTCATGAACCAGTATTATTTTAATTATCACAATTGTTTAATAGATTTTAATATGTCAAGGCTCCCCTGTTATTACCTTTCCTTTTCTATTTTTCTGTTATCATAATTGGTTTACTTTTCAATATGAAGTTTAGACAATAAATTTTAGACACAGGTTTACTTAAAGGATATATAATATAAAAACTTGCATTCAATAATTAGATAAAACACATTCTTTACAAGCACGGGCTTCCCTTGTGGCTCAGCTGGTAAAGAATCTGCCTGCAATGAGAGAGACCTGGGTTCTATCCCTGGGTTGGGAAGATCCCCTGGAAAGGGGATGGCAACCCACTCTAGTATTCTTGGGCTTCCCTTGTGGCTCAGCTGGTAAAGAATCTGCTTGCAATGCCGGAGACCTGGGTTCTATCCCTGGGTTGGGAAGATCCCCTGCAGAAGGGAATGGCTACCCACTCCAGTTTTCTGGCCTGGAGAATTCCATGGACTGTATAGTCCATGGGGTCGCAAAGAGTTGGACACGACTGAGCGGCTAAGTGCACTTGAGAGAGTTTAGAAAACTAAATGAGCACTAAGCTACGAAGTAAGTCTCAGGAAATTCCGGAATGCCTATGTTACACGTGTTAAATTTTTTGAAGAAAATTAAATAACAAATCATTAACTAAAAGACAGCCAAGCTTTTAACTTCCATATATTTGGAAATTTACACTTTTAAATTACTCATAGATCAAAGGGGAAAATCCTTATAGAAATAACAGCGTGTTAATAATTGAATTACAATGAGACCATTTAACCTTAAAAGAATAGAAACATGCCCATTAATACAGACTCCTCTAGAGAATAAAGAATAAAGGAAAACTGCACAGCTGACTATATGAGGCCAGCATAACCTTGCCACTAGAATCAAATAGCTACAGTCTAATCTCACTGAATCAAAAATAAAGCAACAGGCAAATTGAATTCAATAGCATGTTAAAAAGTATGACCAAACTGGCTGTATTACAATAATATCAGAATATTTCAACATCATGTTTAAATTTTTAAAGGATTAAAAATAAGATCATTTTAATGATCTTATTTAGTGAGAAGGAAATGGCAACCCACTCCAGTATTCTTGCCTGGAGAGTCCCGGGGACGGGGGAGCCTGGTGGGCTGCCGTCTGTGGGGTCGCGCAGAGTCAGACACGACTGAAGCGACTTAGCAGTAGCAGTAGCAGCAGTGATCATTTAATGCAGATAAAACACTTGATAAAATCATTTAGGAGCATTTAAATTATGGAAAAGTCCATTGAATTCCTTAGAAAAGAAACAAGAAGATTGTTAACCATCATTACTCTTCAGCATTGTCCTGGAAATTCAAGCTAATGCTGAAAATAAAATACATATAAAGACTGGTGGGGAAAAAAGCTCTCGTTGTTTGAGGATGTTACGGTTATCCACATAGTATACCCAGAGAATCTATAAGTAAGTTTAATTAGTAAGAGAGTTCAGAAAAATTGCTGCATAAAAGATCAGCAAACTAAAAATAGTAGTTTCCCTATATGCCATTAAAATTTATGTATTTTTAATGTTCGCAATAGCAAGAAATGAAGCAAATAAACCCTTTAAGGTAACGCCTGCCAATGCAGGAGATGTAAGAGACACGAGTTTGATCCCTGGGTTGGGAAGATCCCCTGGAGGAGGAAATGGCAACCCACCCATGCCAGTATTCTTGCCTGGAGAATCCCATGGACAGAGGATACAGTCCATAGGGTTGCAAAGAGTTGGACACGACTGAAATGACTTAGCATGCAAGCAGAGTAAGAAAACTAACAGCCCATAAGACTTTATGAAGACAATTACAAAAGATTACTGACAAGTATAAATGGAAAACAGGAACAGTCTTCCATGAACAAATGAATATACTGACTATACTCATGGGTGAACAGACAAACTTATGACGGTGGTGACTTATGTTCAAGTTAATCTACAAGTTTGACACCTAAACTCAAGGCAAGTTTTCTATTCTTAAGGTGAGAAGCGGAAGATTTGAGAGGCTCAGTGACCTTTTGGGACCACATTCTGAGCAGGGACAGAGTGAGAACCCAAACCCAATGTTTCTTTCCATTGACCTGTCACATTTTCACTGTCTTGAAGGCTTGCTGTTTATTACAAATACCGAAGGTTTTATCTAGCTGGAAGATATTATTAATATAATAATTACTGAATAACAAATCTGGACTTGGGACTGGAGAATCAAATTATTTTATGGAATAACCTTATTTCAAGTTTCTGTCAGAAATGCTAACAAGACAGCTAAAGGTCAGTTGTAAGCAGATCTCGAATTTATGCACACTTAACCTTTATTATCCAGGACTTGTGTGTTCCTAACTGTAGCAGTCAATGAGTGATGCTCTGAAGTGGAATAAGTGAAAAAAAAAAAAAAAATTCCCAGTTAAATGCATCTCCTAAATTTTTTCAAACAGCTTTAAAAAAAAACATCAGAAGGGTAGATTAAAAAGGAGCAAAATATATACTAAGATACATCTCCAAATACATCTTCAAAGTTTCTCTTTCATTTATCACATTTCTGTATAATGGTAAAAATAGCATAATTTTTATCAGATAGAGAGAGGGAATAACTATATTTTTGGGGAAAGCAAGCAGTATATGAAAGGCCTAGAAAGTCTTGGCACAGTCTTAGGAATTGAGACAGAGTTAGAAACAGATTATTTGTGGCTTTTACCATTGGTATCAATTGTAGAGTATCGAATCATTTTACAAAAGCTCTCCATGATTAGATAATTTACTATGAACCTTAATACACTCAACCAAGTAAGGAGAATTAAAGAGCTCCAGAAAGGATTAATTTAGGTGAAGTTAATGCTGTGAAGCAACTTTAAGAAGAAATTACTATGATAGCAGTATTGGCTGTCTCTTACATCAGCAGGTAATTCTGCTACGTATATAATCTTCAGGGATTAGTTACAAATATATTAAGGTTCTTTACACTCACAAGTTCTTATATTTCTTAAATTTCACCTAAAAAAAGGCAACAAATATCTACTGAATCACTGAACTAGCTAAGAGTGTTGGGCTGAACGTTGGAGTTAGTAAGTAGGAAAAAAAGTGTGTTCAGAAAAAATATTACTTATTTCTTTTGATTCATATTTTAATATTAACCATTTATTGAAAGGGCAGACTAATGACACACTCCGTTCATGGAGAGCAGCCTGGAGCTGGAATCAGGCAGATCTGCGTCCAAATCCAGTACCTGTACGCAGTGAGTTCCATCACTTTAAAAATGTGACTAGTAGAAACTTACTGACCTTCTCTGGGGTTTTCTCACTATTTGTAAAGAGAAACCTCACTCCCAGGTTTATCATAACTAACTGAGATGCCATTGCTGTTCAGTCACTCGGTTGTGTGGTCCAGCTCTTTGTGACCCCATGGACTGCAGCACATCAGGCCTCCCTGTCCTTCACCATCTCCCAGAGTTTGCTCGAACTCATGTGCATCGAGTCGGTGATGCCACCCAACCATCTCATCCTCTGTCGTCCCCTTCTCCTCCTGCCTTCAATCTTTCCCAGCATCAGGGTCTTTTCCAGTGAGTCGGCTCTTCCAACCAGGTGGCCAAAGTATTGGAGCTTCAGCTTCAACATCAGTCCTCCCAATGAATATTCAGGACTGATTTCCTTTAGGTTGGACTGGTTTGATCTCCTTGCAGTCCCAGGGACTCCCAAGAGTCTTCTCCAGCACCACAGTTTGAAAGCATCAATTAAATGAGACACTGCTGCTGCTGCTGCTAAGTCGCTTCAGTCGTGTCCGACTCTGTGTGACCCCACAGATGGCAGCCCATTGGGCTCCGCCATCCCTGGGATTCTCCAGGCAAGAACACTGGAGTGGGTTGCCATTTCCTTCTCCAATGCATGAAAGTGAAAAGTGAAAGTGAAGTCGCTCAGTCGTGTCTGACTCAGCTACCCCATGGACTGCAGCCTACCAGGCTCCTCCGTCCATGGGAGTTTCCAGGCAAGAGTACTGGAGTGGGATGCCATTGCCTTCTCCGAAATGAGACACTATGTGATATTAATTCCCTCTCTATTCTCCGCCAATAATATAATATCAAAAGTGAAGTAAAAATTCAAGGTATACAGGAGTAAACACCAGTGAGAGCATACAGACCCAGAGGAAAAGCCCTGGTTTAGAGAAAGGAGAGATGGTTATGCGTTGAAGTAGAGAGGTACAGTTTCCCTGGGGAAGGAAACCTTGTTAAGTTCTGCATGATGAGAAGAGGTCAGCATTCTGGATATAGAATAGGCTACACGTTCAGTTCTGGACGTGGACTATGAAACCTTTGAGTGCACATGGCTAAAGAGTTAAGACAGACACTTTGGGGTTTGCAAACGGGTCAGTACTAGTGACTGCAGGGTCACTTCATAGAGATCATGGTCTCATAAGAGTGTGAAGTGAGATCTTCAACAGAACCCACGGTTCTATTGGTCCTCAGTAAGGTCCTCAGGACGGTCCTCAGTAAGGAAAACAAAGAGTCAGGGAACTTGGTGACCAGGGAGCTAGGAAAATCATACAGGACAGCCAGAGTGCACGGGCTTCTCATTAAGGAAAAATACGGCCTGAATGCTCCACTAAATTATCATAGTGGAGACAAACGATTATTGGAAATAAGAAAACGGCAACGTTTATGAAATAAGGTATATAAATTGTGAAACATAAGTTAGGGCACTAATTGTTTCATGGCAATATATATTAAAAAAAAAGAAAGACTGAAGGCAGGAGGAGAAGGGGATGACAGGATGAGATGGTTGAATGGCATCACCGACTTAATGGACATGAGTTTGAGCAAACTCATGGAGATGGTGGTGG
Source organism: Cephalophus harveyi (assembly GCA_006410635.1). NCBI lineage: Eukaryota > Metazoa > Chordata > Mammalia > Artiodactyla > Bovidae > Cephalophus > Cephalophus harveyi. The sequence continues at coordinate 127,835 of SJYT01055912.1, read as the reverse complement.
ACAGGGAAGCCTGGCGTGCTGCAGTCCATGGAGTCTCAAAGAGTCGGGCAGAACTTAGCAACTGAACAACAATATAAAAAATGCTTCTCAAGAAGAGGGCTATTTACAAAGGAACCTGAACCATCTCATGGAGACCCATTATCAGCACGTAGAAAGACTATCTCACTCTCAAATACGCATGTTAGATCTGTTCATGGGCTTGCGAACCTTCCAGTCTGTGAATCTGTTCTCCATTCTGTGCAACACTTGGGGGAGGAGGGGAGTCATGGAAAGATCCTACTTTTGGAAACATCTCCATAGATTTATTAAAGCTTTCTTTCATTTCTTTTCAGAAACAAAATATCCTTAGGTATGCTCCCCTTAAAGGCTATTTACATCTTGAGGTATAACTCAAAATAGAATGTCTAATTGCTCTTCTCTAAGTACTGAAAGAGTTGGCCCATGTAATTGGGTAAAGTGAAAAGGAAGGAGAGATAATTTGTGTGCATGGAACTGAGGGGAAAGGTTTCGGGAAAGATGCCACCAGACTATGAAAAGGCACATCAGTTTGCCTGACGATGCTTTGGCATGCCTGCCAGAACTCCTCTGTCCATGGAATTCTTTCTCCAGGCAAGAATACTGGAATGGGTTGCCATTCTCTTCTCCAGGGGATCTTCATGACCCAGGGATCAAACCCATGTCTCCTGCATTGCAGGCATATTCTTTACCACTGAACCGTTGGGGAAGCTCTAATGTGAACTGCAGGTCCTCAGTGAGGAGAGAGGCAGGATGGAGGAGTAAATGCGTGTGGCTCCGGAGCAGCGTCGTGGCTCCTCCATTACTAGCCGCTGAGCGCTTCCAAACCACTACATCGCCCCACGCCTCGGTTTCCTCATCTGTAAAGCGGGACAGCAACAGTGCCTGCCTTCCTGTGAATGCTGTGGGTTAATACACAGAAATCTGAGAACAGGGCTTGGGTAGTAGAAGGCACCAGCGGATGGACGCTATGAAGCAGAGGAGCCCTCCGCTGTTTTCATGATTGAGTTACTTTTTGATAAACTGCAACTGGCAGTCTCCTTCTCTGGATTGACTACATTCTTTCAGTTTTGCTCTGTTCCTTTTGTAGAGGGAAAAAATATATATCTTCTGGGGTATGCCCACATTTCCTTAAACTATTCTGGTCCTGCTGTCATTTTGTTCAAAGTGATTGAAGAACAGAAGTCATTTGTGAAGGACACAGAACACTGAGCCCAGAGAGCTCGCAGGTTAAAGCCGGGCACACGGCAACGTCTGCCAGCGATTCGGGGGACTTTCAAGTGGGTCAGAGCTTCTTTAGAGAAAATGACACCATCCTTCTGGGTTTGAGTAGTATAAGAATAAATCTAGGGGATTAAAAACTTACAATGCTGAAAATTCTTTGTTATCAAGACACTAATATTCATAATAACGTATGAATGCAAACATGTACACCACCCACAGAAAGACTGCAAAAGATGTATGTAAAATAACTACGTAAAATTCCCGATTCCATATTTATCGGCTGAAACCTTTGCCAAATTTTTAATGAAAAAATATTATCTGCCTCGTTGAATCTCTGCTTCAGAGTATAACCTTAGGCCACACACCAAAGTGTGCATTTTTATAGCAGATGTGATGTTGACAATCAATTTATTTTGACATTTTACAATTCTATACCAGTGACACATGGGGAAATACACACTCTGTACAAGGGGGCAGTAATTCTGGAAACAAACATCTTAAATCACAGTATCCAAACAGACCTCTAAAAATGTTACTATGTTTTCTTTGCTGTGAGAAAGAGGGAACTTATTAGTGTGTAGCTAAAGAGCATTTCCTTTAACTCCGTGAAGGTTGCAGAGAAAATTCAAAACCATGGCGACTGAAAGGGTCATTTTCGTTCTTCTCATTATGCAGTTTGGGGAGCTGGTATCTCTCTTCTTACAGTGAACTCTACCTTCCAACGTCTGTGAAGACGGTGTCTTCAGAGAAGATCAAGGCTGCTATTTAGAATGTTCTTTGCAGGTTCTTTCTATCTCTAAATTCCTTTCTCTGCCTATTCTCTTTACTCCTGGGTTCTCTAGACTCTGCTTATTGCCTTTTGTTACTTGAAGGCAGGAGGAGAAGGGGATGACAGAGAATGAGATGGCTGGATGTCATCACTGACTCGATGGACATGAGTTTGAGCAAACTCTGGGAGATGGTGAAGGACAGGGAAGCGTGACGTGCTGCAGTCCAAGGGTCACAAAGAGTCAGACACAGCTGAGCGACTTACCTGAACTAATTGCTTTTACAAGGTCATTTATGTAGATACTGTTATGCCATCGTGTTTCCTCTGTAACAAGGTTTCTGCAGAGATATCTCTATGCTCCCTGAGGACAGGGTCTGTATTTGTTCACAGTTAATGCCTAATATCTCCTGCCTCCTCTGAGTCTTAAAATCAACAGAATACAGGGATGATTTTTTGTCTGGGAGTAAAAACAACATTCTAAAGCAAAGTCAGCGAAGATCCTTTTCACTGTACAACAATCATGGTCAGCTAAGATACCTAGTTTGCAAATCCACAAAATATTTAGTTTTTATTAAGAACTTGTGGTATATCGAGTGCATGGAATCCACGGTTTTATTGTCAGACTTAAAGGTGTGTTAACTGTGTTCCAAGCATTTCTAGCTTCCACTAAACTTGACTTGGCACCTAGGTCAGAGAGCATTTCATGTCCTCTCTAGGATGAAGAATTAAGAGTTTGCAGCACTGGGGTATTTTGTATATGCCTCTACTAGGGTATTTATTAAGCTTGTATACTTGTCTACATTTGGTCATGTGCTCTAACTTGTGAGCCCCAGATGCCATGTTCGATCCATTTTTTTAATCTATAATATTTCATATTAATTCCTGGTGTATAGACCGCCTCACGTTTGCTGAAAGAATCAATCAACGAGCAGATTCTCAAATGATTGCCCGCTACCAGTCTCGCTTGTCCCTTGTTCAAAGTGCTGCCAGACGCTCCTTTCTAAAAATACACCGTCCGTGTCACTTGTCTTCAAGCTGTCCTTCACCAGATGTGTGCAGGGTACATCCTAATCTCTTCACCGCGGTGAACTCAGCCCTTTGGGGTCTGGCCCCAAAGTCCCTTTTGAGCTTCGTGTTCTGACACTTGGCCCTCACAGCCTGAGTTCCAGCTAGTCACGCATCTTACTCTTGCTGAATGCGTTCTACCTTCCTGCGTGCCTGCAGTACTTTTTCATTTTTGTGTTTATTTATATTTTATGCAAACCTCTGAGGGCTGCGTCCTGTCTGCGTGAAAGTAGTTGAGATTATTTCGGAGCCTGGGTAAGTAGATTTTGGAGCCTAACTCCTGCTTCTGCTCCTGCTTCTGCTGGTAATTTACTCGTCTGTCCTTGGGCAAGCCATCTCAGTGCCCTCATTAAAGTAGGGATTACACTGGTATAGGTTCAAATGCCTTGTAAATAATACATTAGTTCATTCATGCAAATCACCTAGAAGAGCGCCAGGTACATGTTAATCATTATTATTATCACCGAGCTCCCCTGTAACAGCAGTAGACACACATTATAATTACATGAGTAATTATTCAGAGTGTATACCCAAACATTTACCTATTTGGGAACATGAACTAGATCGTCTGTTGCCTTTCTGATGGGTGGGGGGAAGCAGGAGGAAGTTCCCCACACCCAAGGGTGGCAGGAGGGGTGGAGGAGGGGGTGGCGGAGAGCAAGGGGTCAGCATTAGAGTCCCAGAACCCCCCGCCGAGAATGGGAACTGAGTGTGTGTGTGCGCATGCGCGCTTATGGGCGTGCAGTAAACTCTGAGACGGTTGAGGGGCATCCTCGAGACGCGTGTTGGTAGAGGATTGTGCTTGCCTTGCCGGTTGTGCTTGGTCTGTCAGGGCATGGCCCGGGGAAGTTTCAAGTCACAGCAGAGGCTGGGGGTGGTGGCTGCAAGACCAAGACAGGGAGGCAGACTCCGCTGAATTCTGGCGGCACCCTTCCGAGCTGAGGGCTTCCCAGGTGGAGCTAGTGGTAAAGAACCTGCCTGCCAATGCAGGAGACACAGGAGACGCAGGTCCTGTCCCTGGGTCGGGAAGATCCCCTGGAGAAGGGAATGGCAACCCACTCCAGTATTCCTGCCTGGAGAATCCTGCCATGGACAGGGGAGCCTGGCGGGCTGCAGTCCAGAGGGTCGCACAGAGTCGGACAGGACTGAGCAACTAACACTAACCTTGATGAGCTGAACTCGGAGATCCAGCCAGCAGCTAAGCTTCGGAAGCAGCTAAGCTTCGGAAGCAGCCATCAGATATTATTCATGCCAAAAGCATGGCCCAAGGACCAGTTCCAACCATGCAAACTTCCACAGCTGATAAAAGGATGGAGGCTCATGTCCAAGGACCCCGTGGGATCACCTGTGAGTCCACCTGAACATCTGTGGGAAGGACAAAAGGATAATATGGGGCTGGTTCCACACAGCGCCTCGCTCTTGTGAAGCCAGAAGAAATTCCTCCTGCACCGAGGGGATGCCCAGCGGGAAGGAGAGAAGAGAGTGGCGGAAGCGAGACTTGCGGACAGGATCAGTTTCAGCTTCGTCTCCTCCCCCTCCCCTCTCCTCCCCCAACGTCATGCGTGAACCTGGAATCTCCAGAGCGAGAAGAGGACAAGTGTTGGCAATAAAGGGGCCACAGTGCTTTGTACAAGCATGATGTTTACTCCCAGCACCGCTCACTTCTCCACTGCACGGCCGCGCACACACACAGGTACACTCGTTTGCAGTTTGTCTCTCTCGCTAGTCTTCTCTCTTTATGACTGCTTTATATCTGGACCAGAACTTAACACATCACAGGGGCTGTCACACAGACCTGGATGGATGGATGGGGAAAATGGGTAAATGAGTGAATGAATTTCTCTTTAGTTAATTTACTCCGCACTCTGTCGGGATCAAATGTCCTCTATTTTAGTGTGTTTTCCTGGCAATTTCTGAAAAATATGTCAAGCAAGTGCTGCTTTCAGACCTCCCGAATTCAGTCATCTGGGAGCAGCGTGTCATTTTGCATGACTTTAAATCATTCATTTCAATCCCCTTTTGATTCACAAGTGAGAACCAGAATTCCATTTACGGTAAAATGACTTGCCCAAAGGCAGAAAGTGATTGAATTGCCCACTCATCAATCCTAACTTATTTAGGCTCATTGTTCTTTTTTTCAACTGAAAGGGGCCTTTGATTTCATTTAGTTTCTTGCACTTTTCAGTTCATGAAACGTGTCCAACAAGGCCCAGATTATTGGGTCTGTCAGATCCTGCCTCATTCCGGGGTTATGCGTTACGACCTACGATACACAGCCTGGCAGTTTCTAGAATCCCAGTGTTTGTTAGATCCAACACAGAGTATGGTCATATTCCAGCTCTCTCTGAGTCCTGGAACTGCGGGAAACAAGAGAGCTAAGGAATTCCTTCGAGTTAATTCCTGATCGTCTACACAGCTTTCACATAGTGAGAGATGAGAAGCAGAGAAGAAAAAGTTGAACAAAGTAGGTTTGAAAACGTTTCAGATACGTAAGCCTTCAGTCTTGCAACGTACTGTTAGCATTAGCAACTAATTTTAGCACATCAGTTCAGCAGTTTTGAGCAGATTGATTTAGTGAGTTAAAATATGAATTGTGTCATCAAAGGAAACGGCAGCCCACTCCAGTATCCTTGCCTGGCAAACCCAAGGGTCAGAGGAACCTGGTGGGCTACAGTCCATGGGGTCGCAGAGAGTTGGACATGAGTGAGCGAGTAAGCAAGCTCAGTGCTTAACATGAAAAGGAGTTAAAATTCAGAATCATCAGTGGGGGTAGGGACCGTGTCTTTACTGTCATTGCTCCCAGTAATGTCACGGTAAATGTGTTAACCACTGGCTGCTGGAGGAGAGAGTTCTGATTAGTAGCATTTGTCGATTTTTGTGGTGTAGACACTCTTGCCACAGCCAATTATGATCTATCAATTTGAAATCGCTCGATGTGGAGTTGGGAAGAGAAGCGTGTGATCAGCTGTCCCAAGCCATAAGAAACCTTATGTTGTGACTTACTGCATCTTAATAGGATTTTGGCTAATTCTGTACATACAGAGATACATATGTCTCATATGACATTTTCACATGTTATACACTGCCCACATCATGGAATTTGACTGGCCATGAAAATCCACAAAATGTTCATTCTGACTCTTGACTGCCCTGACTCTCTGACCTTCTAAAAGCACCGGGAGAGTTTAATATGAGTGAAGCACGTGTGATTCTGATTATTTATTTTACATCAGAACAAGGTTTCATCTGCTTCACTCCAAGAAGTAAAAAAACAATTGCCTATACAAAGAAATAGGAACACGGAAACGACCTAAACATCTATCCTTAGATAAGCTAAGCTAAGTCACTTCAGTCGTGTCCGACTCTGTGCGACCCCATAGACGGCAGCCCACCAGGCTCCCCCGTCCCTGGGATTCTCCAGGCAAGAACACTGGAGTGGGTTGCCATTTCCTTCTCCATGAAAATATTCCATAAATGAATTTCAGTAACTCTTAAACATTCCACAAAATTTCCTAAGAACCTGTGAGAGTATAATACCTGGCAATCCTCTCTAAAACAGAAATTCACCTATCTGCTACATTACTGCTGATGATCTGAAATGTACATGGATCTCTAAAAAATAACAGTACTGAATAAAACAAAGGATCATCCAAGTTCCTACATAATACCAAAGTATCCAGAATTACTGAATAAATCATAGCAATTTGGTATCCTTTTCAGAAAAAAAAAATCTCAGAACTTACAAGCATGTGGCATGTCACACTGTACCAACAGAGTAACAGTAAATGAAGGTATAACTACTACAACTACTTCACCAACTTTTGTGTCCTGAAATATGATGTCTGCCCCTGGCAGCTACCATTCCAATTCCACAGGGTATTTTCCAGTCAGACAAGCTGTACAATGATCATTCTTTTCAAAACATTCCAGACCATTCTCATTTTCTTGAATCATAATATCTTCCTTTGTTCAATGACCATTGTTTTCAAAACATTCCAGACCATTCCCATTTTCTTGAACCATAATGTCTTGCTTTTTCACTCTTTGTTTTTTCAGTGTTATTCCTTCTTGTACAGATGAAACCAGTCCTTCTACTGACAGATGTACAACACTGTTTGCTCCTAGATAATCTGAAATATGCTCAAATTCTGGTTTATTGGCAATAAGCTCTTCTTTTGTTGGTATGTTTATTCCCATGAAGCATGGATATCTAATTGGTGGTGAAGCTACGCGAATATGTACCTCTTTTGCACCAGATTCTTTGAGTAACTTGATTATCCATAGATGGATGGATTAAAAAAAATGTGATACATACATACAATGAAATAGTACTCAGTCATAAAACATAATGAACTAATGCCATCTGCAGCTACATGGATGGGCCTAGAGATGACCATACTGAGTGAAGTACGTCAGAAAGACAAATACCACATGGTATCGTTACCTTGTGGAATCTAAAATATGGCTGAAATGAACTCATGTGAGGGATGGAAACAGACACACAGACATAAAAAGGACAGACGTGCGCTTGCCAAGTGCTAGGAGAGGCACGAGCGGGTTGGCCTGGGAGTCGGGACGAGAAGGTGCAAACCGTTGTATATAGGATGGATAAATAAGAGCCTATTGTATAGCACAGAGAACTACATTCAGTATCTTGTAATAAACCATGATAGAAAAGAATAACAAGAAAGAAATAGGAATATGCACGTCAATAAACAAACTTTATTTTACAAAAGAGCACCCCAGGTGGATCAGTGGGTAAAGGATCCGTCTGCAATGCAGGAGACGCAGGAGACACGGGTTCTATCCCTGGGTTAGGAAGATCCCCTGGAGAAGGAAGTGGCAACCCACTCCAGTATTCTTGCCTGAAGAATCCCCTTGGACAGAGGAGCCTGGAGGGCTACAGTCCACGGGGTCACAAAGAGTCGGACACGACTGCAGCAACCGAGCACACACACGTATTTAACTAAAATTTTTAAAAAAATTAATTTTCCTCTTGGTTTTACAAAATTTCTGGCACCTGTCTTTTATGTGATTATTTTTCCTTCCACCATCTCTTGTCCACAATTACTTTCCTCTTGCCGACCATGCCTACTCAGCTGTATCAGCGAGGGTTGCTGCTGCTGCTGCTAAGTCGCTTCAGTCGTGTCCGACTCAGCAACCCCATGGACTGCAGCCTACCAGGCTCCTCCGTCCATGGGAGTTTCCAGGCAAGAGTACTGGAGTGGGATGCCATTGCCTTCTCCAATCAGCGAGGGTTAGTCAGCAGTATAAATCAAAGTGTCCCACGTTAGGGCAGCTCCAAAGTTGGTTGTTTAATTAAATGGTTCAACACTAACATCAGAAAGCTTGCTTGCTTCCAGTTGTCTTCTGTGCTTTTGTGGAAGGTTTGGCTGGCTCCCCTCCTAATCACAGAATGGCTGCAGGAGCTCCAGGAATCACAACTAGCTACAGAAACATTTATCAGCAGAAAGAGAAAATAAGTTTTCCTTTCATCTCTTCTTAATAGCTAAGAAACTTTTCTTAGGAAAAAAACACTTCCCCTTTTCACTCTTAGAATTAACTTATAATCTCCTTATTAAGCAATGCAATCCAAATCACTGGCAATGAAAATGCATGCATTGACCACAGTTGCCTCAGATTATCTTTATCCCCTGGTGATAAAGGAGAGAATAACTGGTAGATAAGATCATTAAAAAAAAAAATCTGTTATAGACAGTAACTTTGAAAAAATTAGACATAAATAGACTATGACATACTGGCTTAAAACAGTTGGTATATTACAGCAACTTACTACAAACTTAGAACCTTAAGACGACACAAATTTATTATCTTATAAAACTGGAGATCAGAAGTCCAAAATGAGCTGAAAGAAGTCCTACGAGCTAAAATTAAGGTGTTGGCAGAGCTGCAATGGTTTAGGACGCTTTCTGCAAGGATCGGTTTCCTTGTCTTTTCCAGTTTCCAGAAGCTCACTGTGTTTCTTGGCTCACGTCCTCTTCGCCTATCACTCAGCCTCGGCTTCCGTCGTCATCTCTCTCCCCTCCCTCTAACTCTGACCTTCTTGAGGCCCTTTCATAACTGCTCTGTGTCCAGCTGGACAGTCCTCAGTCAGATCTGCAGAGTTTCTTTTGCCATGAAGGGTAACATGTTCACATGTTCCAGGGATTTGAGACATAGCTATCTTCCAGGGCATTATTCTTTCCACTCTGGTTGTGTGTTATAAAGTGACACTCTCGAACAATTATTCAGAAAATTGTTATATTACTTCAAAAGTGAGACTTGAAATTGGAGTGACTGAACTGGGAACGAAAAAACTGAGGTTATTGCAATGTCTCTTTTGCATGTATGTGGCCCAATTAAAATTTATAATTTCATATCAAGCAAAGCATTACCAATATCTTTATGTTATTGAAGTCACTTTCAACAGTTTTAACTTTATACAAAAAAATTTTTATCAGTTAATTAAATTTAAAAATTGTGGTTATGGGGCCTATTTTACTCATTAGCAGAACAGAAAGCAGTAGTGAAATCTGAAATACTACAACAGGTCACTGTGGACAACGAGCTCTCTCCCGGGGTTACATGATTCTGAGGAACAGCTGTATCAGAACCTGTATTTTACATGGCCCTTTGTCTACCAGTGGAGGGTCAAATGATCAAAATCTAAGTTTGAAAGTTGTGAGTTAAGCTCTAAAATGCCTGTAAAGTGTCACTAGATACTTAGAAATCCTCCATAATTTTGATACAACAAGTTTTAAGTCGAAAAGAATACAGAAAACAAAATCACACCAGGAGGGAGTCTCATGAGCCTGTGACATTTAGATACAGACCCAACAATAGATGATCTTACGAGATATTATGGAAGTTCCTTAAAAACTAAAAATAGAACTACCCTGTGACTCAGCAATCCCACTCCTGGGCACATACTCAAAGAAAATCAGAATTCCAAAAGATACAGGCAGCCCAGTGCTTACTGCCGCACCATTTACATTAGCCAGGACATGGAAGCAACCTAGATGTCCATCAGCAGAGGAATGGGTAAAGAAGGTGGGGCTCACATACACAATGGAGTATCACTCAGCCATGAAAAGGCACAACATCGTGCCCTTTGCAGAGGCGCGAATGGACCGGGAGACTGTCATACAGAGGGAATTAAGTCAGAAAGAGAAAAGCAAATATCGTATACTAACCCATACACGTGAAATCTAGAAAAATGGTACAGATGAACCTATCTGCAAAGCAGAAATAGAGACACAGACATAAAGAATAAATGTATAGACGTCAAGGGGAGTAAGGGGGTGTGGCATGAATTGGGAGGATCGGGCTGACATATTAATATATACACTGAAGTGAAAGTTGCTCAGTTGTGTCTGACTCTTTGCGACCCCATAGACAATCGCCTGCCAGGCTCCTCTGTACACAGCAGATAACTAATGAGAACCTACTGTGCAGCACAGGGAACTCTACTCAGCGCTCTGTGGGGCCCTAAAGTGAAAGTGAAGTCGCTCAGTCGTGTCTGACTCTTTGCAACCCATGGACTATAGCCCACCAAGCTCCTCCGTCCATGCGATTCTCCAGGCAAGAATACTGGAGTGGGTTGCCATTTCTTTCTCCAGGAGATCTTCCCGACCCAGGGATCGAACCCAGGTCTCCCACATTGCAGGCAGATGCTTTAACCTCTGCATGGAGGAAACCCAAAAAAGAGGGGACATATGTCTATGCACAGCTGATTCACTCTACTATACGGCGGAAACCAACACAACATTAAAAAGCAACTCTACAGCTGAAGCTCCAGTACTTTGGCCACCTGATGTGAACAGCCAACTCATTGGAAAAGACCCTGATGCCAGATTGAAGGCAAAAGGAGAAGAGGGTGGCAGAGGATGGGATGGTCGGATGGCATCACCGACTCAATGGACATGAATTTGAGCAAACTCCGGAAGAGAGCGGACAGGGAAGCCTGGCGTGCTGCAGTCCATGGGGTTGCAAAGTCAGACACAACCTAGTGACTGAACAACAATACTCTGCTAAAATTTCCTTTTAAAAAGATACACTTATTTCAATCAGGTGTACGTTAATTTCTCTGCTTCTGTTTCCCTGGCATATTATAACGGGACAGAAACGAGATAGCTGTTCCTTCCTTTCCGCTTCTGGCGTTCACATCTGTGCTACTTCTCCCAGCCACTTTTGGCTTTGGGTATGACTGTGTAACTGACCCTAGCAAGTGAGAGGCTCCCTCTCCAGGACTGGCCCATGGGCTTCCTGTGTGGTTCTCGGGCTCTTGTCCCTTCCCTTGGCTTGTGGCAGGGGAGCATCAGCAGCCTACAAGCTGGTGATGAAGATGGTGACGCCAGAGATGGGCGAAACGACCGAGCAGCTTGTGCCACGGGGCTTCCCAGACGGCGCTGCTAGTGAAGAACCACCTGCCCGCGCAGGAGGCATGGGAGACGCAGATTTGATCCCTGGCTTGCAAAGATCCCCCGGAGGAGGAAACTGCAACCCCCTGCAGTAGTCTTGCCTGAAAAGTCCCCTACGGTCCATGGGGTCACAAAAAGTTGGACCTGACTAAAGCAACTTAACACAGCCCAGCACAAAATTGTTCTGCATACGTGAAGGAGCCCCATCCCACTGGGTTTATGAGATGAACGCCTGCTTCCTTCTACATTTTGCTTTGGCCATGAAAAGCAGAGAGGAAACTTTATGCAAGTTACTTCTGGATGATTGTCTGCTGAAGCTGACATGATCTCTTCGAGGGGAAAATCCACGTGGGCCCCTCTGTAACTGTGGGGTTGAGATGTTAAATCCTGTGGCAACCGAGTCACTGGGAGAACTAAGAAGCTGATATTCTAAAAGCACACATATGAGGATTTCTTTTATTCATGTGAGGTTTAAGAAGTGTGTCGAGAATCACCTTGAAAATGTTCCCATAACATAGACAAGGGGCATTAAATTAATTCTAGAAATTCAGTTGAGATGTTGAAATAGTGATTTTAAGAGAGACACATTTCTCAGATGTTAGCCAATATTTTCCAATTTTCTTGCGTCATTAAATATGGCACCATTTTCAGTGCAATGAACATGATATGTACAGAAATTAGATCTCCTTAGTATTAAAAGATGAAAAAAGCTGGAACAGTCAGATGAACTTAAAGGAAAAAAAAAATGTTCTGCACACCTCAGGGAAATGAGAAGGCTTACAAGGAGAATTTGTATGAAGCAAATAGATACAGCCAGAATCACACTCTATTTCCAGACCAGATAAAAAAATAAATTTCTCATTCTTGAATTATGTGCGTTTCCATTCAAATGCACTATAGCTTTTAAAAGATGTGGGCAAGTTTCAGACGAGCCTAGTGGGTTCATCGTTGACCTTGAGTGCTCCCTTCTGTAGGAAGCATGGGGGGATACTATGATTTATCCTGCGGTTCTGATGAGAAATGACCCACCATTCCCAGGGCTCCCAGCAGGCACACAATCCCAGTAAACAACCTGTGATGGAGTTGTCCGGGGGAGAAGCTTCTAGATCACCTTAAACTTGCTGTGGCGTCTTTGCGCCCGTCTCTGTGTGCCCTGGCACGTGACTCTTCTGAGATTTACAGCTGTGCAACACTTCAGTCATTCAACAGATATTTGTCGAGTGCCCCCACGTGCTATAAACTAGGTACTCTCGGCGTGGTGCTGGTAGTTTAGTCACAATAAGTCGTCCAAGTCTCGCGACCCATGAGCTGTAGCCTGCCAGACTCCTCTGTCCATGGGATTTCCCAGGCAATACTGGAGTGGGTTGCCCTATGAGGTAGGAGCAATTCCCTGTCCCCCACGCAAGGAACTTCGTCAGATGGAGAACATAACCAAGTTGGCAGATGCTTACGTGTGTGATGGGGGGACGTTGGAGGTGACTTGTGGAAACAGCTGTCTGCTGTCCTGCCAGCGTGTAATTACAGCCACCACCCCACGGTAACAGTAGGACCTGGACGAGTTTTTAAACACTTAAAAAATATATATTTCTTATATAGAAGAAAACTCGTCCAGGTCCTACTGTTACCGTGGGGTGGTGGCTGTAATTACATGCTGGCAGGACAGCAGACAGATGTCTGCATGATACAGGATGCTTGGGGCTGGTGCACTGGGATGACCCAGAGGCTGTTTTGTGTATCTTCTTGCTTAATGGGCTTACAAATGGTATTAATCATTTTATAAAACTGTTCTATCAAAGCAATGTAATAATTAGAAAATTCATATTTTATAAACAGTTAAACTGTGCCAGAATGATTTGTGGGAAAGTATAGTATTCATTAGTGTCTGTTATTAGACAAACAAATTCCATTAACTGTGAAAATAGTTGAGAGTGGTAGCTAAAATTGTAATTATAAGTATTTTGCACTATGTAAGTGTGAAATAAGCAGGCAGGAAGAAAGTTAGGTGACTATCACCTTCAGGGGAAAGACACTGACTGGTTAAATATGTGTAACTTCTCCCCTGGGTTCAAATTTGTGGATTTATGCACAAGACTTTCAATGTCATAGTCTTATTTTGTTCTCCTTTATCAAATTAATTTTTGATTTAAAAATGCCTCTCTTTTTTTGCTCTTGTTTGAAAGGGCCGTCAATTTGCACTTTCTGAACAAAATTTGAGCTCTTCACTTGGGCCCTTAGCAGGAGGGTGGTGGACCCCTCGTGGGCAGTGCCCTCCCCCGGGAGCTGACCCCCAGCCTGGCTCCACAGACTTCGATGGAAAGAAACGGTGCCCAAAATTCTCGAAGGGAACTGGAGTCCCAACACTGTCGGGTTCTTTCCCCCACAAATGAAAGGGAAAAACCTCAATCTTGAAATTCAAGAGGAGAGTAAGTCCTAAGTCCCTTGATTTTTAATGCTTCCCACAAATGTCATCCATATTTGACCCTCAAAATTACTACAAAGTGGTTGGCTTAAAATAGTGGTTTATACTAAGCATTAGAGAATCGCCAAAGACAAAGGGAACTGCTTAGAGAGCTAAACTGCCATGTTGATGCTTCCATTTATTTGAAAACAAGATCTAAATGTTTTGTAATTCTTCAGCAAGTAAAAGTAAAAATACAAAATACATATATATATATATTTGGAAAGATCTCTGAGAATGGTAGCCCTTGAAGATCAATACTCACAAACATTTCCCCTTTCCTTTTTATAGGATGATATTATAGTTATCAAGGGAATGGAAGCAGGAAATTATTTAAGCAAATTCAGGGTCGATTTATTACAAGTAAATCATGACCCAGGACAAATCTAAGGAAATCTCATTATTCCTCAATCTCCGACTTGACACACAGATTTTTAAAACGTTGAAAACTGTGAGGAAAATGGCAAATAATCCACAAACGTGTGGGTTCAGTGCTACGGTTAATTCTATTACACATACTCATGGATGAGTCAGTGGAGCAGGTAATTAGAATTGGCGTACAGCCTAGTTAGTTGGAATTTGGTGTTTCTTGGGACACTCGTTAGTGAGGAACAAGTTCCATAAAGCTGCTCCAGGAAGAACCAGATTCCCTGGTTCCCACATCACAGCCAGGAGGCCCCGGGCTGCCGTCCTTTCTTCCGGGTTATGCCTGGAATCTTGCCAGGAGGTGCCCGCTCTCGTGTCAGGCGGGGCTGGCGGCTGGTGCCTCCCCCACTGAGAGGAGCGGTAGGTCAGCAAACAGCACAAATGTGAGGCTACATATAGCTCAGCCGGAGACTGAGTTTTCTCGTCCTATGGCGCACATATTATAGCCTGCAATTACAGAATAATGGGCTTTGCTGTCTATCCTCTGTCTTCTCCACCAGACTGCAGTTCCATGAGAGCAGCGGCTAAGGCTGTCTTGTTTATCCTTAAGCTCCCAATTCCTAACACGGTGCATATTATTAAACACCTAATGGATGCTCGGTAAGCATCTCTTGAGATGCATAAATGGGTTTCTAGTCCCACCTTCCTTCAAATGGCTCAGATCTATCTTCCTGCCTGTGGCCAGTAGCAGTCCTCTGCCGGCTGGGCCAAGCAGAATTTAGGATGGCTCTAAAGTGCACCAGTAAGCTTATCGGGCTTAGCCTATCAGCGGACGGTCACTAACTGGTTGCACATAACCATTCTTAGGGCTTCCCAGCTGGCTCAGTGGTAAAGAATCTGCCTGCAAGGCAAGGGATACGGGTTTGATCCCTGCGTTACGAAGATCCCCTGGAGGAGAAAATGGCAATCCACTCCCCTCCCTTATGGTTGCCTGGGAAAACCCATGGACAGTGGAGCCTGGAAGGCTACAGTTTATGAGTTCACAAAGAATCAGACATGACTGAGTGACTGAACACAGCAACCATTCTTAAGATGCAAATATTCTAGGAAGAAGAACTCAAATGTTTGGGGGTATTAAAATGGACTTTATAAGATACTGTTATGATAAAATTGGAAGTTATACAAAGGAAACTCAAATTTTGAGCATCATACAAGAAGGATGCCTAACTCAGGACAGCAGGGTCCCCCGAGCCAGGAAAAAAAGTCCCAGGAAGAGATGCCAGAGGGTCAAGCTGGAGATGTCTGTGAATGTTGCCACTGGTGAAGGGCAAGGTTCAGGGTAACTGAGGCTTGGGGGACTTAGAAAAAGTGGGGTGGGCAATGATGAGAGAAGAGTTGGATACAGGGAAGGAACCAGGTTATGCAGGATCTTGTCCTGGGTCTCAGTATTATTAAGGAGCAAATGGAATGATGCTAATCAGAGAAATGAGACATTGGATCTGTATCTCCAGGCTGAACAATTCGGCTGCCATGTGGATGAGAGACTGGGAGAGACAAACATCTTGCCAGTCCACTGCTGAGTTAGAAATGTGGTCTGTACCTGTCAGGGTTACTGGGCATGGGGAGGGGAAGGCACATGTAAGAGACGTTTAGGGGACAGAATGAAAGGGAGAAGCAAAGGTTTGAAAAGTGGAAATGGGGAAGAGGCCAAGGTCAAGTATAGAACCTGGCTTGCACCTTTGGCGCCGTATGCATGGGTCTGCTACCCAGCTGGAGGCAATGAGAGAGGGCAGCTCTGTGAAGTGTGTGGGAGGGAGTGGGTATGAGGCCCCAAGTCCCACTGTGGACATGCTGAGTTCTGCAGCGGCCACTGTGTACCACCTGAATGTTCATTGGAAGGACTGATGTCGAAGCTGAAGCTCCAGTACTTGGCCACTTGATGTGAAGAGCTGACTCCTTTGAAAAGACCCTGATGCTGGGAAAGATTGAAGGCGGGAGGAGAAGGGGATGACAGAGGATGAGATGGTTGGATGGCATCACCGACTCGATGGACATGAGTTTGAGCAAGCTCCGGGAGTTGGTGATGGACAGGGAGGTCTGGCGTGCTGCAGCCCATGGGGTTGCAAAGAGTTGGACATGACTGAGTTGAACTTAACTGAACTGAACTGTGCACCACACAGGTGAGTGGAGATGGCCAGGGGGCATCTGAATGAGTGGGCTTGGAATGGAGGAGACCATTGCGGGGGACGCGGCAGATCACCTGAGGAGTGTTTACAGTGAACCAGACAAGATCCAAGGACCGAAGGGTGGGCTCCACCACAAATAATGGGCAGAAGGGTGAGGCCTTAGCAGAAGCCGAAGACAGAGCAGGTGGTAGGATGGTGGTAGGATGGCAGACACCAGACGGTGAAGCCGGAGAGGAGGTGCAGCGGCAGGAGAAGGAGGTGCAGTGAGCGACAGCAGCCAGGACCTGCCGGAGACTGAGAGCCCGCGCGGGCGTTTTACTGATTGATGATGGCCAGACCGTTCGAGATACTGGGCAGAAAAGAGCGGGCAGCACGTTCTCAGTCTTCCTCTTTTCTTTTTCAGTCTTCCTCTTTCTCTTCCCCTTCCCCTCCTTCTTTTCCTTCTTCTTCTCCTCCTTCTTCCTTTCCAAATATGACATTTTTTAAGAACAATTACAGCACTAAGCTTGTACTGAAAAATATCACTGAAAACAATGGATCTTTCAGGGTAAAACTCTGAAAAGGGTGGGGCCTGTCTCAGTGATTTATTCTTCAGCAAATGAAAGTAAAAATACGACAAAATTGAGAAAGATCACTAAGAGTTAGAGCTAGAAAACGGCAGGACTGCAATCCTAATGCAGGCTGTTGAACTCAAGGGACCCACTCCGGGGAATGCTCACTGCTTAAATTGGTCCAGGTTCACTTCAATCCATTCCCAGCAAAAGAAATTTAAATAAAGTATAATGCCATTTACCTCTTAAACTATATGCAGCAACTAGGTTGGGGGGGATCTATCCATGTTTGGTTTTATTTTTATTGTTTTTATTTTATGGGAGGTGACAGAATGGATGATGTTTCAAGAGCAATTCCGAGTTTGTTTTTTTTTTTAATAATTGGTTCACAGCTCCATATGTTGTAGGATTTCTTCTCTCCCCCATAACTGACAAGGTGACCAGTATTATTCACATAAGAAATATTTTCACATTCATAAACAAGTTATGCTAATTATGAAAACTGTTTTAATTAAATCTTGTAACAGCTGGCCTGCGTTCTTGGCAGTTGGCCTTAAGATCGCATCAGTCCTGAACTGGTAGAGACTGGAAGTTTTGTGTTTTCTTTACATTGTTACCCTGACAGTTAAAATGAAGGGCAATTTGTCAAGTAATTGTTTCCCATAATTAGCATTCTCTAAGGATACCTAGTTTTTGCCAAATGCAAAGATATCTTGCCAAAGATATCTGAAACGGCCATGGTCTTCACTTTGCTCTATTTGAGGAGGTCTAATTTATCTTGGGAGTTAGATTAGATTTATCATGGGAAATAGATGGGGAAACAGTGGAAACAGTATCAGACTTTATTTTTTTGGGCTCCAATATCACTGCAGATGGTGACTTGCAATCATGAAATTAAAAGACGCTTGCTCCTTGGAAGGAAAGTTATGACCAACCTAGATAGCATATTCAAAAGCAGAGGCATTACTTTGCCAACAAAGGTCTGTCTAGTCAAGGCTATGGTTTTTCCTGTGGTCATGTATGGATGTGAGAGTTGGGCTGTGAAGAAAGCTGAGTGCCGAAGAATTGATGCTTTTGAACTGTGGTGTTGGAGAAGACTCTCGAGAGTCCCTTGGACTGCAAGAAGATCCGACCAGTCCATCCTAAAGGAGATCAGTCCTGGGTGTTCATTGGAAGGACTGATGCTGAAGCTGAAACTCCAATACTTTGCCCACCTCATGTGAAGAGCTGACTCACTGGAAAAGACCCTGATGCTGGGAGGGATTGAGGGCCTGAGGAGAAGGGGACGACAGAGGATGAGATGACTGGATGGCATCACTGACTTGATGCACATGAGTTTGGGTGAACTCTGGGAGTTAGTGATGGACAGGGAGGCCTGGAGTGCTGTGATTCATGGGGTCGCAAAGAGTCGGACACGACTGAGCGACTGAACTGAATTTATCTTGAGAAAATTCAGACCAAGTTACGTAGCTTCAGCTTTTAGCATGGGAGTCAAGGTCTATAGGCAAAGGAGAGAAAATGGCAGTAGCATAGCTTCTGGGTCCCTACCTACTCCATCATAAAAACAGACAGACCAACTGGGACGGCGCAACTGAAGCCAGTAGACAAAAGTTGCAAACACACAGTGTGCGAGGTGCCCCCTGGTGCTCAGAATCTGCCTCAGTGGGCGAAGAGCAAGGACCCACATGCTAGAAGCAGCTGTGCAGGAGAAGGGTGAGGATGGTAAGTGGAGTGCCCTGATCCGAGGTCTGGAACTTCTCCAGCAGATGTTGGAAGCAACGTGGGGCAGCATCTGAAACGAGGAGAGGTTTGTGGGACTTCAGTTCAGGGAGAGCAAAGGGGTCTGAGGAAAGGTCTGAAAGGGTTTTCAACATTAAATATCTGCAGTCCCTTCTGTTAAAAAGCCCTCCACCAAGGAGAACCCATTGAAATAGAATCCAAATCAAGCAGAGCAGCACCAGGCCAAAGGAGAAAAGGAAAGAGACTGTCCAGCTGAAAAAAAACAGAAAGAAAACAAATCATTTTAAACCACTTTGCAGAGACAGCAGAAGCAGCTGTGAAGCTGCAAAGCCTGAAAAGCTAACTTGATCAGTCCCTCCCTTCTGAAGGTATAGGGAATAGGAAAAAGTGTCAAATCTCACACAAAATCATTATTTAGAAAAGAGAGTAAGAATGCTATAATGATACAATCATAATGTAGAGACAATGAACGCATGCTAGGAGGAAATGCCCACAAAGAGAAGAACCTGTGAACTAATGTTTCAAAAAAAGATAAAATGATTTTAAACAACAGAAAATATTACAAAAATTAGAAAAAATTCCAAAACAAATTGAGAGAATTTAAAAAAATCAAATGCAAAAAAATATCAGAAATGAAGCCTAAACTGACAGAAACACAAGAAACAATAGTCACAACAGATAACAGTGTAAGAGAAATGAAAGAAGAAAAGGAGGAATACTTTAAATATCACCAGAGAGTGATAGAAAGGACTTAAGTGAAACTGACAGATAAAGACAAGCAAAACAGATTTGAGAAAAACTCCCAAAGAAGAAACCCAGAGCAAGAGAACAGAACATGTACTAAAAATATAACTCAAAGAAATTTTCCTTAAAGAAACTATTTGAAACTACATATTGAAAAGGAACATCATATTCCTGGAAAATTCAACCCTGGAAGACCAATATCAGGCTGCATTTAAAAAAAAACTACTGGAGCAAAGCTAAAAATCAAAAATAAAATCCAGCAAAATTAGCAATCCACCTATGAAAGCTATCATCATACTTTTCAACAATATTGCTCTATGCAGAAGAAATGGAGTAACTCAAGGGGAAAGTGTGAGCCAAAACATTTTATACCTAGCTTAATCACTTTCCAATATAAATTCTTGAGCAAACTGTTAGGTACTATCTAAAGTCAGTTTGGTGCTCAGGCAACCGAATGTCTGGAGAGGCCAATATTGCCATAAGGTCTGGGGGTGAAGATGAGGAATATATTTCTCTGTCAAAGTAAGACTGATAGTTATAAGGAGAAAAGATGATATGTAATGGCTGTACGCTTTGGTGACACCGATATAGTAAAAATATCAAGAAAACAAAGGGAAAGAGAATGGGAAAAGCCTGTGAAAAACGGAATCATCCTGCTGAATGCCACATTGCTGCTTCAGGGCTAAGTCGTGTCTGACTCTCTGCGACCCCATGAACTGTAGCCCACCAGGCTCCTCTGTCCATGGAACCTTTCAAGTCAAGAATACTAGAGTGGGTTGCCATTTCCTTCTCAGGAGATGTTTCTGATCCAGGGATCGAACCCGGGTCTTCTGCATTGCAGGCAGATTCTTTACCACTGAGCCACCTGGAGGTCCTATTATTATACTCCAAATCAGATGCTGTGGGACGAGGAACTAGAAAGAATTCAGTACTTCCAAAAGTATGGCGAGTACACTAGCATTTCTCTATGCAAAAGAAATATGAACATCCACACCCAAGCCTGTATAACAAAATGGAAGGTCATTCCCATCATTTTACAACAGTTACCTGTAAGGGATGGGTAGCAAAGAGCAGTAACAGCGCAGCCAGACATTGGGTTAGTAAACCACTCTTCTCTAAAGAGAGCAGTCCAGAGACATGCTCTTAGGAATGCTACTGATTGGAATAAACAGACGCTACATGTAGCAAGTCAAAAAGAGAGTCTGGCATCGGTCCTTCCTCATTAGTTCTACTCGACCCTACTAAAACAAAAAGATCAGAGCCTCTGGGACTTTCAGCAGCAGATTTTTTCCAATCCTATCACTTCTCATGCCTTCCTTTCCCTTCTCCCTACTCCCTCCCTATGCCGAGCATAGTAAATGATTGAGGAGCAAATTACATCTAGGCCATCCCTCTTTAAACATTATTCTTAAAAAAGATACTATCAAATTTGAAAGAAACAGGCAATAGAAGTTAGCCATTCAGACACATGGAATTCTGGTCAACGTTCTGTGGCAACCTGGATGGGAAGGGAGTTTGGGGGAGAATGGATATATGTATATGTATGGCTAAGTCTCTTTGCTGTTCACATGAAATGGACAACCTTGTTAACTGGCTATACCCCAATACAAAATAAAAAGTGGAAAAAAAAAAAGAAGTTAGCTATTCTGAGACCCATGGGCAGGCTGACCACATGGCCCTTGGACGGTGTGCTGGCTGGTTAAATTGCTGCTGGCTGTGGTCTTGGGGGCATTTTAGTCCTGTCTCCAGATCTTCCTAGACTACCACCTAATGCTTCTCATCCAGTGATGGCCTTCTTTTATGTCTTGTTTGCTTAACAAGAGGGAAAGAAGGAAATTATGAGGAAAAGAAAAGAAACCCAAGTATTGTATAGGTTAGGCCCTCTATCTTTTCTCATGATTCAACCAAGCAAAAGTTTATAAAAAGTTACTATGGCTTAAATAACAAGCATAATGTAATGGATAATCACTCAAATACACTGAAAATAACATTAAAAAAAAAAACCGTAAATACAGATTTTCTATACTGGAAGCTGATTTACCTTTTCATGTGTAATGTGAATGTTTAGGAAATGTTCCATCATTATTCTAGATAATTAGGCTCTTATTCAGAAACTATTGGCTTATTTTATGATATGCAACTATTGTTATAGGATTTTCTCAGTTTAGAATTTGAATTCAAAAGGGCTGAAGCAGTATTGCATTTCTTGTAATGTAAAAGACAACTAAATCACTTATCTAAAAAAGACAAGGCTTTTAGTGGTAGATATTCGTAATACTTAAAAATATTTTCAATAATATAATTCATTGTGGTAATTGGAATTGGTCTGTTAAAAAAATGAGTAGTGAATTATATTTGAGTAAGCTTTTTCAAAACATCATAAAATTATGAGGAAGATGCTCCTATATGGCTTATATTACAAAATTCAGGTGAGACTATAACAATTGGTGGGGAAATTGCCCACCTATTGCTATAATTTAGCAAAACAACTTTAATCAGGTATGCAGCTATTATATTATTTTGGTTTTGATCCAAAGTCAAGATTTGGTCTAATCTTTAAAAGTTACTTTAAAACAGTTGTTTTCTAATAAGTCAATTCCATAAGGTAAAATTGGATTTTTTTAGTGTAAAGAATAGTTTTCTTTTTTACATTTCTAAAATTATTTGAACGTAAATAATTCATACTTGATTTTACTGTATTGTAAATGACACAATACTTGATTTTTATATATTCTCAAATAGTGTGATGAGTTAGATGTGTTGGATTTTGGTAGCAATACAGCACCCAAATATATTTGTTTGCCTGCCCACATGTTTCTTCTGGAGGCTCACATTCAAGTTTGCACAAATTGCTCCTGAAAAATCCGAGTTCCTTCACAGCCTAACATCAGATACCTCCAAAGCACAACAAAGTTGAAGTGTATCTGAAGACAGCTTCAGAAAGGGGAAGCTATCCATGCTGATTAATGGAAGGCAGTTTACCCTCAGGTGAGCAGGAGGCTATAAAACAGCTGCCACTGCAGCCTTCAGGCACTGCTGTTATTGCAGTGCAAACAGTCTTTACGGGCCATGCTAGTTCTGAACGTGCCACGCCAGTTCCAATGACAATGAAACTTGTACATTTCATCGTCGCAGGGTTTACTTGTGTGTTATTGGCTGCTTTAACTCAAATCCTATCCAGTTTTCAACTAAAGCAGCGTTGTCCAAAAAAAAAAAAAAAACTAATATAAGTCACTAATGACAGCCACATTCAAATTTAACATTTTTCATAGTCAAATTAAAAATTAAAAAGAAGCAAGCAGAATTAATATTATTACTATATTGCATTATTCAATATATCCCAAATGTTACTATTTCAGCATGTTACCAATATAGGAATTAATGAGGTGTTTGTATTCTTTCTTGGATGGAAACTCATCAAAGTCTGGTGTATATTTTATAATATATCAATATTTTATAATTTGGACTAACCACATTTAGCTATGTCAAGCATGTGTGCCTATATGCCCATTAGTCAGATGTGGGTATTGACCAGTGTGTTGGAAGCACAGGTCTAGGGGTTCAAACAGACCCTGAAAACTTTTGTTCACTAAATGAACATTTATTGAGCACCTGCTGTATACCTGGTTCTGCACTGTGTATTCAAAAGCATGCAGAGGTAAGCAAGAGAATGTGCCTGCCCTTGGGTGCTTACACTCTTGTCAAGGAAACGGATGAGTAACCGTGTAATTCGAGAATGATAAACAAACCACGTCGGTGCTTTCTTCCTGCAAAGCTAGCCCCCTGCAGGGCTGTAAACAGGGACACGCAAGGCACAGCTTCAGAGGCCCACAGGCACAGCGGGGCCAGTCACAGCGACTCCCGGAGGGGTGCTGGGCGCAGCCAGACAGACAACAGCGAGGACGCACGTCCTGGGGCCACGCGTCCTCCCAGCCCTGGTGGGAAACGTCTGTGGGCTTGAAGCAGGTTCGGATCCACTGTTTAAAATACCACCTGCCCTCATGGATACATTATTGCTCATTTTCAGTACCGAGTCTCCTGCTTTCCTGCGAGACTTCGGCTCTTTGTGCTCTTGCTATGCGTCCATCTTGGCAACACAGGTCACTTTCCAAATCTGCTTAGTTCAACATGTCCTTAGCTCTTATTGGACAGTACAAAGCAAGACCTTAGTTTTACTAGCTTTCCAGATGCTGAGCTCCACTTGAGTAAATTTGAAACATCACAACAACGAATGCATTGATAACCCTGTTTTGACTATGGGGAAAATATAGTGACTAAATTTCTTCCCTGGTGGCTTAGAGGTTAAAGCGTCTGCCTCCAATGCAGGAGACCCGGGTTCGATCCCTGGGTCGGGAAGATCCCCTGGAGAAGGAAATGGCAATCCACTCCAGTATTCTTGCCTGGAGAATCCCATGGACAGAGAAGCCTAGTAGGTTACAGTCCATGGGGTCGCAAAGAGTCAGACACGACTGAGTGACTTCACCTCACCTCAAATTTCTTTTGTACTTTGAGACTGAGATAAAAGCAGCATGATGTGTTAATTGGGACAATATATATACAAAGCATGTATATACCAATGTATATACCAAGAAGTATAAGGTTTCCTTCTTGTCCTCGTGGAACCTGACGATGCTACCATAAGCAACCCAGTTAATCCTTCCCAGCTTCACTAACAGAATCAATCAGGCCATTACCTCTGGGACAGAGTGACTGAGGAGCAGGGCCAGGGTTCACACTCACTGAGCTCCTATCACATGAAAGGCAACATCAGGAGTAACAGAAAAGAGTTCTACCCTTACCTCCACAAGTCCTTCTGATCCTTTTTATGCTGCACTATTTTGTCCTCCTACGGCCATCACCACCTCCCAACACTATGTCCTCAGTCGCTCAGTCATGTCTGACTCTTTGCAGCCCCTTGGGCTGTAGCCCTCCAGGCTCCTCTGTCCGGGGGATTCTCCAAGCGAGAATACTGGAGTGGGCTGCTATTTCCTCCTCCAGGGGATCTTCCAGACCCAGGGACTGAACCTGCGTCTCCTGTGTCTCTGACATGGGCAGGGAGGGTCTTTACCATTACCGCCACTAGAGAAGCCCCAAAACTGTGTGATTCACTGATTGACATTATTACTTATTTTTTGTCTCCTCCAGTTAGTATGCAAGCTCCAGGAGAATAAGCAATTCCATTTGTACCATTCACTGGGATCTCCAGCCTAGGACAGCTTCTGACACAGTGAAGGTGCTCATTAATGAGTGAATTAATTCACTGTGTAGAATTCTGATGAGGAAGAGGGTGAAATTTATAAAAATTAAAAAAAAAAAAACAAAAAAAACATAGACCTAAACTTTGTAGACACACATAAAAAGAAAAACAACAAGGGTCAACTATCAATGACTGGGAGGATGTCATTGGGCAGAAAATATGATTGTTTGTCAAAATAAAGATACTGTTTCTGATGAGGAAGAGGGTGAAATTTATAAAAATTAAAAAAAAAAAAACAAAAAAAACATAGACCTAAACTTTGTAGACACACATAAAAAGAAAAACAACAAGGGTCAACTATCAATGACTGGGAGGATGTCATTGGGCAGAAAATATGATTGTTTGTCAAAATAAAGATACTGAAAGGTGAATGGCTGACTGTGGCTGGGCAGGCAGGATGGGTTTCCAGTTGGAGGGGGCTCTGTACTGATGAGTGAGAGGATTTGAACTGAGGCAGGGGTGTGTGCGTTTAGGTCCATTTTCTTGTTATTGTCAGGATTATCTACATTTACAAGTGCTAATTCATCAGCAAGACCTCCTCAGTTCTTTCTGGTGCTTCTGAAAGAATGAGATACAAAAACAACATGGATTTTGCTTTCAAAAAACACTAGATAAATCAGAATTTAGTATTTTGAAGAGTAACTCCACAAAGCACAATTAAATCACAGTTTAGTCTCACCTAGTTACAGCAAAACCAACTTGATTATAGTGAATCACTCTACAATCCTTTGGTTTTTAAATTTAATTTATGAACTATGCTTTACAGCATTTTGTAAAGGAATCTGAATCTTCAAAATGACCTTCAATCCAAACATTAAAAAGACTTGAATTTTTATTTTTCTTGAATGTAAACATTCTATGTTTCCAATTAACACAAGACCAGCTATGAAATGAACAGAAATATATAAATGCCTCAAGATACAAGTATCTTATTTTTAATTAAATATTAATAATATATTCCATGTCATTGAAAACAGAAAATCTGTAACTTTCAGTTCTTTCTACTCACTGACCTTAACCTCTTCTTTAAAATAAAAAAAAAAGTGACCCTTTAACAAATGAAAAAGAACTCAAATCTCATAAAAATAAAATTTTAGAACAATAATAAGGCTTACCCTTAAAGTTTTTTTAGGCAGTTTTTTAAGTATGAATTTAAAATTCTGTTGTCAGGAATGATTTACCTTCAGCTGTGTAAGATTCCATATAGCTTTCAGAGATGTAAATAACTCCTTCACAGTTGTCTAATCACCGATGGGATGGGCCACAGCATAGATAATTAGAAAGCAAATGGCTAGCTGTGCTAATAATTTCCATGATTTGGATTCTCAGAGAAACAATGCCTAGATTAAAGATTCTGAAGATAAGCCACACAGGAAAGCAAAGTCTTTTCCTAAAAAATCACAGGAAGAAGATCTAAGTGATTTGGGAGGGGGACTATAGTCTTTATTTTTATTGAAATTGCTAAATGTGATGAAACAAATTAATGCAATGCTGAATCTGAGAT
This sequence comes from Cephalophus harveyi, assembly GCA_006410635.1. Taxonomy (NCBI): domain Eukaryota; kingdom Metazoa; phylum Chordata; class Mammalia; order Artiodactyla; family Bovidae; genus Cephalophus; species Cephalophus harveyi. Next base: position 101,536 of record SJYT01055912.1, on the reverse strand, counting down.
GCTAATAGGATAAATGGCAGTGATTTTATATTTTCAATTCTGAAAAAAAATATCTCAACAAGTGAAACATTTGCTACGTGAATTAGCCTCCTTACAACATGAAAAACTACATTAACTTAGATTTTTGCCAGTTATCTGGATTTGTTGCTGTTGTTGCTGGACCCAGTATATGAGTTCACATGTTTAGTCTTCTGCTTCATAGAATTCGTTGAATAAAACATACTATTCCATTCTCAGAGTTATTTTCCCAGCATTACAGCAAAACTAAGCAATAAAAGACTTTGGGGGCTAGAAAAAAATCTCCGAAATCAAGTTGTCATGGTCTTTTCTTTATTAAAAGATGAACAGAAACTAGCCCAGGTAAAGTGCTTTGCTCAAGGCTGAATACTTGGCTAATTAAAGAGCTTAAGTTCACTTTTAGGAAGCGAGTGCTTCCATGCTTCAGTCACAGATGTCAACATTTATCCTCAGGACATGATACACTTGGATGTTTCGTTCAGCAGGTGAGAAGCCTCTTTCATTTTACCAATGCAGACGTGCCTCAGTCCCCCATTGTGTGAGACGCTGAGTCACCTCTCAGATAGGATGAATGAAGTTCCTGGTTCTCCGGGCCTCTTAGAGAATCTTTAGACTGGGCTTAATTAAGCTTTGGCCAAATTTTGTTAAAACTTGAAACTAAACCTTTGTCCACCTATTCTTCTGTGTGCCTTTCAAAATGGAAAAAGGAAGAGATCTATATAGAGAGATGATCTGATATAGATGACCCTCTTCATCTAGAAGTTTAAAGAATCTACAAACTAAAGCTAGTCACAGAAAGATCATACGTAGTTCTGGATGAAAGCCTGGTCTACACAATTCTGACTCAGTTAGTTGTGACTTTGCTGAAGAAATGTTGTTACATTGGCCCTTATTTCAGAAGAGACTATGGACAGAAAATAATTGTTGAGAAAGCAGCTCACAGAAGTACATGCACTTTGAAGGACTGAGCACTATCACTGTACGTGAATGTCCAAGTGTGTATACATGAGTGTGTGTACATGAGTGTGTGTACATGAGTGTGTGTACATGAGTGTGTGTACATGAGTGTGTGTGTGGAGGATAAGCTATAGAAAAACTTGGGACCTAAATGGACGAAGGAACAGTGAAGACCTTCAAAGGACTAGATACAATTTATCAAAATCTCTGTTTTCTCTGATAACCTTCTAGAGGTTGTAAACATAGAACAACAGGAAGAGGCATGAAATTAATAAAGTAAAACCTGCCATTGCCTCCACTCACTGCCCAGAGAAAGTCTGTAGCCAGTGGGCCAAAGAGGAAGAACCCAGGGGTCTCCTTGAGTTGAGAAGACAGAGCAAGGAGCCCAGGGAACCTCAGATGGCTGGAATTCAAGGGGAAGAGCACCAAAGACATAGCTCCACCTCTACAGACAGAGAGCCCTGGAGATGAGCAGCGGCTCCTCCTGAGTGCTCAGCTGCGTTCTGGGTGGCTTAAGTGTGAGGAAACCACCTGAGCCTGGGGCAAGAAGCACCTGAGCAGTTTAGTGAGCATGTGTAGGGAGCACTCAGGCATGCAGATTTGCCTGTCGCCGCCAGTCTGAGTAGAAGCCTCATAAACTGTAGGTCCCTGGGTAGGGTACTCAGAAGGGTTTGGCTCAATAGAGTAAAATTATCCCTCAATGAAATGCTGCCCCGGTTCTCTCTAATGAAGCTTAAAAGCCGAATCTAAAAGGACCAAAATCTTTTCAAGTAACTTGAGTTTGTTCCAGAACAAAGCTGCTGCTGCTGCTGCTAAGTCGCTTCAGTCGTCTCCAACTCTGTGTGACCCCATAGACGGCAGGCCACCAGGCTCCACCATCCCTGGGATTCTCCAGGCATGAACACTGGAGTGGGTTGCCATTTCCGTCTCCAATGCACAAAAGTGAAAAGTGAAAGTGAAGTCGTTCAGTCGTTCAGTCGTGTCCGACTCTTAGCCACCCCATGGACTGTAGCCCACCAGGCTCCTCCATCCACGGGATTCTCCAGGCAAGAGTACTGGAGTGGGTTGCCATTGCCTTCTCCGAGAACAAAGCTACATCACATTAATAGGAATCCAAAAATATCTAGCATTCAACAAGTTAAACTCACAATGACAGATATACAAGGAAGCAGGAAAGTAAGACCTATGACCAGTTGAAACTGACTCAGAATGATTCACATGATAGAATTAGTAAACAATGATATCAAAACAATTCCATCAAAATCATATACATGCTCATGAAGTTAGAGGAAAGAATGGACATGTTAAGTAGATATGTGGGAGATATAAACAAATCCATATTGGACTCCAGAAAACTAGCATGTCTATGAAGGAAAAGGCCATGGAAAGAATTCATGGCAAGTAAGACACTGCAGAACAAAAGATTAATGTACTTGAAGACACAAAAATAGGAAGTATCCAATGAAAAGGGACCAAAAACAATGGACAGAGCATCAATTTTTGAAGTTAGTTGATGGATAACTTCAAACAACCTAATACACATGTAAGTGGAATCTTCAACGGACAAAGGGTAAGGAGGGAAGAAGAAGAAATAGTGCCAGAAAGTTTTCCAGAGTTGATGAAAACTATAACTCACCAGATCCAAAAAGCTTCACAAACCCCAAGTCCAAGAAACATAAAGAAAACCACACAGAAGCACATAGTAATCAGATTGTTCAAAACGACTAATGAAGAGAGAATCTTAAAAGCTGTCAGAGAACAAAATATATATTTCATATAAAACCTGACATCTTTACCTAGCAAACATGTTTTTCAAAAGTAAACAGAAAGACTGTTTCAGACATATGAAAGAATTAATAACCAACAGACCTGCATTTCAAGAAAAATTGAAGAAAGTCATTCAAGCAGAAGGAACATGATACCAGATGAAAATCTAGAGCTACAGAAAGGAATGAAACCATCAAAGATGGTAACTATTTGGGTTTTATAACAATTTTTTTTCTTATTATTTTAGTCTCTCTAAAAGATAATTGACTGAAGCAAATACAATAAAAA
>SJYT01055912.1:55894-98163 GCA_006410635.1 Cephalophus harveyi | reverse complement strand
GGTATATGCTGACTGCAAGAAATACATTTTAAATATAAAGATACAAATAGAGGGAAAGTCAAAGAATGGGAAAAGATAAGTAATGCTATGTTAATCAAAAGAAATCTAGAGAGGCTAAGTTAATATTGACAAAGTAGATTTCAGAGCACAGAAACTTGCAAATTATAAATAAAGTCACTTCCTATTGATATAGGGGTCAGTTTGTCAAGAGGACATGATCCTAAATATTTATGCCCCTAAGAACGAAACTTCAAAGTACAAGAAGAAAAGCCTGATAGAGCTGCGGGAAGGATTGCATGCGTCTGTGCTGTCACTTCAGTCGTGTCTGACTCTTTGTGACCCTATAGACTGTAGCCCACCCGGCTCATCTGTCCATGCCATTCTCCAGGCAAGAATACTGGACTGGGTTGCCATGCCCTTCTCCAAGGGATCTTCCCAGTCCAGGGATCGAACCTGCGTCTCTCACGTCTCCTGCATTGGCAGACGGGTTCCTTACCACTAGCACCACCTGGGAAGCAGGAAGGATTAGAGAAATCCATAACAATAGTCAGAGATTTCAATGCCGTCACCTCAATAACTGACAGAACAAGTAGACCAAAAAAAATAATCAGTAAAGCTACAGAAAATGAGGACGGTATCATCAGTCAATTGACGCAAATGACACCATCAACCAATTGACCTGGTTGACATTTACAGAACACTGCAGCCGCCAAGAGCAGCATGCGCATTCTTTAATGTGTACACAGGATATTTACCAAATAGACCGCATTCTGGGCCATGAAACAAGTCTCAGAAAATTTAAAACAATTTAAGTTATATAAGGTATGCTACAGACAACATGAAATTAAACTAGGAATTAATAACAGGAAAATATCTGGAAAACCTCAAAATATTTGGAGACTAAACAAAACACATGTGTCAAAGAACAAATCAAAAAAAAAATGTTTAAGAATTTTAACTGAGTGAAGAAAAATATATCAAAATATGTGGTATACAACCATAGTAGTACTTAGAAGAAAGTTTATAGCAATAACCTCACTTTTAGAAAAGAAGATGAAATATGTAAAGTCAATGACCTCAGCTTCTGTTAGAAAAACAAGTATTGAAATAAAATGTCATTAGTGTAAAAAAAAAAGAAACTAGAAAAAGAATAGAAGATGCAAACCAAAGTAGGAAAACCAAAGAAAATAACAAATATCCATGTGGAAATTAATGAAATAGAGAGCAAAAGAATATTATAAAAAACGTTATGCTTATAAATATGACAACTTAGATGAAACCGAAAAATTTCTTAAAAGACACAAGCTATCAAAGCACACTCGAGAACAGAGAACAGCCTTTTGTATATATTTCCATTTTATTTTTCAAACAAAAAGTTGAACAAGGTCTTACAGCTGGTAAGTGGCGGAGTCAGAGTTTGTGTCCAGGGTTGACTGAATCATAACCCGTTCATAATGCAAGTTATCCAAGGTATGCCACCCAACAACATAAGCTTGTCTATATGGTACCACTCTGAGCAAATAAACAAATGAACAGATAAATATGCTCACTAGGAAACAAACAGCATACGTAGATTAAGTTTACATATATAAAAAGTATTTCATACATACTGGAATTTTATATACGTTATATATTATAGACAATACTTCCCTGGTGGCTCAGACAGTAAAGCGTCTGTCTACAATGTGGGAAACCCGGGTTCAAGCCCTGGGTTGGAAAAATCCCCTGGAGAAGGAAATGGCAATCCACTCCAGTACTATTGCCTGGAAAATCCCATAGACAGCGGGGCCTGATAGGCTACAGTCTATGGGGTCGCAAAGAGTCGGACACGATTGAGCAACTTCACTTCACTTATACATACATATTATAAAACTATTCAATAAAAGCACTGAAATATAAAAATCTTTCCATGTGTCAGTTTGGGAATGTAAAGACCAACCATAGCTTAAATTATAGTAAGAGGGTTTTATTTTGTAAATTATACTTCAGGATCAATGAACTCTGAAACAAATTGATATGGTTATCATTTTTTTTAAGCATGAGTTAATGATCCAACCAGTCCATTCTGAAGGAGATCAACCCTGGGATTTCTTTGGAAGGAATGATGCTAAAGCTGAAACTTCAGTACTTTGGCCACCTCATGCGAAGAGTTGACTCATTGGAAAAGACTCTGATGCTGGGAGGGATTGGGGGCAGGAGGAGAAGGGGATGACCGAGGATGAGATGGCTGGATGGCATCACGGACTTGATGGATGTGAGTCTGAGTGAACTCCGAGAGATGGTAATGAACAGGGAGGCCTGGTGTGCTGCGATTCATGGGGTCGCAAAGAGTCGGACACGACTGAGCGACTGAACTGAACTGAATGATCTAGTTGAGTTGAATAACCAACTACTAAGCAAGCCTGGCATGCTGCAGGCCATGGGTCGCAAAGAGTCAGATGCGACTGAGCAACTGAACGGACCTGAACAGAAGCAGGTCCAGGTGAAAACAGCGTGCACAGGGCAGTGATGCCCTTTGAATACTGGTTCTTCTTTTATTACCTGGAGGAAATTATTTAACCATTCTCAGTTTCAGTCCTGTCATCTGTAGAATGGGGAGAGCAGGGTCACCATAAGTAACTATTGTGAGGCTTAAATCTAGTTTATTTAAAAGACCTAACTCGGGGGGCAGGCAGAGGGGAGCACAATTAACGCCAGCTCTTGTCATCACTAGTGGTGGTGTTGGTGTTAGAGTTCATTTCTTTATGAGTTCACCCAATTTTGGTTGTGGATGAAATATTTCTGGGGAGAAGATGGGAACAATAAGAACAGTTACAAGTGGAGAATGAGAGCAACAGAGAGAATAATTAAGAAACAAAGCAACAATACCTGGAAAAAAGCAGGTAGAGAACACAAGTGAGATTTGAGCTGGAAACAGCTCTTTTCTTCCTCTCTCCTGCTATCTACACTTTCCCAGATTTTTCCAGCTCATGTCATTTCTAATCCCATCATTGTATCACAAACAGACCTGGTTTTCTCTTCCTTTCATCATTAATATTTGTAAAGCAAGAATGAAAATGCAAACGCCTATAGGAATTAAGCAAGTAAGGTGAACAATGGAAGCAGGCTATGTTATAGCCTTTTCCCCCAGATCCACTTTATTTTCGTATCAGTTGATGAGATGGCTATTCACTTCCACACAAAAGTTTGCTCTCTCCTATTTTTCTGGCAACACGCAGCTTATCCAGTCAATCTGGGCCCATAGGAATATTTCTCTACTTTCAGAAAAATAATAATGAAAACAGGATAATTAAGGTTGAATGACACTAGGCTACATTTTGCAGGTAGAAGAACTGGTGAGAAGGGAGAAAAATGGGCCAGGCATGATATCTAGGAGGGGAAGGTGTTACTTGACTCCAGATATTACTGACACACAGAAATATGGGCCCAGATCTTGCAGTATTCAAGAGAAGCTAGAAATTTGGACATGGAGATTCTCCATTTGTAAATGTCTCAAAAATACCATGACTCAGGCTTATCTAACACACCTGAGATCCGGATCCAACCTTTAGATACTCTCACTACAGAGGATTCAAGTTTATGATTTGAAGGGCATTGCTGAGTAGGCCTACCTAATGAATCAAATAGAATCTGATGACAAGAAAAAGATTTTCAAAAGAGCAAATATACAGCTATATTCACTTGATTGTCTGTGGTAATGCTCTCTATTCAATAAACAGAACATTCCCCAGCTATTCAACCAAGTTGTCTTACAAAATGCAGAGACATTTCCTTCATCTACCAACGGATGAACTCATTCATGCATTCAGTGACTACTTCTTGAGCATTTACTATGCTCAAGACACTGTGGGCAACACTAAGATAATTAAGATATAGTTGCTGCTTTTTCTATCCTTTTTGTTTTTTAAGCTGAAAAAGACATTTTCTAAAATCACTCTTGTTGGGTTGGAATAATTTTTGACTTCCCTGGTGTCTCAGCGGTAAAGAATCCACCTGCAATGCAGGAGCCGGGGGTTTGATCCCTGGATGGGAAGATCCCCTGGAGAAGGAAATGGCAATCCCACTCCAGTATTCTTGCCTGGGAAATCCCATGGACAGAAGAGCCTAGTGGGCTACAGTCCATGGGGTCACAAGGAGTTGGACACGACTTAGTGACTGAACAAGCATAACAATTTTTATTTACTTCTTTCTTTTATTCCTTATTTGTACACGTGGCATTAGAGAATTTGTTAAAGGTCAAATGCAAGGAAGGTGTCAAAGATAAGTATGTGAATCTTACTGAGAGTCAGTAAAGAGATTTTTCCATGGAATATATCATCTGGCAATAAACAAACAAATGCCATGATGGTCAGCAAGGTAGAATGGCTCCCAAACCACCAAGTTGATATTCAACACACTCCACAAGCATTAATTTGTTGTCATTTAGACAGGCCTATAGCGTATAATATGGGTCAACCTAGGGGACTTTTTCATTAAAAGTTCTTAAGACTTCTTACTTCCAAATATTTTGATGTCTTTCCGAAGAAGCTGCCTTTTATTACTTACAGCAGACAGAGTACAAAATGCTCTCAGTATTTTTAATATTACAGTCAGGATTTTTTTCAATTCATTTACAACTCACTGCAGTGATTAAAGCAGGTTGCCTAACTGTCTTTAAGCACATTATTTTGTGCACAATATGGTAATTATATTAAATGAGTGTACTATCAGTGGACTTCGTGGATGAGTGAATTTTCTTGGGCTAAACAAATGGCATGATGTAGATTAGACGATTCTGTTTTGCCACATTGGCTAGGATTTAATCAACTTATGTAAAAAGTGATCAACACAATCTTATCAGTGTGACTTTTTTATACTTTTTTGTGTAAATAAGTGAAGGCTGCCTATTGCTTCAGTCTCCAAAACCCATAAAAAAGATCATATAATGAAATCAAATTCCACCAAGAATCAAACACTGTGGAGACAATTTCTTAAAATAGTAACTGTACTGTGTAAATAGGAAAAGTCTCATATTCTTTGAAAGACTGCTTGTTTTCAATTTATAAAATAGAGACTGAGGCAAATCGGGAGTTGGGAATCCCTGGTGGCTCAGTGGTAAAGAATCTGCCTGCAATGCAGGAGACAGGAGATGCAGCTTCGATACCTAGGTCAGGAAGATCCCCTGGAGAAGGAAATAGCTACCCACTTCAGTATTCTTGCCTGGAGAATCCCATGGACAAAGGAGCCTTGTGGACCACAGTCCATAAGGTAGCAAAGAGGTGGACATGATTGAACACAAACGCACGCAAATCAGAAGTTACCCACAGATCATCTTCTCTTTGATTTGGCCTGATAGCTCTCCAGTCTGTTATTAATAGTTCTGTTTTCCTCTTATTGGCTGTCATTCAAAAAAAAAAAAAAAAAAAAAGCCTGGTTTACCCTAGTTTTCATGCTTTGTTCTCTGTAGCTAGGTCTTAGAAATGTACTCATTCCAAATCAACGCATGGTGGAGAAGGCAGGTTTGCTGGCTTCTGCAGACTCGAGTCCACCGCCAGCAGCACTCAGGTCTGTCTTTAGAAACCTGCAGCGTTGTTCACTCTTGACCTCACGGAGAATAGAGGAGACCCATTTCCTTCCCGTTTAATCTCATTCACTCTTTGGATGACGTACAAGGTAAGTTACTGAATAGTGAGGACTCCATCCGTCTAAAAGGCTTCAGTCTCTCCTGCACTCAGCTCTCCAGTCGTGCTAGGGTCTTTGCAAAGCCCACAAACACACCCGATCCCTCTCGTGGCCCCCGTGTGTGCTACCACCTCTGCTGAGAAGGCTTCCCCCCTCCTCCCTGTGTCAGACTCTTGTCTCTCCTGCAGAAACTGGGACCATCACCTGCTCAGGAAGCCATCGCTAGAAGCTCCCACAGCTGGGATAACAGCACTCCTGTTTGTTCAGAAGCCCCACGGCTCACCCCAGCCTCAGCCCCCCTCTCACTGAATGGCAGGGAATTGCATGTCTTTTTTTGTCTCTTTCCTCACTGAACAAGGGGCTTCCCTTGTGGCTCAACTGGTAAAGAATCCACCTGCAATGTGGCAGACCTGGGTTCAATCCCTGGATTGGGAAGATCCCCTGGAGAAGGGAAAGGCTACCCACTCCAGTGTTCTGGCCTGGAGAATTCCATGGACTGTGTAGTCCCTGGGGTCGCAAAGAGTCGGACGCGAGTGAGCGATATTCGCTTCCACTTTCCTCACTGAACCATAAGCTCTCCGAGGACAGAGACTAGATTGCTAATGGCTGTAGCCTCAGTACCTAATAGAGCTCCTGGAGTCTAGAACATTCAATATAAACCCTTGAAAAAAGTAAACGAACAGTGATATGAAATTTAAAAAAAAAATAATGCAAATCACTGCTTACTGAGTTCTGGCTCAGCCAGACGCTCCCCTCTGTATGTCATCCGAGTCCTTACAACAACCTGCTGTGTCCTCATTTGACAAATGAAGACGCTGAGATAAAGTCAAGATACACAGTCAAGGTCACAAACCAAGAAAATGTCAGAGCTACAGTTTAAATCCAGATCAATTTATCTTCGAAGACTTCAAGTGTTACAAAGTAAGGAGGCCACCACTCTCCTGGGTAGGAGCAAGAAGCTCTGGTCTTAAAGGGGGCTCTCTGGAGAAGCCCCGTGCCTGGGGTACCAACAGGGGCCCTGCAGGAAGTGGTCAATTTCAATACCTTCACAGGACGAATTCCGGGAAAATTCTGTGGCATTTCCTGCCACAGAAACAGGAATGGCACAGGAAGAGGCTGGGGTCCTCCAGGGAACCACGCAGAGACCAAAGGGAGGGTAATCCACCATGGGGACTGGGCACTGCCTACTGACTGAAGCCAGATGTCACTCAGAACATCAGACAGGTCTGCGATGGAAAAAGAAAAATAAGTCTGGGCTAAAATTTAGAGTCTGGGTCAAAATTATTCAGTTCACTGATATCTCAGATTTAAAACCCAGTACAAGGATCTTAATTATCAGACAAATTGAAGTAACATTCAGCTTATGGCTGAATTCTTCTGGAGTCTATTTAAATGAATTCAACCACAGGATGTTACAAGTATTAGTACATCCAGTTGGAGGTCTCTGGTACAATTGTAAAGTGGTAAAATGATTATGAATGTAGGCATTTGTGTTTATAATTATGTTTCATAATTAATGTTCCTAAGTAATACTTCAGGTTCACACCTCCATTTGCAGTTTTCTAAATGAAAGGTTTTATACTAAAAGACTGCAAAATGGCAGGGCAGGTCATGAATCACCAGGATTAATAATGTTCCACTCAGAAATTTTGAAACGCTTAGGTTAAAATTAAAATCACAGAAAATTAGTCATGTTTAGTGGATCAAACCTTGCATGCGAAGAGCAGACATCATAAAGTGAACATAATCATTATAATTAAAATGTTTTACCTCATAGACTGTAGTCCTCTTTAACAAAGGAAATTTTGTATGCTGCTATAATGTTAGGTAAATATATAGAAGCCCGGCCCTACATTATTTCTGAATTTGTATGATGTTTAATTCAATTTAAGTTGAGGTGGGCAGTGAATACCCAATCTTTTATTGAGCTTCCACTATGATTTGGGGCTTTGGCACACTCTTGACTGAGACAGGTTACAATTAAGGTATCTAAACCTCATAAACCAATGAACAGTTTGACAGACTTATAGTGCTTCACATAAAAGTGCTCAGAAGAATCTACTGAATTAATGAAGGCATCTACATGAAACATCCAACATTACTCTCAATAAGTGCCAGGGCCTGGGTTTGCACTCTGAGATATATCAGTTCTAATGAGAAGTGAATGAAAACTTGACAGCTTCCTACCAGTAAGAAAAACCTATCAGCAATCAACTCCTCCAGAACAATCCTTTCCCACCATAATTATTTGAGTGTTGGGTGCTAAGTTGCTTCAGTCATGTCTGACTCTTTACAACACTATGGACAGTAGTCTATATCAAAGCCCTTGACTGTGTGGATCACAATAAACTGTGGAAAATTCTGACAGAGAAGGGAATACCAGACCACTTGACCTGCCTCTTAAGAAACCTATATGCAGGTCAGGAAGTAACAGTTAGAACTGGATGTGGAACAACAAACTGGTTTCAAACAGGAAAAGGAGTACGGCAAGGCTGTATATTGTCACCCTGCTTATTTAACTTATATGCAGAGTACATCATGAGAAATGCTGGGCTGGAAGAAGCACAAGCTGGAATCAAGATTGCCGGGAGAAATATCAACCACCTCAGATATGCAGATGACACCACCCTTATGGCAGAAAGTGAAGAGGAACTAAAAAGCCTTTGATGAAATCAGTGAAAGAGGAGAGTGAAAAAGTTGGCTTAAAGCTCAACATTCAGAAAACAAAGATCATGGCATCTGGTCCCATCACTTCATGGGAAATAGTTGGGGAAACAGTGGAAACAGTGGCTGACTTATTTTTCTGATCTCCAAAATCACTGAGGATGATGATTGTAGCCATGAAATTAAAAGATTCTTGCTCCTTGGAAGGAAAGTTATGACCAACCTAGACAGCACAGTAAAAAGCAGAGACATTACTTTGCCAACAAAGGTCCGTCTAGTCAAGGCTATGGTTTTTCCAGTGGTCATGTATGGATGTGAGAGTTGGACAGTGAAGAAAGCTGAGTGCCGAAGAATTGATGCTTTTGAACTGTGGTGTTGGAGAAGACTCTTGAGAGTCCCTTGGACTGCAAGGAGATCCAACCAGTCCATTCTGAAGGAGCTCAGTCCTGGGTGTTCATTGGAAGGACTACAGCTGAAACTGCAATACTTTGGCCACCTGATGCTGACTGCTGACTCATTTGAAAAGACCCTGATGCTGGGAGTGATTGGGGGCAGGAGGAGAAGGGAACGACCGAGGATGAGATGGTTGGATGGTATCACCAACTCAATGAACATGAGTTTGAGCAAGGAAGCTGGTGGTGATGGACAGGGAGGCCTGGTGTGCTGCGGTCCATGGGGTTGCAAAGAGTCAGACACGACTGAGCGACTGAACTGACCGAACTGAACTGGACAGTAGTCCACCAGGCTCCTGTGTCCATGGGATTCTCCAGGCAAGAACACTAGAGTGGGTTGCCAGGCCTCCTCCAGGGGATCTTCCCAATCCAGGGATCAAATGTGCAGCTCTTAAGCCTCGAGTATTTCAGGTCAAATATGGTTTGGGGCTGACTGCACAAGTAGTCACAAATGCTGTATTTTCCTATTCCATCGACATGAATCTCTGTCCATTAGGAAACATAGCAAATGCCTTACTATTTGGGTGTGGGAAAGAGTGACTGTGTTTCTTGCTGTCATGCTTCTTGTTATTGGCAGTGGCCCACACAAGGACCGCAAAACACAGCTGGCCACAGCAGTGACGCAGATCCCCACATCTACAGTCTCGTCTAGAGAAAGGAACGGTTCTCAGTAAGAGGTGACATGACACCTAACTAGATACTTTGGTGGAACATTGTAAGATTCCCTAATTGACTTCACAAAATAAATTCTAAATGACATTTAGTCTCCTAAACGTATAGCGAGGAAGTTTGAATGGTGTAAATAATTTTTATGTAGTCTTGGGGTGAGAGAGGCATCCGAAGAAGTATGCTTCCAAAATTGGAAATCATAAAAATTGCTGGATTTTACTATTAAACTTTGCTACATAAAAAGTAAACTTGCTACATGAGAGGAAAATACCTGGTAATATGTTTAATAAAGAATGAATTTTTGTAAATAAGGAAAAGAAGTATCATATTACGAGAGAGAAACAGAAAAAGACTTCTACATCCATCAATATGATACACTGAATATTTTAGAACAACTTCATCTTAAAATTTTTTTCGGCTAGAAATAGTGCAAAAATAATAGGAAATATCTAATTTATATTCATTCTTTGAGAAAACAGGGGCCAGAAAAAGAGGAGAGTAAAGGAAAGGTGAGCCACGTGATGGCTGTACCATGTTTTCCTGGAGGCATTCTAGCTCCAGAAACTTGTGTTCTGAGGCTGGCACAAGGACAGAAGGCAAGCCCTTGGGGCCTCACAAGTGGAGATCTGGAATGAAGACTCCTGCTTAAAGCCTGGACTCCCAAAGGGTGGCCCCCTAAGTGAAAGTGGGTTAATTCACCTTTGAGGAAGATAACAATATCAGTTGTAACAATTATGACGTGCTGAGCAGGTTCTCAGTGCTTTAAATATTAACTCATTTAGTCTTCACAACAGCTCTCTTAGATAGATAGTTCAGCTCAGTCACTCAGTCGTGTCCGACTCTTTGCAACCCCATGGACTGCAGCACGCCATGTCTCCCTGTCCATCACCAGCTCCCAGAGCTTCTCAAACTCACGTCCATTGAGTCGGTGATGCCATCCAACCATCTCATCCTCTGTCGTTCCCCTCTTCTTCTGCCTTCAGTCTTTCCCAGCATCAAGGTCTCTTCCAAGGAGTCAGTTCTTTGCATCAGGTGGCCAAAGTATTGGTTTCAGCTTCAGCATCAGTCCTTCCAATGAATACTCAGGGTTGATTTCCTTTAGGATGGATCGGTTGGATCTCCTTGCAGTCCAAGGGACTCTCAAGAGTCTTCTCCAACACCACAGTTCAAAAGTATCAATTCTTCGGCACTCAGCCTCCTTTACAGTCCCAGTCTCACATCCATACATGCCTACTGGAAAAAAACCATAGCTTTGAGTAGACGGACCTTTGTTGGCAAAGTAATATCTCTGCTTTTTAATATGCCATCTAGATTGGTCATAGTTTTTCTTCCAAGGAGCAAGCATCTTTTAATTTCATGGCTGCAGTCACCATCTGCAGTGATTTTGAAGCCCCCCAAAATAAAGTCTCTCACTGTTTCCATTGTTTCCCCATCTATTTGCCATGAATTTGCCATCTATTTGCCATTAGAGAGATATAGTATTAGGCCAATTTTGTTGTTGAGAATATTAAAGCTCAGAGAGGTTAAGCAACTTGTTTAAGGGCACATTGTAAGTGAGTGTGAGATTCAGGTAGCCTGGCTCCAAGAAGGGAGAGAAAAGTCTCTCCTAGCAAGGAATTACATCTACAATATTAAAAGGAACTCCCCAAAATCAATAAGAAAAAGATAAACAACTCCAGAGAAAATTGGAAGGAGAGATTAACACACAATTCATAGAAGAGAAAACATAGGTTGCCGAATAAACACAGGAAAAGATGTCCGACATGGCAAGTGTAGATTAAAGGTATGACGATGTCAAGCATTGTCCAGCATAAGGGACAACTTTATGGGGACATAAAGGGGACTCTGCATGTCTGGCTGATTAGAATGGAAATGGAAATGACCACTTTGAATAACAATCTGGTGAGTCTATCACTGACTCAATGGACATGAGTTTGAGTAAACTCCAGGAGTTGGTGATGGACAGGGAGGCCTGTTGTGCTGCAGTCCATGGGGTTGCAAAGAGTCAGGCACGACTGAGCAACTGAACTGAACTGAGTCTATCTGAAGCTCTCTTTTCTTCCTTGCTTTTGCAATCCATGCCTAGTCATCACCTCCTTTACGAAGTCTGCATGAACGCATGCGTTCACAGTGACATCACATTCTTCAAGCTTCCAACGTTCGTTCTATCACTTCCTGGGACACACGACTTGCTGCCTGCTGTTAGTAGTTCTCATCTGTTCCTTCAGTGCCGGGGCGGTGTTGTTTTGTAATTTTTCATTCCTAGCATCTGAGTAGGAGCTGAATAAATATTACTGGTTTGACTATAAAAAGGACTAATGTAACCAAATAAACCATATTTTGGATTTTTCACTGTTCCATTAGCATATGTTGGACACATACTGACAATCCAATTATAGTCAGCACAACATATCTTAGGGCAAACAAACCTTTAGTATTTTTGCCTTGTGTAGATTTGCTTTGTATTTTCTTGATATAAAAATTGAACATGACATATTTTCTGAAGAAAAGTTAAGAAAATGAACTACTGTACACAGATGTCAAGGTCTTCTCTTTATCAAATCAGTTTTAAAAGCCATGTTCATTTCTTTGAACATCTGAAAATGACAAAGGCCCAAGGCTCTAATTGACTTTTGATAAACATATGACTGAATCATTGAAATGTTTCAGTTTATTGTATAAAATCTATATACTAAACAGGTATTAAGAGAGACAGACCATCTCTCTCTGGAGTTTAATGACTATCTGTGACTTTCACTATTACTTATATATGGATGATTCTCAAATCCACATTTTAGCTCTGATTTCTCAGCTCACACTCTTTCTCTTTAATTTTTTGTTTTCTTTTTGCCCTCTAGTTATAAAAGTAATATGTGCTCTGGGTAGAAAAAAACTGAAAAATAAGCAAAAGTTAAAGGGTAATAGGACCACCCATAACACTACCACGAAGAGTTGAGATAATTACTGTCCCTATTTTAATATGTGGTTATTCTAGCCTACAGAGAAGGCAATGGCACCCCACGCCAGTACTCTTGCCTGGAAAGTCCCATGGACGGAGGAGCCTGGTGGGCTGCAGTCCATGGGGTCGCTAAGAGTTGGCACGACTGAGCGACTTCACTTTCCCTTTTCACTTTCATCCATTGGAGAAGGCAATGGCACCCCACTCCAGTATTCTTGCCTGGAGAATCCCAGAGACAGAGGAGCCTGGTAGGCTGCCGTCTATGGGGTCGCACAGAGTCGGACACGACTGAAGCGACTTAGCAGCAGCAGCAGTCTTCTAGCCTAATTTCCATATATGACATGTGTTCAACCTAGTCACCCCTCCACTGATCTTTTTGTTGTCTCCTGGTTTTGTCTTTTACAAGTGAAAGTGAAAGTGTAAGTCGCTCAGTCATGTCCAACTCTTTGAGATCCCATGGACTCTACAGTCCATGGAATTCTCCAGGCCAGAATAAAGGTGGTAGCCTTTCCCTTCTCCAGGGGATCTTCCCAATGCAAGGACCGAACCCAGGTATCCTGCATTGCAGGTAGATTCTTTACCAGCTAAGCCACAGGGGAAGACCAAGAATACTGGAGTGGGTAGCCTATCTCTTCTCCAGTGGATCTTCCCGACCTAGGGATCAAGCTCCAGTCTCCTGTATTGCAGGTGGATTCTTTACTAACTGAGCTATCAGGGAACAAAATGTCATATAACTGGAATCATGTGGTATGTAGCCCTTTCGATTGGTTTTTCACTTAGTTCAGTTCAGTTCAGTTGCTCAGTCGAGTCCGACTCTTTGCGACCCCATGAATCACTTAGTAATATGCATTTAAGATTCCTCCATTGTTTTTCATGGCTTGATCGTTTCTTTTTCGCATGGAATAAAGATCCATTTTATGAATGTACCACAGTTTGTTTATTCACCTACTGAAGGGCAACTTGTTTGCTTCCAAGTTTTGGTAATTGTGAATAAAGCTGCCATAAACATCGATATGCAGGTTTTTGTCAGCTATACACATTATCCTGATAGGAAAATAAATTTAAAAATCACTATTCACTTAAAGCTGAAAAATTATGCAAAATATAAAGTTATATTAATTCACTGGGCTATGTGCTCAGTCGTGCCTGGCTCTGCCACCCCATAGACTGTAGCCCATTAGGTTTTTCTGTCCATGGAATTTCCCAGGTAAGAATACTGGAGTGGGTAGCCATTTCCTTCTCCAGGGCATCCTCCTAATCCAGAGACTGAACCCATGTCTCCTGCATTGTAGGCAGATTCTTTATCATCAGAGCTACCTGGGAAGCCACTAGCACTATTTAAAAGGGAACTATCGGATAGACAAATAAAATAGAAAAAAAATTCACTATTCTTTTACTAAATAAATAACATTTACTAGAATAGCCTAAGTGCAAGTGTTGGTTGCTCACTAGAGTCCAACTCTTTGAGACCGCACGGACTACAGCCCACCGGGCTCCTCTGTCTATGGGATTCTCCAGGCAAGAATATTGGAGTGGGTTGCTGTGCCCTCCTCCAAGGCATCTTCCCGACCCAGGGATTGAACCCACATCTCGGATGTGTCCCGCACTGGGCAGGCAGGTTCTTTACCACTAGCACCACCTGGGAATCTCAAGAATCACCTAATGTAGGCACAATTTGAAAGCTAGGACTAAAAATTATGGACTATTTGTGTAGACTGAGACACATTTGTACAGAATACACAAAATTGCATTAGAAAAATCTAAGGCCAAAAAAGCCATTCTGCTTCAGGTTCCTACAAAAGTTAGTGCAAAATCTATTCAATTTGACATTTATTAGGACCTACTATTTGCAAGGCCCTGTGATAGGTGCTAGAGCAGATTTAAAATGATCAAGATATGAGTTCTACTTTAAAGGACCTAATAGGCCAGTAGATAAGATAAGACATCTATGCAATTAACCATAACATTATATAGAGGTGCTAAGAAATATGGTGGAAATAAAAACAGACACTGTGGGGTCACAAAGATAGGAAGATTCATTCCAGCTGATAAACTAGAGGAAGATTTAATTAAAGAAATGACTTTGGAACTGGGACTGGAAGAATGGGTAGGATTTAGACCGAAAGCAGTGAAATGGCTGGGAGGATGGGTGGTAAGAGGGCTGTTTTAAACAAACGCAACGGTGGTCAAAGAAATAAACTGCCAGAAGTTTGATTGTGTTTAGGGAATAGGTCATATTCTGGTTTGGTTGAAGTGGAAAATTTGAGAAGGGAGTAAACACATTCTATACTGGTGGGATTGAGTTGAATTCCTTTTAAATCTTTAATGGTGAAATAAACATATTTGTCCTAAGGAATTATGTGATGCCAAACCAAAAATAGGCTATTAGCAAAATGAGAAAATAGGACATAATCAAGAAATATGTGCTTTAACTTATTTTCAATTGCTTTAATTAAAAAATTAATCAAAAGACTTAAACACTGGGGTTCATAAAATCTATGCAACTTATGGATTTGAGAATTCATGTTCATTTATCTGGGAAAGGAGTTTCATCTGATTCTCCTAAGGGTGCTTTACCCCTAAAAATGCTAAAAATCATTGCTTTTGAGGAAATGGGTTAGTTTTAAGTAAAACTAAATTTTTATGACTTTCTTTTCCTACCAAATAATATAACTTGCATTTAGTTTGTCACGCTCTATTAGAATCATTTCGCTTCAACTCTAAAGGTTGGCACCCTCTCTATTCCTCTTTGTCTCGTTTTTCTACTTCTCTTTTTTGAAGGGAAAAAATAAAATACGCATTAGAGAGATCTAAAAACACAGAGTTGTATGAAGAGAAAGTTAACACCCTGCACAACCCTTTGCACTCATTCCTCCCACAACTAGGAGTGTATCTGCACGCAGATTTTTAACTCTCACATCATACAGATTTATGTCTACGTTGCATGAGTGCACATGTCTGTGTGTGAGAAAGAGAGAAAGAGAGACTGGGAGAGACAGAGAGAAGCAGAGAGGTTTTTTTCTTTTTCTAAAATGAAAATGGTACAAACTCTATACATCTTTAATTCTGAAACAATGTGCCATGGACATCTTTCCAGGTTAGTACACATAAATTTAATTTAATTCTTTTAAATAGCTATAAAATATTCCATTGCAGAAATGTACTGCAGTTTATTTGGCTATCTTTGAATCGATAAGCATTCATGTTGCTTATGGTTTTGAGTATTTAAACTGATGTTACATAAACATCATTATAAATATATCATTATATGCACGTGTTTTCATTGTACAGGATTAAAAAATAACATGTGACAGGAATATTAATAAAATAATAAACTGTCACATAACTTTTTAAGAAGTTTTAGCAAGTCATATCCCCACTTGCAGTACTAGCAAATGCCCACTTTGGTATACCTTTGTGCAGGGATAATATTCAAAATATTTAACAATGCACAAGGCAGAAACATTCAAGAACATTCAGGTGACATGCATTAACCTTCTATTTACTGCTTATTGAAGATAGAAGGGTCTGATCAGTCAGAGAAGGTGGGATGAGAGTTCTTGGCAAGGAAGGGAGGTCAAGGTAGCAAATATTTATGACCTGAAAGATTAGTAATACGGGGTCATATTGAACTTACAATAAACATCAGCATGCCATTAACATGATGGCTGATAAACATCAGCCCTGCCACTGCTAGAACTGGGTATTACCAGGCTTTAAAATTTTTTTTTGCTAGAATTTCAGAAAACAGTATCTCATTTGGGATGTTAAATTTATGTTTCCTCAAGTTTTAATTTAGAAGAACAACTTTTGGATGTCACTTCATGTTTGCTCATCCATTACTTGTTTAAATTTTTGTCTATCTTTATTTGTGTTATTTACCTTTCAATTATCAGTTTGAAGGAGCTGTTTGTCTTTCAAATGTTTACAAATATATAGTCTCTGGGCTTATTCTTCATCTTTATATTTAAGGTAACTTTAGCTGTACAAATCTTTTAATATTAATATAAAATATACTTTTAATCTAAATGCCATTATATTTATGTTTATTTATTGAAGCTATAGATTTAAACCTAAGTACTGTAATATTTTTGGTATATTTTTCTTAGCTCTTTGGTTTTTGTAATTTTCCCCCATTTTCATTTCCAACTGGTTGTTGATATAAGAAAAGCACATTTTAGGTATTTTTTTCATATCCATCCATTTAACCAAATTCTTTGGGTATTTCTAAGAGTATTTAACTGTAAACCTCATTTAAAAAAATTGTTATATGATGAAAGCATGTAAGAAAACTTTTCTCTCCATTATATATGTCATATATTATAGTTCCTTGACATAATTAATACATTCAGCTCAGTTCAGTCACTCAGTTGTTTCTGACTCTTTGCGACCCCAAGAATTGCAGCACACCAGGCCTCCCTGTCCATCACCAACTCCTGGAGTTCACTCAGACTCACGTCCATCGAGTCCGTGATGCCATCCAGCCATCTCATCCTCGGTCGTCCCCTTCTCCTCCTGCCCCCAGTCCCTCCCAGCATCAAAGTCTTTTCCAATGAGTCAACTCTTCGCATGAGGTGGCCAAAGTACTGGAGTTTCAGCTTTAGCATCATTCCCTCCAAAGAAATCCCAGGGTTTTGCCTTTTCATACTGTTCATGGGGTTCTCAAGGCAAGAATACAGAAGTGGTTTTCCATTCCCTTCTCCAGTGGACCACATTCTGTCAGACCTCTCCACCATGACCCGCCCGTCTTGGGTTGCCCTGCGGGCATGGCTTGGTTTCATTGAGTTAGACAAGGCTGTGGTCCTAGTGTGATTAGATTGACTAGTTTTCTGTGAGTATGGTTTCAGTGTGTCTGCCCTCTGATGCCCTCTTGCAACACCTACCATCTTACTTGGGTTTCTCTTACCTTGGGTGTGGGGTATCTCTTCAAGGCTGCTCCGGCAAAGCGCAGCCGCTGCTCCTTACCTTGGACGAAGGGTATCTCCTCACCGCCACCCTTCCTGACATTCAACGTGGGATAGCTGCTCTAGGCCCTCCTGCGCCAGCGCAGCCACTGCTCCTTGGACATGGGTTGATCTTCCCGGCCACCACCCCTGGCCTCCGGCGCAGAGTGGCTCCTCCCAGCCCCCAACCCTGGCTCTGTACGCTGGGTGGCTCCTCCAGACCGTTGCCCCTGATCTTGGACACGGGGTGGCTCCTTCTGGCCGCCGCCCCTGACCTTGGACGTGGGGTGGCTCCTCTCGGCCATTCCTATGTGGTCGCAGCCTGGCACTCTCGGCCGCTGCCCCTGACCTCGGACGTGGGGTAGCTCCTCTCCACGCTGAGTGCGCCGGCCGTCGCAGCTGCTTGCGCTGAGCCGCTTGCATCAAAGATACTCTTAATTAAAGAAAACCACACATCTGTAAGATAATTAATTCAGAGCTTTGTATGGGAAGGTACAAGAGTCTGGGCTTACTTAAGTCATTCCTTGATATGCACCTTAACTGTCTCGGGGCTTCCCTGGTGGCTCAGAGTATAAAGAATCTGCCTGCAATGCAGGAGACCCGGGTTTGACCCTGGGTCAGGAAGATCCCCTGGAGAAGGGAATGGTAACCCATTCCAGTATTCTTGCCTGGAGAATCCCATGAACAGAGAAGCCTGGCGGGCATTAGTCCATCCAGTTTTCTTACCTGGAGGATCCCATGGACAGGGGAGTTAGAGGGGCTACAGTCCATGGGTCATTAAGAGTTAGACACCACTAAGCAACTAATATTTTACTACTTTAACTATCTAGGGCCAGTATCCGGATTGTCTCCATCCTGAATCTCCCCAGGGTGCACAGTTGGTGGTGGCTCAGTGGCTGTTTTGCCTGTATGGCAACAACATCTCTTGTTTACTAATACGGCAGGTGGCATTCTTTGTCCATAGGGACTTAGTCGAGGAAACCCATGGGGCTGAGATTCTAGAGCTCCCTCATTTAATGGGTCTAGCTCCTCGATGAAGAATTAGCTGTTCAGTTCAGTTCAGTCGCTCAGTCGTGTCCAACTCTTTGCGACCCCATGAATCGCAGCACACCAGGCCTCCCTGTCCATCACCATCTCCCGGAGTTCACTCAGACTCACGTCCATCGAGTCCGTGATGCCATTCAACTATCTCATCCTCTGTCGTCCCCTTTTCCTCCTGCCCCCAATCCCTCCCAGCATCAGAGTCTTTTCCAATGAGTCAACTCTTCTCATGAGGTGGCCAAAGTACTGGAGTTTCAGATTTAGCATCATTCCCTCCAAAGAACACCCAAGGCTGATCTCCTTCAGAATGTACTGGTTGGATCTCCTTGCAGTCCAAGGGACTCTCAAGAGTCTTCTCCAACACCACAGTTCAAAAGCATCAATTCTTCGGTGCTCAGCTTTCTTCACCATCCAAATCTCACATCCATACATGACCACAGGAAAAACCATAGCCTTGACCAAACAGACCTTTGTTGGCAAAGTAATGTCTCTGCTTTTCAATATGCTATCTAGGTTGGTCATAACTTTTCTTCCAAGGAGTAAGCCTCTTTTAATTTCTTGGCTGCAGTCACCATCTGCAGTGATTTTGGAGCCCAAAAACATAAAGTCTGACACCNAAACCATAGCCTTGACTAGACGGGCCTTAGTCAGCAAAGTAACGTCTCTGCTTTTGAATATACTGTCTAGGTTGGTCATAACTTTTCTTCCAAGGAGTAACTGTCTTTTAATTTCATGGCTGCAGCCACCATCTGCAGTGTCTGACTCTGTTTCCACTGTTTCCCCATCTATTTCCCATGAACTGATGGGACCAGATGCCATGATCTTTGTTTTCTGAATGTTGAGCTTTAAGCCAACTTTTTCGCTCTCCTCTTTCACTTTCATCAAGAGGCTTTTGAGTTCCTCTTCACTTTCTGCCATAAGGGTGGTGTCATCTGCATATCTGAGGTGATTGATATTTCTCCCGGCAATCTTGATTCCAGCTTGTGTTTCTTCCAGCCCAGCATTTCTCATGATGTACTCTGCATATAAGTTAAATAAGCAGGGTGACAATATACTGCCTTGACGTACTCCTTTTCCTATTTGGAACCAGTCTGTTGTTCCATGTCCAGTTCTAACTGTTGCTTCCTGACCTGCATACAGATTTCTCAAGAGGCAGGTTAGGTGATCTGATATTCCCATCTCTTTCGGAATTTTCCACAGTTTATTGTGATCCACACAGTCAAAGGCTTTGGCATAGTCAATAAAGCAGAAATAGATGTTTTTCTGGTACTCTCTTGCTTTTTCGATGATCCAAAAAAAAAAAGAATAAAAATAATTTTAAATAATAATAAAAGCAGGCATATGTGCCTTGTTTCAAATTTTAGTGTCAATGACTTGTCTTCTCTATGAATAATTGAGTTTTATTGGGTTTCAGCCCACCAGGCTCCAGGGGATCTCCCCGATCCTGGGACTGAACCGCGGTGTCCTACACTGCAGGCAGATTCTTTACCATCTGAGCCACCAGGGAAGTCCATTTTTCACTTGTTAAACATGAGTTCTTTCTGTTCATCTGTTTCTATCATATTTCAATTTTCTAAGGCACTTTGTACTTATATCTTGACATTTTTTTTTCATTTCTGAAAAAAAAGCATCTTTATGTTCTCCTACCTCCTTGACTACTTGTCAGTTTATACGAATTGCTCCTTCTCCTTTTTCTGAATTTAAAATGTTAGCCATCCTTAGAAACCAATATTTGGTTTTCTCATCTGATACATTCTTTTTCTGAGAAGGCAGCTTGTCATTAAGTATGGTTTCAATTGACACCTACATGCCAATTGTCATGGACCGAATTTTTTTTTTTCCACCCTGCCCCCAAATTCGAATGTTGAAATCTCAATCCCTGATATGATGATATTTAGAGAAGGGTGATTAGGTCATGAGAGAAAAGGCCTTACGTATGGGATCGGCGCCTTATATGAACAGACAGAATTTCTTCCTCCTTTCTCTGTTTTCCACCTCATAAGGGCACATCAAGAACGTGACCATCTGAAAACCAGGAAGAGGGATCTCACCAGACTCCACGCCTGCTGGCACCATGCTCCTGGACTTCCTACAGCCTCCTGAACTATGAGAAAAAGAAGTGCTTGCTTTCTAAGCTTCCCAGTCTACTCTAATTTGTCACAGCAGCCTGAGTGGACTAAGACACTAGCAGTTTCTACAGCTAAAGCCTGACTCTAAATTCTCTTTCCCACCTCTAGATTTTTTTTTAATTTAAATATAATTGATTTGCAATATAGTATCAGTTTCTGGTACACAGCAAACTGATTCAGTTTTACATACACTACATATATATTACATATGTGCGTGCGTGCCAAGTCACTTCAGTGGTGTCTGAGTATTTGCAACTGTATGGACTGTAGCCTGCCAAGCTTCTCTGTCCATGGGATTCTCCAGGCAAGAATACTGGAGTGGGTTCCCAAGTCCTCCTCCAGAGGATCTTCCCAACCCAGGGATCGATCCTGCATCTCTTCTGTCCCCTGCATTGGTAGGTAGGTTATTTACCACTAGCACCACCTGGGAAGCAGTATATATACATGTGCATATACATGTGCAGTATATATACATGTGCATATATATTTTTTCCTTACAGTCCATTACAGAATACTGAATACAGTTCCCTATGCTATACAGTAGGACCTTGTTGTTTAAAATAGTAGTTTATATCTTCTTATTCAAAACTAAGAATAAAAGTGTATTCTTCCCCTGCCTCCTTTGCCCCTTGATAGCCATAAATTTGTTTTCTGTGTCAGCGAGTCTGTTCTGTTTCATAAGTGTGTTCACTGGTGTCATATTTTAGATATAAATATCATCATATGGGATTTTTCTTTCTCTCTCTGACTTACTTCTCTTGGTGGGCCAATCTCTAGGTCAATTTACACTGCTGCAAATGTGGCATTATTTCATTCTTTTAATGACTGCATAGTGTTCCTTTGAATATACGAACCACATCTTCTTCATCCATTCACTCATCAGTGGACGCTTAGATCGCTTCCATGTCTTGGATATTATAAATAGTGCTGCTATGAACACTGGGGTGCTTGTATCTTTTTGAAATATAGTTTTCTGACTTCCCTGGTGGCAGAGTGGTAAAGAATCCACCTGCCAATGCAGGAGACGTGGGTTTGTTCCTTAGGTCAGGAAGATCCCCTGGAGGAGGAAATGGCAACCCACTCTAGTGTTCTTGCCTGGGAAATCCCATGGACAGAGGAGCCTGGCGGGCTATACTCCATGGGGTCACAAAAGAGTTGGGCACGACTTAGTGACTAAACAACAACAACTGAATATGTACCCGGGGTGGAGTTGCTGGATCATACGCAATCTCTATTCTTAGTTTTGTAAGGATTCCCCATACTGTCCTTCACAGTGACTGTATGAATTTACATTCCCATCAACAGTGTAGGAAGCTTCCCTTTTCACCCTCTTCAGCATTTTCTTTTTGTGGACTTTTAATGATGATCATTTTGACACGTGAGGTGGTACCTCATTTTACTTTTGATTTGCGTTTCTCTAATAATTAGCAATATTGAATGGCTTTTCACATACCTATTGGCCATCTATATGTATTCTTTGGAGAAATGTCTTTTTAGGTCTTCCAAAAAGGTCCTTAGTCCATTTTTTGGACTGGGTTTTTGTTGCTGTTGTTATTGAGCTGCATGAAGTGTTTGATATTTTGGAAACTAAGCCCCTGTCGGTCACATCATTTGCAAATATTTTCTCCAAATCTGTAAGTTGTCTTTTTGTTTTATTGATGGTTTCCTTTGCTGTGCAAAAGCTTATGAGTTTGATTAGGTCCCCTTGCTTATTTTTGCTTTTATTTCTATTGTTTTGGGAGACAGACTTGGGAAAATATTGGTATGATTTATGTCAGAGATCACCCCCAGCTTTTTAACCTGATATCTTAACCTGGATGCTTCATTACTGTTCACCCTCAACATTTTTAAACCTGAATTATCTTTGAACAAACCTTCTTTCTATGTCTTTTAACAGTTAATGACAGCACCATGTGCTAATCCATTCGATCTGGAAGTTATGTTCAATTACCTTTCTTATCCCCTCAACTTTAATCAGTTCTAACATTCTGTCAACTCTGCTTAAAAATATCTCTTAAACTCTTCTCCATCTTTCCATCCATGACACAACAATTTTATTCTGCTTTCCTGGCTGGACCTTCTAACATCATTCAACTTTAATTCATTCTCAGAATTGTTGCCAAAGTTTTGTTAAGTCACAAAACACTTTTCTTCCTCTGTTTAAAAACCTCTAATAGGTCTTATAAATCTTTCAGAATAAAATTTAAATTTTAAGCATTGTACACAATGCCTTTCATATTGTGGAACCAAACCCTCCTCGTAAGCTTGTCTTAAGCTGCTGGCTACGGTTTCTCACTAGAAGGCATTGCTCGCTGCTTCACAGCTTCAAGATTTCTCCCTACACACCTGATCTTTTTCCTCTCACGCTTTCTCTCTGCCCAGCCTGCCCTGCAGTCTCGGCTGTTCTGCACAGCTCTATGCGCCACATCCTTTCTCAGAAATCAGCCTGTCCTACTCTGCTCTGACAACCAAAGTCTGTTCTCCCTTTGTGTGGGAGCTCCTGAGACGCAAGTTTGGGACTTTACAGCTTTGTGTCCACACATAGCACTCAGTACGGCAGGACTTTAATGACACCTGTGGGTGGAAGGACAAAAGGAAGGAAGCCAGAAGGAAGCCAGGAAGACCTCCTAAAGATTTTATTTGAACTGAAGTATTTTATAAACAACTATCCCCCAAAACAGAGGTAAATCAATAAAAAAAATGTTGAGGTGATTAAGAAGGATACACTAAACAAAGCTGATTTTTAATATACAAAACTTGTAGGGCAGAATTGAGTAGTTGAGAGAAAAAAATGAATAATTATGCTGTATGTCAGCAAAGTTATCAGTGGTGAAAAGTGGTTCAGAGAGCAAAAAAAATAAATGAAAAAGCTGAAGGAGAACATGAAAAATGAGCACAGTGCTTTATGCTTTGTAAACACTTTATTGCATTTAAAGTCTAAAACAAAACATAAAGAACATCTAGCCTGTACAAGTGGATTCTGGTAAAAAGCAGATGAGCTTCTCATATAGCTCTACTCATTACACTACTACCTTGCACTTTGTGACATGCTTTAAATTTAGCAAGTGTTAATACATGCTATTCATTTGTCATGTATCAGGACATATATATTTACAATATCCCATTTTAGCTGAGATAGCTAAGTTTAGATTACAGTGGGTTTCCCTGGTGGCTCAGATGGTAAAGAATCTTTCTGCAATGCAGGAGACCCAGGTTTGATCCCTGGGTGGGGAAAATCCCCAGAGAAGGATATGGCAACCCTCTCCAGTATTCTTGCCTGGAGAACTCCGTGGACAGAGGGCAGAGATTACAGTAGCAATGTACATGAAGGTGGTTGGGTCCCTGCCTTGGCTCGACTCACCATCTGTGGGTTTATTCTCCCAATGTGTATCTTCAGCCTCTTAACCCACATGGACTAGGTGTCCACACACACACTAGGCATGCTCTAGGCAAGAGAGCAGGGTAATAGGACAAAGTCAGCTAAGATTACTGTAGTGACGCCCTTGAAATTCCATAGGAACCAGGTATCTTCTCCAAGTTTTCAGGGAAAGGCAGAAAATAGGCCGTGAGTGCCAGAAAGCCCATTTCTATAACATTAAGTCACAGCTAGCCAAGGCAAACAGCCATTTCTATTGAACTCTGATTGACAGGCATGAGCTAGGACACGTATTGTGCTCTACTTGCAACTATCTTGGTGTAAGATGGACAAGTGACTTCATCTCTCCATTACTCAGCTTCATCATTCATAGAAAGGAGACAATAATACCTACCTCTTAGGCTATTCTTGTGAAGCTTAAACATAAAGCTCCTAGGAATACACTAAGCATGAGATAAGTGTCAGCTCTGGTGGGAATTACCATTATTATTTAAGGAAGTAGGATGCACGTCAACAGATTAAAAAGGCAGAAAACTTGAAATTTTAACAATAAAAATGAATTGCTATTTAATTATAACACTGTATTGCTTATGTTCATCCAGCCAGCCAGCTGGATGAAGCACAAGCTGGAATCAAGGTTGCCAGGGGAAATATAAATAACTTCAGATATGCAGATGACACTACCCTTATGGCAGAAAGTGAAGAAGAACTAAAGAGCCTCTTGATGAAAGTGAAAGAGGAGAGTGAAAAAGCTGGCTTAAAGCTCAGCATTCAGAAAACTCTGGGAGTTGGTGATGGACAGGCAGGCCTGGCGTGCTGCGGTTCATGGGGTCGCAAAGGGTCAGACATGACTGAGCGACTGAACTGAACTGAACTGAACTGCTTATGTTCATTATGGAGGTGGCATATAGTGGCACCCCACCCTCCATTTGCAGTGAGAAATGATGGCTGCATTAGAGCTAAAGTATTTACATGAGCAACATCCATTACATGCCTACAATTTCCTCTTTAGTTTCAAGCTTTGGAACTCTGTACAGGTCTTTTCTGTGACTATTTTATAATGTTACAAAAAATTGTCCAAGCTTTCAACTAAAGTTTCACACGAAAAAGGATAACTGAGAGAAAATTTAGAAAATAATGACTAAAGAATATTTAAATTACCCAAGTAATTTAAATATTACTTATAATATTTAAGGGGCTTATATTTTCCTTTTTTCTTCCTGAAATCTAAGTCTCTCTGGACTGTAAGAAACCTGTCCATTGAGCAGCCTTGGCCTAAACAATGGACCCCCACAGTGATTTTCCTGTTCTTTATAAGGCACAAACATGTGTGTGTGCACACACGCATGCACACAAGTCATTATTAATTTTCTGTGCAGAAGAGGGTCCTGATGAATTTCTGATATTTAATTAGTCTCTCTTTATTGAAACAATGGCTTATTACATTATTACATCCTAAATAGGCTGAGTAAAACCTGAAAAAAGTAGATAATGGTGGAATATCTAAATCTGCAGGAAAGAACTCAGAAGCAATCTCAAGAAGGAAGACTAACAACTTAAAGACAAAATAATGTAAAATTTCAAATGAAATAATTGCTCAACTTGCTACAGGACCACAGTAGGGGCTGTCAACCTGACACTCAGTCATAACGCTGGGGGGTGACCGGGGAGAGTGACCTTGAGGCTGAGCCCCGAAAGCGACGGTGAGAACAAGAGTAACGATGCACGAGACGGGGAGGGCCCTTCCACTAGCTGAGAGCAATGCTGGGCTTGCAGAGAACTGCCACATCCCTTCTCTCATTCGGATCTCAAGTCAACAGTGTGTACTAGTTAGGAGAGACCCCCTTTTTCTACATTTATAGCCAAAGACCTGAGACCGGCAAGGGGCACGGCCTGTGTGCTGCCCCACGACCCATCTGCTTTAATGTCAGGTCCTGGACAGCTAGACCCTGACTTATCTAGTGTGTTAGGCAAGTCCCACTCAAAATTCACAGCCATCACCATCATTACCATTATTTTACCATACTAGGAACTATGCTGAGTTGTCTGTGTTCTAGAATGCTGTTCTCTGACAATGTTATAGTCTTAAAAGTAAGTTTATCCATGTTAGAGTAGAGGACATTTCCTAGGAGTACTCCTTAACCCCAAGGCACAGCTTCTTTGTATTATACGGTAGATAAAACATAAAAGAATTTGACCTATAAAAGTTACCATCTGTTTATAAACATTTGAGTTTCCTAAACGCCAAAATAAACATTAAATTTTTAAAAACTCAGGGAGCTTCCCTGGTGATCCAGTGGTTAAGAATCTGTCTTGCAATGCAGGGGACGATGGTTAGACCCCTGGCGGAGGAAGATCCCACATGCTTCAGAGCAACTAAACCCACGTGCCACAAGCACTGAGCCCACGCTAGACCTTGAGCCGCAACCATGAGCCTGTGAGCCGCAAGCACTGAGCCCATGGGCTGCCCGTGCACCTAACGCCTGCGCTCTGCAATAAGAGCGAAGCCACCGCAGCGAGAAGCCGCTGCTTGATACAACCAGAGAAACCCCGCATGCAGCGACAGCCAAAAATAAAATAATTTCAAAAACTCAGGAGAGCAGCTACTATGGTTTCAGGATTTTTGTCTATCGGAACAGAGTGTTAGATATAGAAGGCCATTCAAATGGTGTCGAACACTGAGTAGGCACTTCTTCAGTTTGCTGTGTGACCACTATCTCGAATCTCAAGAAGGTATAGTCGGCCTGAAAGACCGCCAGGTTCAGCAGCTGAGTTATGAGATTTCCTCATCTTTCAACCTGGAAGAATTTCACACTTCAGTGGATGCTGTGCAGCTGGAATCAGAGGATGAAGGTGACTCGATGGAAAAGTCCAATTTTCTGCACGTTCAGGAGATGGACTGAAAGGATCTGTTTAGTTCATGATTTATAACAGGGATGAAGCTGGGTCAGTGCAGTTGCAAGGATATATAATTCCATACTCAAACCACCATTAATAGAGAGGGCACAGTTTGTTTAGATCGTAGTGGACTAAGAAGGATATGATCATGATAAATAGCCAACGGAATGAAGTAAACTTCAGAAAAAAATGTGGAGCAGACTGGACCGGGTGGCTGAAGGAGGCAATTTTTTAAGACCTCATTCGTGCACAGGTCGGGTGGTAAAGGAATAAATAGCCTAAGAAGCATTACTCCTCAACTGGTCTATAGGAGGCTGAGACATATATTATTTTATAATGAATCACGGCAGCAGTAGAAGTGATCTCAAAGATCACCCAATTCAATCTCTTCATCTTATAAATGAGGAAGCCTGGCTCTTGAGAATTGGAAACTCTCGGAAGTCTTAAAATCTGTGATAAGCAGAGGAAGGACGAGATGCCCGATTTCAAGCTCCTGGTCCAGCCTTCTGCCTTCCGTCATCCTGACCTATCCCCACACAGGGCTCAGAGCCCTCATGATCAGACGTGGCCACAGAGCGAGCGGAATGCAGATGTGTCCCTTAGGAAAACTGGGAGGCCTCTGGCTGCAGTACAGATACCAGATACAGGTACAGTACAGACTGAGCGACAGGCAGGGAAAGTGAAAGTGAAACTCGCTCAGTTGTGTCTGACTCTTTGCGACACCATGGACTGTCCATGGAATTCTCTAGGCCAGAATACTGGAGTGGGCAATCTTTCCCTTCTCCAGGGAATCTTCTAACCCAGTGATCGAACCCAGGTCTCCCACATTGCAGGCGGATTCTTTACCAGCTGAGCCACAAGGGAAGCTCAAGAATACTGGAGTGGGTGAGCCTTTTCCTTCTCCAGCGGATCTTCCCGACCCAGGACCCGAACTGGGGTCTCCTGCATCGCAGGCGGATTCTTTACTAGCTGAGCTATCGGGGGACGGCACAAATACAGGATGGCTCCCCTTTACCGGCAGCTCAGAGAGGCAGGGACTTTCAGAGAAACGAGGGAGCTTCTTCCTGGACCTATGAAAGCTGGGCATAGCAGGGGTTAATAACAGAGGCACGTGGAAGCCCCCGTCCCAATCCCTAGTGCTATTTGTATGGAGAAGAATGATTGTTTTCGGTGTTGGTAATATTAAAAACTTTATCCAGTAAGATTCACTTTGGAGACAGGTTACTTTCCTTTTGACCAGTATTTTCTAGTAAAGTATTGGCCCCGTTTCTCTGCGCCTGTGAGATCTGGGGTACAACTCTGGAGGACGATGCACCGCAGCCGTGAACCTCCAATCTCAAGAACGGTGATTGTGAGGAAATCTGAGGCTGCCACATCTTAGTGGTTTCTTTTTCCTGTTGTGTATAAATTCTTTGGGTATCGACACTGGTTTCCTCCCAAGGCGTTTGGGAAGCTCACTTATACATCTTCGTAATACTGCTGCGGTTGTGAGTGGCGGGTGCATCGGCTCGTTGCTGGTTCTTTATCTATAATGAGTGACTTCACAGGTTACACAGATTGACAATAGGGCCCATGATCCATATTTTGTAAAGGGCAGAACAGCAGCCCAGGTAGGTAGGATGACACAGGGCCCCACAAATCAATATCAGGGCCCCAGACAGAAGCTCGCTCCTGTTGCTCCTCGTGCGATTCTTTATTTACCCACCTTTCCTCTCTCAAACTCATGCCAAGTGCAACTTACACATGAAAGCCTTCACCAGGAATGCTCTGCGACAGAAAAGAATGTTCGGGCTTTACAACCTGAATCTGGGTTAAGGAAACTGCCGAGACAAAGTGAACTTGCAGAACAGCTGGGGGGACTAGAACCAAACTAGCAGTTTACATAATCAAGTAAGAATGATACCCACTTCTTTACCCAAGCTTGTTCTTCAGTGCCGGGAGATTGAAAAACGGGATGCATTTACAAAACCCACAGCCTCCGAAGCAATCACTGAATCCCAGCACCAGGATGCCCTCTGGTTGATTACTTCAGTGCAGAAAATATGGCTTAGGTGACAGGGCGACGCCGGCATGAAATTTTGTTTTATGCTGTAATTTTTACCTGTTTGGGGTCTGAATTGTGATGAGAAGTATTTCACTCCTTTGATTTACAGTGTTCAGAACAAGGATTAATGACAGGCAACTAACTCTCTCAACAACTTTCAAGAGATAAGGGGCTGTGAAAAAATACTATGGATGCTCCAGGATGACTCACAAAGTTGTTCTGAAAAGACCACTAATGAGAAGCATTTTCTTAATCTGATATCCAGCTGGCATGATTCTCCTTGGGTGAGGACGTGGTGAGGGGTGAAAATAAATAGAGAAGGACACAGGTTTTGAAACAATATAAGCATATTGTGCTGGTTACAAACCTACAAATCCTCAAGAAAATCTACCCCGATTATTCACTGGAAGGACTGGTGCTGAAGTTGAAGCTCCAATACTTTGGCTACTGATGTGAAGAACTGACTCATTGGAAAAGACCCTGATGCTGGGAAAGATTGAAGGTGGGAGGAGAAGGGGAAGGATGAGATGGTTGGATGGCATCACCGACTCAATGGACATGAGTTTGAGCAAACTTAGGGAGATAGTGAAGGACGGGGAAGCCTGGTGCGCTGCAGTCCACGGGGTCACAAAGAGTCGGATACAACTTAGCAACTGAACAACACAGGTCAGCAACTCTGTGCTTCACTGGTAGCTGGGATTCTTGCCAAATGAGACAACAGGAACCAGGTGAGCCATTGCAGGTTCAATGCAACCAGCCTACTGCAAGGTAACCTGTGTCTAGAAGCTTGACTATATGCCCCAGACATCGCTCTGAAATACCAATGGGTTCTTCACTGATACTCTGTGCAAACTGGGCTCACTTATCCTCTCATTATCCCTCAGCCACGTGTGGCATTTCAAGGCATTTTGGGGGGCAGGTGGCCTCTGAACAACCTTGAGGATGGCTCTGAGACAGCTGAAGATCTCAGAGCTGGAGGGGTACCTGGTGATAACCTGCTCTTACTTCTTTTCTTTCAGGTGAGAAAACTGTGGCCATCCTCACGGGACATTGAACTCACATGAGAAGGAGGTATGCACACAGCCAGGCTGCATGGAGTCTCAAAATCTAGTTTAAATGGTCATTGTCCAACCTCACATCCAACCAGTTTTTTTTTTTTTTTTTTGCAGCAGCAGTTTTCTGTTTGGCACATAAGTTGCTAGTCACCTGGTCTACTGGCACCATCCCCTGCCGCTCACTCATCAGCTCAGCAATACCACGTGCAAGCTTGGTGTGGGGCGCTGTGAGTCAGGGCTGAGCAGCCCAGGCGTGCTCCTCTGCCCTCAGGGAGCTCGCTCCCCCTTGGAAGACACGTGAGGAATGGAGTATTCCCTGCCGTATCACTGAAGAGGGACGCCGCAGCCGTCAGCAGTTCTGGCCTTCCAAATGGGAATTTCTGAGCCCAGGAAGCACGTGTCCTATGCGGAAGCCATGAGCCACTCCCCACGGTGGGCACTGAGGACTCCTGGGATGTGAAAAACACGGTACATCAGCTCCAGATAGTGGAGATGCATACGAAAGGAATGATTTCAGTGAGCCCGGACTCATGCATCTTCCCATCCAAAGAAAAGTGCTACATTCCTTGAGATACCTGCATGCGTGCATGCTCTCCAACTCTTTGTGACCCTATGGACTGCAGCCCACCAGGATTCTCTGCCCATGGGATTCTCCAGGCAAGAATAAATTAACAATAATCTTTTGACATTCAGACTACCTGCCCCTGTTACAAACTTCTATACAGCCTGACTCCTCCCCACCCCTGCCCTTCACTCCTGGGAACACTTCTCTCAGAGGCACCTGAGAATGCTGTCTCCCAAGCTTAAGTCCTAAAAATTCCCACCAAATAAAACATAGTTCTCAACTTCTAGGATGTGACTGTTTTTTAAGTCTACAATTGCAACAAACAGGAAGGCAAATAATGGCCATTTGTGATAAGTGCTCTAAAACGGGCTGCTGCTGAT
The DNA here is from genome assembly GCA_006410635.1 of Cephalophus harveyi. Lineage (NCBI taxonomy): Eukaryota > Metazoa > Chordata > Mammalia > Artiodactyla > Bovidae > Cephalophus > Cephalophus harveyi. Next base: position 67,327 of record SJYT01055912.1, on the reverse strand, counting down.
GCTGCTGCTGAGTCGGTTCACTCGTGTCTGACTCTGTGCGACCCCAGAGACGGCAGCCCACCAGGCTCCCCAATCCCTGGGATTCTCCAGGCAAGAATGCTGGAGTGGGTTACCATCTCCTTCTCCAATGCATGAAACTGAAAAGTGAAAGTGAAGTCACTCAGTCATGTCTGACTCTTAAGAGACCCCATGGACTGCAGCCCACCAGGCTCCTCCGTCCATGGATTTTCCAGGCAAGAATCCTGGAATGGGGTGCCATTTTTGGTTTAATTCATAGCGTTTACCTTAATAAATTGCAACTGAGATTAAAAAGTAGGGAGAGAAATGGCAACAACTAACCAACTAAGAGGGCTGAGAAAGATCGCTTCCTTTTGGAGGAGGAACATTTAAGGTGAGATCTAAACAGTGGGCAAGAGCCAGCCCTTTCACACAGAGAGAGTGGTGTAGAGGTTCCCAGGCCTTCATGAAGGACACAGCTCAGAGCGTCCAAGGGTGGAAATAACACTGAATAGATAGAACTCAGGGAGGTAGAGGAAGCCAGGGTCCAGGAAAGAGCTTGGTTTGTTAAGCAAGTATGACAAGTCATTGCATTCCCCCCAACAGTGGAAGGGGGGCTCGCGTCCCTCCATGCCCTCACCAGCTTCCCTCCACGCCCTCACCAGCTTCCCTCCACGCCCTCGCCAGCTTCCCTCCACGCCCTCGCCAGCTTCCCTCCACGCCCTCGCCAGCTTCCCTCCATGCCCTCACCAGCCTCCATTATTTGTAGACGTTTCTGATGATGGCCACTGTGGCCTGTGCGAGGTGACACCTCGCTGCAGTTTTGATTTGCCTTTCTCTAATAATTAGTGACGATGAGCATCTTTCAAACTAGTGCCCTCTGCAGAGACGTGAATGGACCTGGAGACTGTCATGAAGAGTGAAGTAAGTCAGAAAGAGAAAAACAAATATGGTATATTAATGCACCTATGCAGAATCTAGAAAAATGGCATAGATGAACCTATTTGGAAAGCAGAAATAGAGACACAGACACAGAGAAGCAATGTATGGATACCAAGGGGGGAAAGGGGCAGGTGGGACGTACTGGGGGCCTGGGAATGACATATAGACACTACTATGCATAAAATGGGAAGCCCTGGCAGCTCAGACAGTAAAGCGTCTGCCTGCAACGTGGGAAACCGGGGTTCCAGCCTTGGGTCGGGAAGATCCCCTGGAGAAGGAAATGGCAACCCACTCCAGTACTCTTGCCTGGAGAGTCCCATGGACAGAGGAGCCTGGCGGGCTACAGTCCATGGGGTTGCAAAGAGTCAGAGGAGTTATCTAAGTACCATATAGATAACTCATGAGGAACTACTGTCCAGCACAGGAAACTCTGCTCAGCGCTTTGCGGTGACCAGGACGGGAAAGAAATCCACAAATGGGGACACATGCAAACGTATAGCTGATTGTTTCCCTTTGCTCTACAGCAGAAACTGACAACACTGCAGAGCAACTAACTAAAAAAAAAAGTCATTGCAGTGGAGTGATGTGATCTGATCGACATTTTAAGCTCAGTTTTGTTTTTTTGGCAATGAGGGCAGGGTGGCAACAGAGAAGATGGGGCGACAAGTAGGGGTCAGCTGCAACATTCAAGACAGGAGACAACGGTGGCAGCAGGAAGGGAGGGAAGAGGATGGATTTGAGATACATTTTGGAGACAGAAAACACCATCGCTCAGTAATGGCTTGAGAGAAAGGGGAAAAGGAGCAGCCGAGAGGACACCGGGTTTTCTATCCTGAGTACCTGACCAGCACCTGATAATTAATTAATAAATAATACTTTATTATTATTACCAGAAATAAATAGCTTTACTTTTGGAGTTTACAACATGAAAATACAACAAATATTCTTTGACTGAATAAAATTAGCTAATGCACCTTTATTAGTGTCTAACTTAAAATGGGGGAATAAGGATGATACAGGTAAGACTCTGGCCCATTCTTTTTCTAAGTTTCTTATTTCTATTACCCTGGACTTCTGGCGCTCTTCTCTTTGAACATTATACGCCTGTGTTCTAGTATTTGACGGAAGTTGGGTAACAACGTCTTTCCCACCTTCCTGGTTCCTTCTTTTACTCGGCTTCTGTCACATTGGAACATCAATAATTGGACATGTCTGAGAAAGCAGGAAGTTAACTCAGAAACGTGCGTCATGCTGTCTGCTTTAAGTTTGGTCTGACAGTAAAACACATGCCTTTCAAAAGGAAGCGCCACCTCGCTCTTGCTTTGAGATTCCTGGAAGAACTGCACGATCGAGCGACAGACACCTGATTAATTCTCACAGTGTTTCAGTGAGGAAGAAAGGTGCAGATTTCTCTTGTTTTGACAATATTCTTGATGAGGTCAATTATATAACAGTATCACTATAATTTCATGAAATAAACGTCAGGCTAATGTACATGTGGGTATATTTAATGTTGGACTGCCCAGTGAAGGTGAACCACGCATAGATCCCCCGATTTCCCTGGCTTTCTAACACAGAGAGAGAGAGAAACACTCTGAGAAGCACAGAAAGAGACACAAGGAAGCCCCAAGACATTTTTCTGCCTACTTAGTTATGATGGTCTAAGTTCCAGCCTGACAGAGGAAAAGATAGCTGCTGTGCAAATCACCATATAAATAATCCATAGATTAGTATTCAGTTCAGTTCAGTCGCTCAGTCGGGTCTGACTCTTTGCGACCCCATGAATCGCAGCACGCCAGGCCTCCCTGTCCATCACCATCTCCCGGAGTTCACTCAGACTCACGTCCATCGAGTCCGTGATGCCATCCAGCCATCTCATCCTCGGTCGTCCCCTTCTCCTCCTGCCCCCAATCCCTCCCAGCATCAGAGTCTTTTCCAATGAGTCAACTCTTCGCATGAGGTGGCCAAAGTACTGGAGTTTCAGCTTTAGCATCATTCCTTCCAAAGAAATCCCAGGGTTGATATCCTTCAGAATGGACTGGTTGGATCTCCTTGCAGTCCAAGGGACCCTCAAGAGTCTTCTCCAACACCACAGTTCAAAAGCATCAATTCTTCAGTGCTCAGCCTTCTTCACAGTCCAACTCTCACATCCATACATGATAAAAATATGATTTAGAAATATTTATGAATAATATCCCATGTTTAAGGGGAAGACATATAGAATATTTTAAATATATAAACAGCTATTTATTTTGCCCAGTATGCATTCCTATTTTACCCCAATTTTAATTTATGATTGGTTTTATCTGGTAGACTTTTTAATTTATTTTTAATTAATTAATTTATTTTAATTGGAGGCTAATAGGATTATAGATTATTACTTTATAATATTGTAGTGATTTCTGCCATACACTGACATGAATCAGCCATGGGTGCACATGTGTCCCCCATCCTAAACCCCCCTCTCACCTCCCTCCCCACCCTATCCCTCATGGTCCTGATGGACTCATTTTTGAAGGAAATTTTTGTATTGCTAAGGAAAGTAGTTTACACATTAGAATTTAAAAAACATGATTAGAAAAGAGAAGTTTTGCCAGCATTCTCCAGAAATACATTGGTCAAAAGCCTAAATGTAATTGAAATATGAAGACCACATAGCAAATGTGACGTAAGTTTCATATCTATTACGCTGAGGCATGAAATTGTGCAGCCAACCTAGAGAACAGTTTAACTTTTAAAAATGTGCTTTTGGATTTCAACAGAAGATGCTAGGGTAAGAATTCAGAAATCCGATGTATCACAGGCTATACACATTTGATACCTGCAAAGGGCGGTGGTTGATTTTTTTTTTTCAGATTTAGTATTAATAATAGCACTGTTACCAGATGTATTCTAGCAAACGATCTGTTTCCTCATTTCAAATTCCAAATAACAAGCATCTGCTCTTAAGCCAAGCACTCATTTCTATAATAAAACACATCATGTACAACTTATGAGCATTTTCCAGTTCAAAACACTTGTTATAATAAAATGCATAATGGGAGGGAAAAAAAGAGAAACCACAGAGAGTATCAGGTATAAGTGTAATAATCACAGAAGCTAGATTTAAGTTGCCCAGAAGCTAGTTTTAGATATATGTATTTGTATGTCTAATCACTGTGTAATTTCCATGTACTTTCGATGTAAACACATAAAATCTCATCCCTATGTGCCTGAAATAAACTATATTCCAGTAGAGTACCATTTGAAATTTAATCTGTTACTCTTCTTCCTAACTAAAACAATTCATAAAACCTTACAAGGCACCATCAAGCAACAAAATATTCTAAAATATCTCATTCTCTCAGTTAAAATATGCATTTGAACACTGCAGATTTATTGAGCAGCTGCTATGTGTACATATTTGGGGCTTCCCAGGTGGCTCAGTGGGTAAAGAATCTGCCTGCAATGCAGGAGATGTGGATTTGACCCCTGGGTCAGGAAGATCCCCTGGAGGAGGTCATGGCAACTTACTTCTTGCCTGGAGAATCCCATGGACAGAGGAGTCTGGCGGGCTACAGTCCATGGGGTCACAAAGAGGCAGACACAACTGAGTGAATAAGCACACACATATGTCAGTATTCAGAATGCACTAGTCAACGAGACAGAGATGGAAGACCAGTGGGGAAGTGGACATCACACAGATCATCATGAATAACCTATTGATTGATTACCAGTAGGCAAAATGCCTCCACGGGAAGTGATAGGTACCACTAGGAATACAGGTGGAAGTGAACCTCCTTGGTGAGTCACATAAGGTTTTCCTGAACAAGTGGTCTCTTAGGAAATAAGATCATTTACTTGTTTGCAGATTTTTATCTTCTTGTATATCTTCTAAGAAATTCTTTTCCACGGTGTCCAAGTGCATTTATTCAACCGACAAGCACTGAACACCTGCTTAGCCAGACCGTGTCCTTCCCTGACATTCTCTGCTAATCCCCACACCTAGACTAACCCAGCCATCAGCTTGCTTCACTCCTGAACCCCGGCTGCAGGGGTGACCACGGACACCCACTTCTCAGTACTGCTCTAACCGGCAGCTCTCCCTCCCACATCCCAACCTCACACCCACTAGGCCGTCTTTGCCTCCGTATCTTCAGAAATGCCTTTGCTTTCTACTTCAGGAGGAGAAAAGAAGAGGAGGTCGGTCAGTGTAAAACACATTCTCTCCCTTCTACCAACACTACAAATGTATCTGAGTCCAGACCTAAGGTATCTGCGAAGTTCACCTTCTAACCATCTCTGCAATCCACTCCTCACTCGCCTTCCCCTCACCAGCACTTTAGAACAGGCATTCCTCACCTCTGACCAGAAGAGTTAAAAATCCCATTTTCTGTTCTCTTTCCATCTGTCTTTCCTATGTATCTTCTATGACGCCAGCAGGGAGATATTTCTAAGCGAAATTATGTTCATTCCATGCCCACGCCTCACAATCCTCTGGGCTCCCCAGAGGGATCATGTCTAATCACTGACCTGCCCGTTTGTTTCTGTATCTGCCCTCCCCCCTACCCCACCCCAACTGTGAGTCCTTGCGCACATGCACCTTCACCCCAGCCCCACTGAGCACACTTCCACACCATGGCTCGATGGTTGCCGTGGCCCATCACGCTCTAGAGAGGGAGGCAACAAGAGGTAAGTAATCTCTGGACAAAGCATGCATGCAGAGTCGCTCAGTCATGGGCAACTCTTCATGACTCCATGGATCACAACCCACTGGGCTCCTTTGCCCATGGGATTATCCTGGCAAGGATACTGAAATGGGTTGCCATTTCCTTTTCCAGGGGGTCTTCCTGACCTAGGATAAAGTGAGGTAATCAAATTCAGATGTACAGATGTGAGAGTTGGGCCATAAAGAAAGCTCAGCACTGAAGAATTGATGCTTTTGAACTGTGGTGTTGGAGAAGACTCTTGAGAGTCCCTTGGACTGTTTAGGAAATAAGATCATTTACTTGTTTGCAGATTTTTATCTTCTTGTATATCTTCTAAGAAATTCTTTTCCACGGTGTCCAAGTGCATTTATTCAACCGACAAGCACTGAACACCTGCTTAGCCAGACCGTGTCCTTCCCTGACATTCTCTGCTAATCCCCACACCTAGACTAACCCAGCCATCAGCTTGCTTCACTCCTGAACCCCGGCTGCAGGGGTGACCACGGACACCCACTTCTCAGTACTGCTCTAACCGGCAGCTCTCCCTCCCACATCCCAACCTCACACCCACTAGGCCGTCTTTGCCTCCGTATCTTCAGAAATGCCTTTGCTTTCTACTTCAGGAGGAGAAAAGAAGAGGAGGTCGGTCAGTGTAAAACACATTCTCTCCCTTCTACCAACACTACAAATGTATCTGAGTCCAGACCTAAGGTATCTGCGAAGTTCACCTTCTAACCATCTCTGCAATCCACTCCTCACTCGCCTTCCCCTCACCAGCACTTTAGAACAGGCATTCCTCACCTCTGACCAGAAGAGTTAAAAATCCCATTTTCTGTTCTCTTTCCATCTGTCTTTCCTATGTATCTTCTATGACGCCAGCAGGGAGATATTTCTAAGCGAAATTATGTTCATTCCATGCCCACGCCTCACAATCCTCTGGGCTCCCCAGAGGGATCATGTCTAATCACTGACCTGCCCGTTTGTTTCTGTATCTGCCCTCCCCCCTACCCCACCCCAACTGTGAGTCCTTGCGCACATGCACCTTCACCCCAGCCCCACTGAGCACACTTCCACACCATGGCTCGATGGTTGCCGTGGCCCATCACGCTCTAGAGAGGGAGGCAACAAGAGGTAAGTAATCTCTGGACAAAGCATGCATGCAGAGTCGCTCAGTCATGGGCAACTCTTCATGACTCCATGGATCACAACCCACTGGGCTCCTTTGCCCATGGGATTATCTTGGCAAGGATACTGAAATGGGTTGCCATTTCCTTTTCCAGGGGGTCTTCCTGACCTAGGATAAAGTGAGGTAATCAAATTCAGATGTACAGATGTGAGAGTTGGGCCATAAAGAAAGCTCAGCACTGAAGAATTGATGCTTTTGAACTGTGGTGTTGGAGAAGACTCTTGAGAGTCCCTTGGACTGCAAGGAGATCAAACCAGTCCATCCTAAAGGAAATCAACCCTGAATTGGAAGGACTAATGCTGAAGCTGAAACTCCAATACTTTGTCCATCTGATGTGGAGAGCCGACTCATTGGAAAAGACCCTGATGCTGGGAAAGACTGAGGGCAGGAGGAGAAGGGGATGAGAGAGGATGAGATTATTGGATGGCATTGCTGATTCAATGGACATGAGTTTGAGCAAGCTCCAGGAGATGGTGAAGGACAGGGAAGCCTGGCATGCTGCAGTTCATGGGGTCGCGAAGAGTCGGATATGACTAAGTGACTGAACAACATATTTCCCAGAGGGAAACTCCTTTGGAAGATGTCACCTCCTGAGATACCAGTTCCTGCCATTTTCTGATGCCTGAACCCATAATTCTGACCCCAACCCTTTGTTCACTTGATGGATTACTTCCTAATCTTAGCTCAAGACCCTGCTTCAAAAACTATCTTCTCATCGCTCACTCCTTACTGCATACGGCAAAGTTACTTTTCTACATTTGACATTGACCATTGCATCCCCCTTCCTAAGAGCTCAGTTTTGACTTCAGAGTGCATTCAAGTCCAAGTTAAAATTTCCAAGCAACAACCTGCCTGGTAATTCTCAGGTGTCCAGAAAATCTGCTGACTACTCCAAGACCATCCTTCCAAACACTGCTAGCCACACACAACTCCAGAATGCTCCTCCTCACAACTTTAGATCTTCCCTTTAGCAGCTCCTAAAGTCACATCTTTCATTGAAAATGCCAATGATGAACAAAAAGGAGGCCTATACAACAGCATTAACTTAATATTTTTGTGGTTATGACTTTTCATAAAAATAGTAACAGTAATCAGAGTTTACTGTGGGCTGAAAATTTTGCTAAGCATTATCTCATTTCACCTTCAGAGAAACTCATTTGTTTTATAGATAAGGAAACTGAGCTTTAATGAGATTAAGCAATTTGACCAAAGTTATTTAGCTGGTAAATGGCAGAGCTAAGATGTAAAATCAGGCCTAGTTCTATGATCCAGGATTTTAACCACTGTAAAACATTATCTGCTCCTGTTTTCACTACCTTGCGTTCCAAATTTATGAGTCTGCTAGTAGATTTCTACTGTGTTTATTTCTGTTTTCCAAACAATTCACTAAATAAATACGGAGTTCCAGCTCTTCCTGGCAAAATATCTCAATAGTATCTATGGGTTGACAAAAATACATAATACAAGACATTTTTCCCCAGGGAATAACTCTCTAGGTTGAAGCAGTGTTATAAAAGTGACCATGTATGTAGTTGCAACTCATGATGTAACTGACATATTGCACCCGCAATAAAATATAGAAGAAGAGAAAAATATGCAGGTCTGGATAGAGTTTCTAATATTGAAAACACTCTTGAGACTGGTGAATTTTAAGGTCAGTAAAAATTGTTCAAGGTCAGCAAAAGTATGTATGTATATATACATAGTTATAAACAACAGTTAGAATTTCACATGGAACAAGAGACTAGTTCCAAATCAGAAAAGGAGTACATCAAGGCTGTATATTGTCACCCTGCTTATTTAACTTATATGCAGAGTACATCATGAGAACGCTGGGCTGGAGGAAGCACAAGCTGGAATCAAGATTGCTGAGAGAAATAGCAATAACATCAGATACGCAGTAATACAACCCTTATTGCAAAAAGTGAAGAAGAACTAAGATCTTGATGAAAGTGAAAGTGGAGAGTGAAAAAGTTGGCTTAAAACTCAACATTCAGAAAACTAAGATCATAGCATCTGGTCCCATCACTTCATGGCAAATAGATGGGGAAACAATGGAAACAGTGAGAGACTTTTTTGGGGCAGGGGCTCCCAAATCACTGCAGATGGTGACTGCAGCCAGGAAATTAAAAGATGCATGCTCCTTGGAAGAAAAGCTATGACCAAGCTAGACAGCATATTAAAAAGCAGAGACATTACTTTGCCAACAAAGGTCCATCTAGTCAAAGCTATGGTTTTTCCAGTAGTCATTTTTGGATGTGAGAGTTGGATGATAAAGAAAGCTGAGTGCTGAAGAATTGATGTTTTTGAACTGTGGTGTTGGAGAAGACTCTTGAGAGCCCCTTGGACTGCAAAGAGATCCAACCAGTCCATTCTAAAGGAGATCAGTCCTGAATATTCATTGGAAGGACTGATGCTGAAGCTGAAACTCCAATACTTTGGCCACCTGATGGGAAGAACTGACTCCTTGGAAAAGACCTTGATGCTGGGAAAGATTGAAGGCAGGAGGAGATGGGGATGACAGAGCATGAGATGGTTGGATGGCATCACTGACTCGATGGACATAAGTTTGAGTAAACTCCAGGAGTTGGTGATGGCCAGGGAGGCCTGGCATGCTGTAGTCCATGGAGTTGCAAAGAGTTGGGACATGACTGAGCAACTGAACTGGTATATACACACACATATTTACGCACATATGTTAAATGTTAATTCTTACTGTATGCTATGTCATTATGTGCATATTATTTTGAGCGAAAAATTCCACACAATATACGTGATCTACAAGAGTTTTATTGGCGGCTTACAATTTTGGCATTGCAGAATAAGAGATTAGAAATTCCATCCTTTGATATTTGCACACCCAAGACATGAGCATCTTTTAATAACTGATATAATTACCTCTTGGAGAATCTTTTGTTACATAAAATTAGTCATTAAGAACTACATTCCCTAAACAAATGTGATCTTACACACTTTAAATTCCCCCACCTGTCTTCACCTGCCAAACAAGCATCTTGGTGATTTTTATAAGCAGCTCATTATAGAAAATCAGCCTTTCTTTCTGTAACTATATTTTACCCCAAACTCACTTTCATCCAGTGCTTCCCTAGACATCTTCATTTTATTGTAGCAAACTGGTATCATTAGAACAAATAAAGCTCTACAAAGAGCCTGCTAGCCCCTCAAGGGACCCTCAGTTCAGTTCAGTTCAGTCGCTCAGTCGTGTCCGACTCTTTGCGACCCCATGAATCGCAGCACGCCAGGCCTCCCTGTTCATCACCTTTTAGAAAGATGGCAATGATGACCCTGTATGCGAGACAGCAAAAGAGACACAGATGTATAGAATGGACTTTTGGACTCTGTGGGAGAGGGAGAGGGTGGGATGATTTGGGACAATGGCATTGAAACATGTATACTATCATGTAAGAATGAAGCACCAGCCTATGTTCGATACAGGATACAGGATGCTTGGTGCTGGTGCATGGAGATGATCCAGAGAGAGGATATGAGGTGGGATATGGGAGGGGGATTCAGGATTGGGAGCTTGTATACACCCATGGTGGATTTATGTCAATGTATGGCAAATCCTATACGGTATTGTAAAGTAAAATAAAATAAAAATAAGACAAAACATGAAGATTATATTTAATTTCTAGTCATAGAATTAGTTATGTAAGCTGTAGAAATTTAGAAAATACTGAAAAACATGGGAAATAAAATAGCAACCATAACCTCACATTCAAAAGCAAATATCCTCAATGTATTAAATTATTTTTCTTACCAATCTTCTATATATCAGTTCAGTTCAATCACTCAGTCGTGTCCAAATGTTTGCAACCCCATGAGCCACAGCATGCCAGGCCTCCCTGTCCAACACCAACTGCCTGAGTCTACCCAAACCCATGTCCATTGAGTCGGTGATGCCATCCAACCATCTCATCCTTTGTTGTCCTCTTCTCCTCCTGCCCTCCATCTTTCCCAGCATCAGGGTCTTTTCCAATGAGTCAACTCTTTGCATGAGGTGACCAAAGTATTGGAGTTTCAGCTTCAACATCAGTCCTTCCAATCAACACCCAGGACTGATCTCCTTTAGGATGGACTGTTTGGATCTCTTTGCAGTCCAAGGGATTCTCAAGAGCCTTCTCCAACATCACAGTTAAAAAACATCAATTCTTTGGCCCTCAGTTTTCTTTATAGTCCAACTCTCAAATCCATACATGACTACAGGAAAAACCATAGCCTTGACTAGATGTACCTTTGTGGATGAAGTAATGTTTCTGCTTTTAATATGCTGCCTAGATAAGGAGTAAGTGTCTTTTAATTTCATGGCTGCAATCATCATCTGCAGTGATTTTTGAGCCCCATAAAATAGTCAACCACTGTTTCCCCATCTTTTTGCATTGAAGTGATGTTTTAACATAGATTAACACAAAAAAATATTTTTTAATATAGATTAGAAAAGTATATCAAATTTTATAAGTGAAATTTTTGAATTTGAACTTTAAAAAGATGCATATAAAATCTGTAATTTTAAATATTAAGTCAATAAGTATATTCACTAAATTTTCCCCTATTTTTACATAATTTGTAAAAATGACCATTTTGTGATTTTTTATTCAT
>SJYT01055912.1:28550-55343 GCA_006410635.1 Cephalophus harveyi | reverse complement strand
ACTATGGCCAGGGAAATTAAATTTCTTTCTTCTGGTTACTCTCTGTCATATAAAAATAGTTTGAGATCAGAATAAAGAAAGACTATGTCAGCTAAAAGAACTTTTAAGATACTATTCCTACAGAGTTTTGGGAAAAGCAAGACTCATTTGTGACATTATGAGTACTCTTAAAAGGCAGAATTTCAGTGTATTTAACATTTTATAGTTCTTTTTTCTTTTCTTTTTAAGGTATTCTTTCCCAGAGTTTTATTACCCACACCACATAGATGGAAAATGGAAAGAATGTGCCTGCATTCATTCTACTAAGTCTTACATGGAACTCCCAAATGCAATATATATATATATATATATATGCTGCTGCTGCTGCTGCTGCTGCTAAGTCGCTTCAGTCGTGTCCGACTCTGTGCGACCCCATAGACAGGAGCCCAACAGGCTCCCCTGTCCCTGGGATTCTCCAGGCAAGAACACTGGAGTGGGTCGCCATTTCCTTCTCCATTGTGTGAAAGCGAAAAGTGAAAGTGAAGTCGCTCAGTCGCATCCGACTTCTAGCGACCCCATGGACTGCAGCCTACCAGGCTCCTCCATCCATGGGATTTTCTAGGCAAGAGTACTGGAGTGGCTTGCTATTGCCTTCTCCGTATATATATATATATATATATACACACACACACACACACATATATATATATAGTGTTTGTCATGTTTTTGGTCTCGTACATGTTAAACCTCTCAGGCAACCTGCTCATTGTGGTTACCATAACTACCAGCCAGTCTCTGAACTTCCCCCATGGTACTTCTTCCTGACCAACCTTTCCTTGATAGACACAATTTACTCTTCTTCTTCAGCTCCTAAGTTGATTGTGGACTCCCTTTGGGAGATCAAAACAATCTCCTTTAATGGGTGTATGGCTCAAGTCTATGCAGAACACATTTTTGGTTCTACAGAGATCATTCTGCTCACAGAGATGCCTATGACCGCTACATGGCCATCTGCAAACCTCTGCACTACAGGCCATCATGAGCCACAGGCTATGCCTCCTCCTGCTGTGGGTGGCCTGGGATGGAGGATTTCTCCACGCAACCTTTCAGGTCCTCTTTACAGTCCGACTGCCATTCTGTGGCCCCAGTGTCATAGACCACTTCATGTGTGACTTGTACCTTTTGTTAAAGCTTGTCTGCATGGACACTCACATTCTTGATCTCTTTGTTGCGGCCAACAGTGGGTTCATCTGCCTGTTAAACTCCCCCCTCCTGTTGGTCTCCTATGTGGTCATCTTGCATTCCCTAAGGACTTACAGCGTGGAGGGGAGGCACAAAGCCCTTTCTATGTGTGTTTCTCACATCACAATAGTTGTTTTGTCTTTGTGCCCTGCATATTTATGTATCTTCACCCAGGCACCACTCTGTCCATTGATAAAACTGTTGCTGTCTTTTACACTATGGTGGCCCCTATGTTAAATCCTTTACTCTATATCCTCAGAAATGCTGAAGTAAAAAACGCTATGCAGAAACTCTGGAAGAAAAAAATGAGTTCAGATTATAGTTAAATAGAATCATTAAACATTACAGATAGAAGTAATAAAGGTATTCTAATCCAAGCCTCTTGATTAATATATCAAATCTAATAATGGAATGAATAATACTTGCTGATAGCCACTTAAGCAGAAGAACTAAAGCTTGGGTTGGAATCCAGACTAATTGTCTCCCATCTCTCACTCTCCTTATCACAACTTAATGCTTCTTAATCAATAAATACTTATCTATTAACAGGAAATCTGGAAATATCTTCAGAAGCTAAAAAGCACAAATCTAGAGTTTTGAATTGGTCTTATGTAATGAAGGAAAGTTATGACCAACCTAGATAGCATATTCAAAAGCAGAGACATTACATTGCCAACAAAGGTCCGTCTAGTCAAGGCTATGGTTTTTCCAGTAGTCATGTATGGATGTGAAAGTTAGACTGTGAAGAAAGCTGAGTGCTGAAGAATTGATGCTTTTGAACTGTGGTGTTTGAGAAGACTCTTGAGAGTCCCTTAGGCTGCAAGCAGATCCAACCAGTCCATTCTAAAGGAGATCAGTCCTGGGTGTTCTTTGGAAGGAATGATGCTAAAGCTGAAACTCCAGTACTTTGGCCACCTCATGTGAAGAGTTGACTCATTGGAAAAGACTCTGATGCTGGGAGGGATTGGGGGCAGGAGGAGAAAGGGACGACCGAGGATGAGATGGCTGGATGGCATCACCGACTCAATGGACGTGAGTTTGAGTGAACTCTGGGAGTTGGTGATGGACAGGGAGGCCTGGCGTGCTGCAGTTCATGGGGACAGGGAGGTCTGGCGTGCTGCAGTTCATGGGGTCACAAAGAGTCAAAAATGACTGAGCGACTGAACTGAACTGAACATGGAGACATGTCAGTTACTACTGATAATTTTTTAAAAAATGCCTAATGATATTACTTTACTCTGGACTCTGGCCTCAATATAGACTTTTTGGTGTGAATTTTCTTGTTCATTAAATCTTGGTTGTACAGTAAAAGAAACACTATTTATGACATGCTTGTAAGACTAGCATTGTATTATGAATTTTCCATATTGTGTTAGGTGGGGTTCAGAGAACAGAACAGAACAGTGATTTGAACCGAAAAAGTTCACATGCAATCATTAATTATGTCAGGGTGCTAACTACAAAAAAGGGTAATGAGCTCTCAAAAAAAAAACCCTTTGACTGAGAAATGAGTATCCAAGGAAGGAATTCACTTAGAATGTGGACTTCCTTCTCAGGCCAGGATTTCACTCTTTGCAGAGTGTGTAGATTTTCCCCTTGGATGAAGGCATGGCATGTTGGACCAAACTTCAAGTTAGTGGTAGAACTGAGACACATACTGAGATATCACTCTTTGTCCAAATACTGTTTATTCATTACACACAATGCCAGCATGTCTTTTCCAGACAATTTGGACAGAAATGAGATAATGAAACTGGTGATATTTATTAAAAAAAAAAAAAAAACCTTCACACAGTTTCCCATTGAGCATGATCAGATGGTCCCAGAGATGATCACTAGTTCATCAGCTGTAACAGTGATCTCTACTCACATTGGACTTCTTGCTTATGCTACTTTAACATTTTTCTCTTGAAGTTCTAGTTCTTATATCACAAGACAATCTTAATTATCCTTAAAACAGTTAAAAAACTGTTCTTTTATCAGTTCTTTTTCACTCTTCCTTTGCATTCATGTACCCATGTTCCTCAGACCAGCCTGCTGCCACCACAAACTCATTCCTGTATGTTTTTGTGCTTTGTTTTGTTGCTAGTCACTGTTGTCTACAGTTGCAGTTATGGCAAACTAAACTCACTTTTACAATTTTTATGAACAGTTTTGATTTATGAAAATAATAATTGAAAACGTTGGTATCTTTATGTTAAGGTACCAACAACATATTATGTAATAATTGATAGATAGTTCAGTCGCTCAGTCGTGTCCGACTCTTTGTGACCCCATGAATCGCAGCACACCAGGCCTCGCTGTTCATCACCATCTCCCAGAGTTCACTCAGACTTACGTCCATCGAGTCCGTGATGCCATCCAGCCATCTCATCCTCGGTCATCCCTTTCTCCTCCTGTCCCTAATCCCTCCCAGCATCAGAGTCTTTTCCAATGAGTCAACTCTTCGCATGAGGTGGCCAAAGTACTAGAGTTTCAGCTTTAGCATCATTCCTTCCAAAAAAATCCCAGAGATTATCTCCTTCAGAATGGACTGATGGGATCTCCTTGCAGTCCAAGGGACTCTCAAGAGTCTTCTCCAAAACCACAGTTCAAAAGCATCAATTCTTCGGCGCTCAGCCTTCTTCACAGTCCAACTCTCACATCCATACATGACCACAGGAAAAACCATAGCCTTGACTAGATGGACCTTAGTCGGCAAAGTAATGTCTCTGCTTTTGAAAATGCTATCTAGGTTGGTCATAACTTTTCTTCCAAGGAGTAAGCGTCTTCTAATTTCATGGCTGCAGTCACCATCTGCAGTGATTTTGGAGCCCCCAAAAATAAAGTCTGACACTGTTTCCACTGTTTCCCCATCTATTCCCCATGAAGTGATGGGACTAGATGCCATGATCTTCGTTTTCTGAATGTTGAGCTTTAAGCCAACTTTTTCACTCTCCTCTTTCACTTTCATCAAGAGGCTCTTTAGCTCCTCTTCACTTTCTGCCATAAGGGTGGTGTCATCTGCATATCTGAGTTTATTGATATTTCTCCCGCCAATCTTGATGTCAGCTTGTGTTTCTTCCAGTCCAGCGTTTCTCATGATGTACTCTGCATATAAGTTAAATAAGCGGGGTGACAATATACAGTCTTGATGTACTCCTTTTCCTATTTGGAACCAGTCNACTGTCCTTTGCCTCCCCAGCCCCACTGCCAACACACATATTTAGCATTTGGTGCAATCAAGTTAGCCACACCTTCAGAGGAGAGAGAGGTATCAACAACCTCCTCAGAAAAACATACTCCCTCATTCCTTCCCCTTAGTCCATTTATTCAGTGATCATGATCGTTGGCCGTGGAGGGTAAAAGCAAGAGTGAGATATGGCCTCTGCCTTCAATGAGGCTTGGAGCTGCTAAGGGGCCTGGGTGCGGAGCTGGACAAAAATCACGAACATGCTGCAGAGGCTGAAGAGGGGGCCCGGACTCGAGGTGGGCCCACTGGCAGACAGAGTGTGAAACCCCAAAGGACCAGAAAAGGGGTCACAGAGCCTGAGGCTTGGCAGGACAGGCAGATGTTCATCACTTCCATGAAAGGAGAAAGAGAATTCAAGGTCAAGGAGGAGAGGGAGTAAAGGTGAAGATCATACTGGTTTGGGCATGGCAAGCCGGGTATGGCTAGAGCCCTAAACTGGTGCTCGGGAGGCACAGTGGGAGGGCGACTGGGAGGCAAGCAGGGCCCAGAGCAGAGAACCTGGGGGGCTCCGTGGGGGAGTCAGTCTAGGCTTGACTTGTAAGAAAGGAGTCACGAGAGCATCTTAAGTAGGAGACATGCAGAAGGCTCCTTCCTCAGACGGATCAGGTCAGATTGCAGGAGCAGTGGGCTGAGGGGGGAATGGCGACGGCGCTTCAAATCTGGGGTGACAAGAGGAAGCGGGGGCTCATGACCCAAATGGGAAAATGTGAAGAAGATCAGAGGTGGAGCGGGCTGTGGGAAGGCCAGCGGTGCTGAAGGGAAATAGGAGGATGAGGAATTCGGGGCCAGAGACGTTCAAGTGGCTTGTGCCACCACTGGATGAAAAAGACCAGGCGCAGGACGAGGAGAGGATCTGTGGCTCCTAACATGCTGCAGAGGCTGAAGAGGGGGCCCGGACTCGAGGTGGGCCCACTGGCAGACAGAGTGTGAAACCCCAAAGGACCAGAAAAGGGGTCACAGAGCCTGAGGCTTGGCAGGACAGGCAGATGTTCATCACTTCCATGAAAGGAGAAAGAGAATTCAAGGTCAAGGAGGAGAGGGAGTAAAGGTGAAGATCATACTGGTTTGGGCATGGCAAGCCGGGTATGGCTAGAGCCCTAAACTGGTGCTCGGGAGGCACAGTGGGAGGGCGACTGGGAGGCAAGCAGGGCCCAGAGCAGAGAACCTGGGGGGCTCCGTGGGGGAGTCAGTCTAGGCTTGACTTGTAAGAAAGGAGTCACGAGAGCATCTTAAGTAGGAGACATGCAGAAGGCTCCTTCCTCAGACGGATCAGGTCAGATTGCAGGAGCAGTGGGCTGAGGGGGGAATGGCGACGGCGCTTCAAATCTGGGGTGACAAGAGGAAGCGGGGGCTCATGACCCAAATGGGAAAATGTGAAGAAGATCAGAGGTGGAGCGGGCTATGGGAAGGCCAGCGGTGCTGAAGGGAAATAGGAGGATGAGGAATTCGGGGCCAGAGACGTTCAAGTGGCTTGTGCCACCACTGGATGAAAAAGACCAGGCGCAGGACGAGGAGAGGATCTGTGGCTCCAGCAAGAACGCGCGCGAGTCGTGGAGGAGCCGCCACCGTGGAGCCCGAGGCCGAGTTCCACCGCAAGGGCAGCCTCACTCACAGCGCTGCGGCCGCTTCCGCAGCCCTTGGTGCTGGGTACTTCGCCATCTCTCATGATACAGACAGGATTTGCAGGAATCTCCTTCTTCTCTCCGGAAGTTTCCGTAACTACCTGAACTGTTACCACGCTCCCAGCAAGCCCCGAGGCCGTGAACGTGACGGGGAAGACATACCCTGAAAGGTCGTGAGCAGTGTCACACCGGCCATAGATGGACACACTGCGGCCGCCTTCTCCTCTCGTTTGGGGACGTCTGTGCACCATGTCGTGAGTAAACTCAGAGGTATATATGAGTCACCCCAAAATTCAACCAGGAAGGGAAGCATTCACTCCAAGAAGTTATTCTGTCTCTCCCTGGGCCATAGGAAATGATTCTGGCCTGGGTGCATGGCCTCAACCGGGCTACGGTGATGCAGCCTCAATGTGGGCTTTGCGCTGCTGGGAAGGAGAAATCTTCCGCACGGAGTTGCTAAGCGACCTGAGAATGAAGCAAACACCAGAGGAAAGACCTGAGAACTGGAAAAAGAGACTGAGCGTTCGCGGTACTGTTTGTCTCCGATCGAGCCGTGGCAGAAGAGGTATAATCCCGCACTTTTTACGTGAGCCAATAAACTGTTTTTTTTCTTTCTTAACCACTGGGCTGCCAGGGAAGTTACTGATTTTTCTTATTTAAGGCAATTTGCATTAGGAGTCTGCCCCTAGGGACCAAAATCATACTGAAAAACTCAGAAGGGTACTGCGTTCTCTAAACCTGACCCTTGAGGTCAGGCACAAGGATAAGATAAACTCAATTAATGAGTCTGATGGATGCAGACAGGGCCAAGCACTGAAGCCTGCCTGACCCACTCATGCATGAGGTGGCTGGTGGTCGACTCAAGCCAGCCCCCTATATAAACTATGATGATAATTTCTAATCACACCAATTGTTCCTGAACTGCTCACCTCTTCCCTTCTGCGGCTCTCCTTTCCTGACCATATCGTTTTCTTTTCAACTCCTTCGCCTGAAGACTTCACACCCGTTTTTCAGGCCAACTCTCTGGATTTGACAGCGGCCTTTGACGGGCTCTGTTCTCAGCTTTTCTCATCTCCAGAACCGTGCTCCATCAGCCCCAGCTGTGACCTGCAGAAGCCAGCTTTTGTGCCTGCCCACCTGGCAGAGGTGAGGGCCTGGGGGATACCCTGTGACCACAGGAGGCCAGAAACCAGCTAACGAAATTCAGTTGTTGAGTCCACTAGCAGAGTTGAGGGTCAGAAGCCTGGGAGAAATCAAGACTCTGCAGAGAACAAAAGCAAGCAGAGTTGAAGTGACTGGGCTCTGGAGGACAGCCACAAACAGAGCTGAAATGTTTCTGGGTTTTGTTTTTTTTACTGGGCACTTGTTCCTGGTGCGCAGCGGGATCAGGGCAGAGGTGAAGAGTAAGTTAGAAACACAAGGAGCAAGTGTGAGTTTGCACAGCTATGGCCTGGGGCATAATACTGAGCCTCCATTTCTACCTACTGACGGAACAGACGGAAGTCCAGGACCCAACCTCATCCGCCCCTGCACCTTTCCCTCTGCGGCCCATCATCTCTCTCCTGAGTTAACTGTCTGCCTCCTAACCAGCTTCCCTGCTTCCAATCTCTTCGCAACACGGCAGCCAGAAGGCTCTCTCTAAAATGTAGTCCGATCATGTTGTTCCTCCACCCAAAGTGAAAGGGAAGTCGCTCAGTCCTGTCCAACTCTTTGGGACCCCTCGGGGTGTAGCCTACCAGGCTCCTCCGTCCATGGAATTCTCCAGGCAAGAATACTGGAGTGGGTTGCCATTTCCTTCTCCAGGGGATCTTCCTGACCCAGGGATCGAACCCCAGTCTCCAGCATTGCAGACAGATGCTTTACCCTCTGAGCCACCAGGGAGACTTCCTCCATGCAAGCCTCCCACTGTCTCCTCCTCTCAGCACCGAGGCCTTGCGATGGCCTGCCAGGCTGGAAGGATCTGGCCCTCCCATGACCTTGCTGACCACACCGAGTCGTGCGTCCCCTCTCGGACTCCCCACCAGGGTCGCCGGCCTCCATCCTCTCCATGGAGGACCAGGCCCTCCTCTCTGCACTCAAATGTTACCTTCTCAGTGGGACGGCCACTCATGGCTCGGGTTATGTTAGGTGTGCCCCGACCCGCACCAGCCCTGCACTCCTATCCCCCTTCTCTGGTTGATCGTTTCGCGGTTATGGCCTCCCGACACACCCCATGAAATCGTTACGCCTTTCACGGAAAGTCAGCCTCCGCACGCCTGAGCCCCACAAAGGACTTAGACTTCTGTTTGCTGATGAAACTCACGTCAAGACAATGTCCAACACGTTCTAGGAACTCAAAGAAACATTTGTCTGGTGAATAAATTAATGTTAAAAGCAAAGCGATGCATGTGACCATGGATAAATGGAGGAGATTCTCTAACAAAAATGACCACCTCGGTTCAGGTTATTCAGCGGACGATAAGCATGAGTGAGGTGTGCTTGGGAATTTCAGTTTTCATTTTAAGAATTATATATGAGCTACTCTGGGCAACAGTCTGTCATACAAATGAGATATGTTGTAAAAAAAAAAAATCCTTAACTGAGCTATTTTAAAAATGAGTTTTTAAATGAATCTTTAAATATTAATATGGGATATTAATATTTGAAATTCATTCTTTTTCATAAAGTAGAGTTAATCTGGAGACTAGCATGGTTTTTAAGACCTTTTGCTAGCTAGATTTGCAAAGTACCACCATCAAAGCTCCAAACAGTCCGTGAACCACACTAATCTAATTAATGATGGATTTACTAATTTCTTTATTAAAATTCTGGAGGATATCTAGGTGATTCATTCAGTCAAAAATCTCGTCATTCTCAGGATTTCAAAGCCTTTCCTTTTTCACTAAAACATAAATATGCTTTATATCACTGCAAACATTTTTCAGTACTTTTAATAATGAAATTAAAATACCATTGATAGAAATTCCAAGTAAATTTCATCTTGCTTTCTCTGACACTCAGAGCAATGTGTGGCCTGTTTCTTTAGCAAATGACTGGGGAGAGGTCTACCTCCCCCTCATTTATATTTGCATTTCTATTTACTAGGATTATGGCTTGATATATGTCCTTCATAATTACATTTTATATTTTCCTAACTCAATAGATAAAGTGAGCTGAAGTTCTTATTTCTTGATTTTGAAAGAAAAACCTTTCAATGGCCCTCTTTCATATGGATGTTGGACAAACGATAAGTAAACAAATACATCAAAGACCCAAGAAAGAATACACATAATGCCCTTTCATTTTAAGAAACACACGTGATGCTAACCGGCTCACCAGCTACAAATGCTGGAAACGTTGATATGTATGGCCAGTGACCAAGTGACTTAATTCAGTGACATCTGTCACTGGGTGATGGAGAAGAGGTTACTGAGACTTTGACAAACTTTTGACTTTCCTGGTTTTTAAAGCTTCCCTTATAGCTCAGTTGGTAAAGAATCTGCCTGCAATGCAGGAGATCTTGGTTCGATTCCTGGGTCAGGAAGATCCCCTGGAGAAGAGATAGGATATCCACCCCAGTATTCTTGGGCTTCCCTGGTGACTCAGCTGGCAAAGAATCTGTCTGCAATGTGGGAAACCTGGGTTCAATCCCTGGGTTGGGAAGATCTCCCGGAAAAGGGAAAGGCTGCCCACTCCAGTATTCTGGCCTGGAGAATTCCATGGACTCTAGACCATAGGGTCTCAAAGAGTTAGACATGACTGAGGAAACTTCCCTTTCACTTATTGTATTTCAGCTGCACATATATTTACAATGACCTTTGTGTGCTATCTGAAAGTGCAATCGACATATTTATAGCACTCTTTTTATGACCTGAGGAGGGGAGCAAGTCTCTGCCCCTGATCTTCTGTCTGGATGGACTGGCCACGATTGGAAGATAAAAGTTGGGCATGTGTGGACTCTTCCCCAAACTGGGCTTGTGCCTAATTTAGTCACTACATACCTGCATGCTCCTACTCCTTGTCAACCAACACTTGCTCTTTACCAATGCAATCCCATAATTGAAATAAATGATTAATAACAGATTAAAGGGATTTCCACAAGGGTAGATTTAGAACATCAACTAGTGGAAATATTTAAAATGTTTGGAATTTGAGAAATCAATTAAGAGGTAAGGGCTTCCCAGGTGGTGCAGTGGTAAAGAATTCACATTCAAAGCAGGTTTGATCCCTGGGTCAGGAAGACTCCCTGAAGTATGAAGTGGCAACCCACTCGAGTATTCCTGCCTGGAAAATTCCATGGACAGAAAAGCCTGGGTGGCTACAGTCCAGGCGGTTGTAAAGAGTTAGACACGACTGAGCACACATTACATTATGTTCTTAAGAGGTAAGGAAGGATTAGTGAGTCTCTGAAGACCTGAATAATATTTCTGAGATCAGATCATAGAGGTTGCCACCTAATTCCTTCTCAGATGCTGTGGCTCAGGCCAGGTGATATTGAGAAGCACAGCTCTTTCTGTGACACTTAGAAGCCTTTGGAGAATGTCTGTCTTCTGCCCTATATACACTCAAATATACACCTAAAATCCGTTCAGTTCAGTCGCTCAGTCGTGTCCGACTCTTTGTGACCCCATGGACTGCAGCACGTCAGGCCTCCCTGTCCATCACTGCTTTGGCTCCATCCCTTCATTCTTTCTGGACTTATTTCTCCACTGATCTCCAGTAGCATATTGGGCACCTAATGACCTGGGGAGTTCCTCTTTTGATATCCTATCATTTTGCCTGTTCATACTGTTCATGGGGTTCTCAAGGCAAGAATACTGAAGTGGCTTGCCATTCCCTTCTCCAGTGGACCACGTTCTGTCAGCCCTCTCCACCATGACCCGCCTGTCTTGGGTTGCCCTGCAGGCATGGCTTGGTTTCATTGAGTTAGACAAGGCTGTGGTCCTAGTGTGATTAGATTGACTAGTTTTCTGTGAGTATGGTTTCAGTATGTCTGCCCTCTGATGCCCTCTTGTAACACCTACCATCTTACTTTGGTTTCTCTTACCTTGGGTGTAGGGTATCTCTTCACACCTGCTTCAGCAAAGCACAGCCACTGTTCCTTACCTTGGATGAGGGGTATCTCCTTACGGAGATATGTAATAATTACATCACATAATTTGGCTTCTAATTTTTAAAATAAACCTGTATAACATTTTATTTTATTAATATTTAAAAATTAAACTTGGCACACACATTTCTACAAATCCTCATAATTTTTTTTAAATTAATTTTAATCAGTGTATAGTTGCTCTACAATGTGTTAGTTTCTTCCTCTACAGCAAAGTGAATCAATCATACATATACGTACATCCCCTCCTTTTTGCATTTCCCTTCCAAACTGAATAGAGTTCTCTGTGTTTACAGTGGGTTCTTATTATTTATTTGTTTTATGCATAGTAGAGTGTATATGTCAGTCCCAGTCTCCCAATTTTTCCACTCTCCCTTCTCCACTTTTTAGCCATAAGTTTGTTCTCTATATGTGTGACTATTTTTGCTTTGCAAAAAAGTTCATCTGTACCATTTTCTAGATTACACATAGTAAGTGATATTATTCAATGTTTGTTTTTTCTCTTTCTGACTTCACTCTGTATGAGAGTCTCTAGGTCCATCCACATCCCTATGAATGGCACTATTTCATTTTTTATAATATTCCATTGTATACATATACCACATATTCTTTATCCATTACTCTGTTGATAGACGTTTATGTTACTTCTATGTCCTGGCTATTGTCAATACTGCTGTAATGAACACTGGGGTGCATGCATCCCTTCAAATTGTGGTTTTCTCTGGATATATTCCTAGGAGTTGGATCACTGAATTATATGGTAGTTTTAGTTTTTTAAGGGACCTGCATACTGATTTTCATAGCCGCTATACAAATTTTTATTCCCCAAACGTTTAATTGTACCTTGTCCTTCCACTATTTTATAATTTATAACACCTTGTAATTTTTTACTCCCTCTTGGGAGTTTCTCAATGAATCTTAAGCTTTTTGAAGGCAGAATCCAGGTCTCTTTCTCTCTCTCTTTTTATTTATTTTTTTTACCATTGAAACCCTAGCAACTATCAATGTCTGATACATTCTGTGTGCCTCAAATGTTTGTTAGCTAATGAATTAAGATAAAAAAAGAATAAAAGGAGTGCATTTATCTTGAAATTGCTTTGTATGTAGACAGAGCCATGTATTTTTAAAAACAGCTTTTAATAATGAAATGTTACTGAAAAGTAAATAGGTTAACCAAAGAATATAGCTTAAAAAGCTCATATTAATAAGATAAAAAAATCTTGCTCATAGCAGGAAGAATATTAAGGTAAACTATTTGTCCATATGCTGAAAAATGTAGTTTAAATTTCTTTCTCATCCTCAGTTTAAACAGGAATTAAGCAAATTGTAGTTCCCCCTGAGGTCAAACCAGACTTTTCCTTGAAAGTGAATCAGTTTAAAGTGGAAATGAATTCCCTAGCCTCTAGTACTACGTTTTGGACTTCATTTTAGCAAATTTAATTGTTTCCTTTATAAATTCACCCACATATTCAATATTTATCATGCATATAATATTGTGCTATCTTGTAGAAACTATTGCTATATAGTAGGCATGTACTTTATGGTACTTTACAGAGTGTGACTGTATATGTCAAAAATAGAAATACTTTTCTGACATTAAAATGTTCTTTTATTTGAGTCATTAGTCTTTCTGATGTGTTACCAGCAGAGCATGAGTTATATGAGTAATATAAATGGTGCTGAAGGCTACAAGGAAATTTGGAAATTGAATTGGAAATTGAATATTACACCATTTCCAAATTTCCTTGTAGCCTTCAGCACCATTTATATTACTCATATAACCCATGCTCTGCTGGTAACACATCAGAAAGACTAATGACTCAACATTTTGATGTCAGAAATGTACATACTCAGTGTCTGCTTCTTAGGATTCCTGTAGAGATTGCTGCTCAAAACCAAACTACTTAGCATTTTAAAAATTTTATTAGAAAGAAAATCTATGAATTCACATTCATGGTTGCTGTTGTAAAACTTAATGTCAATTTGGTAGAATATTCTATGTATGAAATAAATGGTACTAGGTTATATTTTTCCCCTTTTGTGCAGCTATTTCTGTTCCATTAAATGAAAAATACTATAAATTTCTGTAGTTAATTTCTTTATCCCTAAGTAGTTCTTACTGAGCTCATCCAAAATGTCATTTTGACATTTGTCTGGTGGGCTACATAGTCCGTGGTGTCACAAAGAATCAGACACAACTGAGTGACTAACTCTAATCAATGTTGAGTTCTAGTTACATTTATCTGTCAGCTGAAATAACTTTCCTACTGCACAATTTCTTAATGGCATTTTTCATCTGAACATTTCTCAAGGTATAAATTAAGGGGTTTAACATGGAAGTTATCATAGTGTAGAATACATCAACTGCTTTATCAATAGGTAAAGTAGCTGCAGGTCTCATGTACACAAATGTGCAGGGTACAAAGAATAAGACATCCACTGTGATGTGGGAGATGCAGGTGGAGAGGGCTTTGTGTCCTACCTCCAAACTGTAGGTCTTTAGGGAGTAAAAGATGGCCACATAGGAGACAAGCAAGAGAAGGAAGATCAACAGACAGATTAAACCCCTGTTGGCAGCAACAAAGAGCCCTAGAGTGTGGGTATCAGTGCAGGCAACTTTGAGCAAAGGGTTCAGATCACACATAAAGTGATCTATGACATTAGAGCCACAGAAGGGTAAGTGGAAAATAAAGAGGATCTGTATGAATCCATGAAAAAAGCCTCCCACCCATGCCACTACCACTAGGAGCCCACACACCCACCAGTTCATGATGGTTGTATAGTGCAAGGACTTGTAGATGGCCACATAGCATTAATAGGCCATCACGGTGAGCAGGATTATCTCAGCACCTCCAAAGAAATGTTCCCCAAAGATTTGGGTCATGCAACCATTAAATAGGATAGTCTTCTTTTCATAGAGTGAATCTGCAATCAGTTTGGGGGTACTTACAGAGGAATAGCAGGCATTAACAAAGGAGAGATGGGCCAGGAAAAAAGTACATGGGAGACCTCAGTGATGAACTGACATTGATGGTGACCATGACGAGCACATTCCCTACCACTGTGGTGAGGTAGATGACCAGAAACACAGCAAAAGCAATTTTCTGCATCTTTGTATTCTCTGTGAGCCCCAGAAGAACAAACTCTGTCATGTTCCTATTCTCCATGTGCTTCATATAACGGTTAATTTCATTACCTGAAAGAAAACCACAATTTTCATTCATGCAACTTTGAATTTTTTACACTCCATTCCAATAAGCGATGAATGCCCAGGATACAATGAGTGTGGGTTCTTTTGAGTTTATTTGACAAATAAAACATTCTAAGATTTTAAGATTACTCCTGTAACCACATATTAGAGAGACCTTCATCTTCTGAGATATCTCAAGTTACTACTAAACTGAAGTAGATTTCCTAAATAATGGCAGATATGTCTGAAAGGAGTTAGAAAATGGACATAAAACCCATGAATAGAAAGTTTAGGAAGTTTCTTCTTACTCTCTAATAAATGGGGAATTTTGGAAGGTTGTTAATATGAGTAGAGGGATGAAAGGAATTTGATCAAGAGGGAATTTTATATGTTATCCTAGTAAAGATCTTTATGTATCTTAGATAAAGCTGGCCGAGGTTCACTAAAGGGATGAAAGATGGAGACAGAAACTTCTTATAAGAGTTGGAAAAGGAGTAACAGGAAGATGGTGATGGGGATATAAAAAATGAATACAAGAGCTAATTAAAAGTATTTATAATGCATGTTGACTAAATCTAATCACTTAGCAATAATGTAAGTCTTGTAAGTTAGTCTGTCAGTCATCTCCAGCTTTTTGCAAACCCATGGACTGTAGCCTGCCACGCTCCTCTGTCCTTCAAATTCTCTAGCCAAGAATACTGGAGTGGGTTGAAATTTCCTTCTCCAGGGGAATCTTCCCAAACCAAGTATCAAACCCAGGTCTCCTACATTGCAGACAGATTCTTTACCACTGAGCCAACAGCAAAACCCATGAATGATTGGCTAGCTTTGTAGGTTAGTGGTAAAAAATCTTCCTGCTAATGGAGACAATGTCATGTTCAGTCCCTGGGAAGATTTGGGAAGATCTCCTGGGGAAGGAAATGGCAACCCACTCTCATATTCTTACCTGAAAAATCACCTGGACAGAGGAAACTGGCAGGCTACAGTCCATGGGGTTTCAAAAAGTCAGACAGGATTCAGTGACTAAACAGCAACAAGAATGAATGATTGTTGTGTGCATGGTGTAGTAGCACATGTTTCATACCCTCACTTCTTTTTCTTAGCAATAACAACCTGTGCAGTTGGTATCATATCATCCATTCTGCAGGTGAAGAAGCAATGTCATAGACTAGTGTTAGCAGTTGTAATAACAATGCTTACACTAAAACTGCACACTTAATGTGGCTTTAAGTGCTTATGCAGACATGTAAGCCTCAGTCCAAACTTAAAAGATCCTCACTACTATCATTTTTATACTGATTTTATACATTAGGAAAGAGAAGCATAGAGAAATTTAGAATTCTGTCCATCACCAAGTGGTTAACAATGGGCAGGGCCAAAATTAAGTCTCAGGTTAATCTTATTTATTAATTTTCCCTTCAAAATTTTAACCTATGCTCAACATTGTTAAGTTATGATAGACAATGTTGAGCTAGTAATCTAATTTTGATAGCAATTCAAGTTACTTTAATACTACTTCAGAAACAAGTTTATGCAGAACGATTTCATCAGCTCACACACATACACACACACACACACACACACACACACACACACACACACACACACACACACGAGGACATCTTTGAACTCTCCAAAAGTAAGTAAAATGTGATATTGCATTCATTGAATGGTCCTTCCATCTTGAGTTTTCCCTCAGGCCTAACTCCATTCTTCCATTCCAAAGACAGGAACACCAGATTTTTCTGTGAAATGTTAAAAAATAAATATTGTTTGAGTATCAGAAAAACCTGATTCAAATCCTGGTTCTTCTGAATGCAACCTCTTTCATCTAAGGTACATTTCTTTGTCACCTCATACCCTTGTTTTCTCAGCTAGAAATTTATAATAATGATACCCATCTCATAGATCATCATAATAATTGAGGGAATATGTATGAACACATCCACCACGGTGTCATGGATGCAGAAAACGAGCTTTTAGTTACTTCTGTAACTGTGTATACTCCTGTGGGATAGGAAGAATTAACAGTTGGAGTAGTAATGCAGAGAACTGCTTAACTGTGCAATGAGCTCCAGAAGAATCACCACCAATTTTACTCTCAAAGATGCAGTGGAGACTCATCTTATCCTTAGCAAATTTTCTCATGAGAGCCTCCATATTTGTGTTTGATGAAACTGCTGAAGTTTTATGTCACTAATATTTGTAATTTCCTATTTTATATATGTGAAATGTATTTAAATTTTGTTTTAATCCTCAATAGTTTGGCTTACTAAAAGAGAAGTCTCACGACAAAGCCTAGTTCATGAAGTCAGAGAGCTGGGCACCTACAATTTGTTTAACCTCTATGAGCCTTAAAATATCCAACTTTCAAATTAAGTTAATAATATCACCAGCTACCTTTTGAAAAATTGGAATGAAGATGAAATGTTCTCTGACCATATCTGAAAAGTGCTGAAAAATAATGAGCATTATACATGGGAAGTAATAATCTATAATAAATATTGGTATTATTGAAAAACTTACCTCAGCACTCTTAGATGATTTTAGTGACGTTTGAGGTGCCCAGAAAAAAAAAAAATCCTGTATTCAAACTGACTGATTCTTGTAATAAGTAACTTTCAGTATGAAAAATGTCACACTTGAACAGAGCCTATTCACACAACTAACTGAAATGAGCAATTGTTAAGAAATTGTATACCTTCAATATGTGTACTTTTAAGGAATATTGATTATACCTCAATAAATCTGTTTAAAATAAATAAATTTATATTAAAAAAATTAAAACCTTTTTAGAAATCAAAACCTTTCCACCTAGCTTAAAGACTCAAAATTTAATCAAGATCTGTTGAAATCTGTTCACTTGTTTGAATTTAGAAGAGGTACACTTGAAACACTATGGAAAAGTGATCTTAAACAAATCTCTCTGGTCCCACAGGGCAAGAGGCAGAGAGTGTGGAGGAAGCATATTCAAATGGTTCACTGTGCTCATGATGAATCTTGCTTTGGAGAAATGAGCTACAAGACCAGTCATTTTCACCTTGTCCTTTATTGCTGTTTACAGAGATTTCCCTAAGGTTCAGGAACCTTGTCTTGCAGTTGTTACTTTCTCTCCTAGGAATTATCTCCTCTGATGGAAAGGCTTTGCCTTAGAAGCAGGTGTTTAGGAGTGACATATTAGAGGTTCATCCATTCTTTAGCAAACAAATTCTCTACACAAGAAACTAAGTTTATGGGAGTCCTTTTGCCTGACCCTGGATTGTTAAGAAAAATGAGCATCGTGTAATAACAAGGGGGCACAACCCCAGTGTGTGGACCTGTGATGTAATTTCCTCATTGAATCAAGTCATAGAAGAGTTCCTATTTTATTGTGAATGCTAAACCCTTATTGGAAACCACAGCTGATTACTTGAGAGCCAGATCAGTGAGGGTACAAAATTAATGAGAACCATTTGAAGTTCTTGACTCTGAAACTGTTTTTCTCTCTCTGCCTCATTTTTTGAAGTATCACAGAGAAAAAAAATTGTGTATGTGAAGGTATATAATGATATTTTGATATAAGTATTCAAACTGTGGTCCTGGAGATGACTCTTAAGAGTCCCTTTGACAGCAAGGAAATCAAGCCTGTCAGTACTACAGGAAATCAACCCTGAATATTAATTGGAAGGACTACTGCTGAAGCTCCAATACTTTGGCCAACTGATGTGAAGAGCCTACTTACTGGAAAAGACCTTCATGCTGGAAAAGATTGTGGGCAGGAGGAGATGGGGGTGACAGAGGATGAGATGGTTGGATAGCATCATCAACTTAATGGACATGAGTTTAAGCAAACTCCTGGAGATAGTGAAGGGCACAGAAGCCTGGCATGCTGCAGTCCTTGGGGCTGCAAAGAGTTGGACACGACTTAGCAACTGAACAGCAACAACAATATACCTTATTAAGTAATTGTCACAATCAACTATTTTATATATTCAATACTTACATTGTTACTAATTTTTCTTTGTTTGGTATTTGGTGATAACACTTAAGATCCACTCACCTAAGAAATTTCAAGTGTACAATGCAGTATCGCTAACTATAATAACATTGCTATAAAAGAGATTTTCAGAAATTCTTCATCTTCATCTTGTATAACGGAAACGTTATTTCCCTGATCAACATCTCCCTATTTCTTGCTCCTCAGTCTTTCACAATCACTACTCTACTTTCTGGTTCTATAAGTTTGACTTTTTAAATTTCATATGTGAGATCCTGCATTATTTCTCTACTCCCTCTTGCTAATTTTACTTTGTATAACATTACCTAGGTTTATTCATGTCACAGATTACTTTTCCTTTTCATGAAGACTACATGACATTTTATGATATTCTAAATATACATCACACTATCTATTCATCCATCAATGACTGTATGAATTGCTTCCATAGCCTGGTTAATGGGAATAATCTGCAATTAATATGACTGCAGCTATCTCTCTGAGATATTATAATTAATTTGAATTACTTTGCATATGCACCCAGAAATAGGGTTGATGGATTAAAAATAGTTCTATTTTTATTTTTGGAGGAATCATCCTGCTATTTTCCATAATGGTTGTGCCAAAGTATTTCCCACCAAGAGTACAAAAGGGTTCCCTTTTCTCCACATCCTTACCACTGCTTTTTATATTTTATCATTTTGATAATTATCATACTTAAAAATGTGAAGTGATACCTTACGATGGTTTGAATCTGCATTTTCTTGATTATTAATGATGTTGAACACATTATTATACAACTGGTGATCCTTTGTATGTCTTCTTTTGAGAAATGTCTATTCAGGTCCTTTGCCTATTTTATTTAAAATTTGTTTTACTTCCAGTTTATTTATATGTAATTGACATATAGCACTGTATAAGTTTAAGATGTAGATCATAATTATTTGATTTACAGACACCATGTAATGATTGCTACAATAAGTTTAGTGAACACTTATCATCTGATGCAGATAAAAATTAAAGAAATAATTTTGTTTGTGTGTGATGAACTCTTAGGATTTATTCCTTTAAAGACTTTTGTATATAACATACAGCAGTGTTAATTATATTTATCATTTTGTACATTTTATTCTTAGTACTTGTTTATCTTATAACTGGAAGTTTGTATTGACTTTTGACTTTCTTTCTGCATTTTTTCCCACTTTCTATATCACCTCTGGTAAGCACAAATGTGTTATTTTCTTCAATGAGTTTGTAAGTCTACAGTTTGTTTTTGAAGTACAGTTGACTTACAACACTATGCTATTTTCTGTTACAAAACAGTGACTTTTTCCTATACATTTCAAAATGATCGCTAAAAGTCTAATCATGATATGTATCATAAAGCTCTTACTTAGTTATTGATTATATTTTCCACACTGTACATTTTATCACCACAACTCATTTATTTTTCTGCTAGAAGTTATTCCTCTTAATTTTCTTAAACTATTTCTTTCATCTCCCCATTCCTTCTCCTTTGGCATCAAACTGCTTTTTCTCTGTGACTGTTCTATGTTTTACTATGTTTGATTATTGGTTTTGTTTTTTAGATTCAACATATACATGATTAGATTCAACATATACAGTATTTGTCTCTGACATTTCACTCAGCATAATGCCCTCTAGGTCCATTCATGTTGTCACAAATGGCAAGATTTAATTATTTTTCTTTTTATTTTTTTTATAATCGAGTAATATTTCATTCACTCCACATAACATATCTTTGTATCCATTCATCTATTTATGGGTACTTGGGGTTCCTTAAGGTCTGTGTTCTACTTGATTTTAGAAAAGGCAGAGGAATCAGAGATCAAATTGCCAACATCCACTGGACCATGGAAAAAAACAAGACAGTTCCAGAAAAACATCTATTTCTGCTTTATTGACTATGTCAAAGCCTTTGACTGTGAGGATTGCAATAAACTGTGGAAAATTCTGAGAGAGATGGGAATACCAGACCCCCTGACCTGCCTCTTGAGAAATCTGTATGCAGGGAATACCAGACCCCCTGACCTGCCTCTTGAGAAATCTGTATGCAGGTCAGGAAGCAACAGTTAGAACTTGACATGGAGCAACAGAATGGTTCCAA
Organism: Cephalophus harveyi; assembly: GCA_006410635.1. Classification (NCBI taxonomy): domain Eukaryota; kingdom Metazoa; phylum Chordata; class Mammalia; order Artiodactyla; family Bovidae; genus Cephalophus; species Cephalophus harveyi. Next base: position 34,885 of record SJYT01055912.1, on the reverse strand, counting down.
ATAGGAAAAGGAGTATGTAAAGGCTGTATATTGTCACCAGGCTTATTTAACTTATATGCAGAGTACATCATGAGAAATGCTGGACTGGAAGAAACACAAGCTAGAATCAAGATTGCCAGGAGAAATATCAATAACCTCAGATATGCAGATGACACCACCCTTATGGCAGAAAGTGAAGAGGAACTAAAAAGGCTCTTGATGAAAGTGAAAGAGGAGAGCGAAAAAGTTGGCTTAAAGCTCAACATTCAGAAAACGAAGATCATGGCATCTGGTCCCATCACTTCATGGGAAATAGATGAGGAAACAGTGGAAACAGTGTCAGACTTTATTTTGGGGGGCTCCAAAATCACTGCAGATGGTGATTGCAACCATGAAATTAAAAGATGCTTACTCCTTGGAAGAAAAGTTATGACCAGCATAGATAGCATATTCAAAAACATAGACATTACTTTGCCAACTAAGGTCCGTCTAGTCAAGGCTATGGTTTTTCCAGTGGTCATGTATGGATGTGAGAGTTGGACTGTGAAGAAGGCTGAGCACCAAAGAATTGATGCTTTTGCACTTGGTGTTGGAGAAGACTCTTGAGAGTCCCTTGGACTGCAAGATCCAACCAGTCCATTCTGAAGGAGATCAGCCCAGGGATTTCTTTGGAAGGAATGATGCTAAAGCTGAAACTCCAGTACTTTGGCCACCTCATGTAAAGAGTTGACTCATTGGAAAAGACTCTGATGCTGGGAGGGATTGCGGGCAGGAGGAGAAGGGGACAACAGAGGATGAGATGGCTGGATGGCATCACGGACTCGATGAACGTGAATCTGAGTGAACTCTGGGAGTTGGTGATGGACAGGGAGGCCTGGCATGCTGCGATTCATGGGGTCACCAAGAGTCGGACACGACTGAGTGACTGAACTGAACTGAAGGTCTTGGCTATTATAAATAATGCTATATGGATTATGTAATGGGTAACTGCACGGGAATAAGGTCGGTGAGGTTCCTCTCTCCATTGCTATTTCAGAGGCAGTACAGGTAACGAGTATTCATAGTTCACTTGGGTTTATCTTCCTATCATTGTTGTTGTTTAATCAGTAAGTTGTGTCCAATTCTTTGCGACCCCATGGATTATGGCATGCCAGGCTCCTCCATCCATGGGATTTTCCAGGCAAGAATACTGGAGTGGGTTGCCGTTTCCTTCTTCAGGAGAGCCTCCTGACTGAGGGATCCATCCCACATCTCTGGCACTGGCAGCTGAATTCTTTACCAGTGAGCCACCAGGGAGGCCCTTATCTTCCTGTGCGTGCTTAGTCGCTCAAGTGTGTCTGACACTTTTGTGATCCCGTGGCCTGGAGCCTGCCAGGCTCCTCCGTCCATGGGATTTTCCAGGCAAGAACGCTGGAGTGGGGTGCTGTTTCCTTCTCCGGGGGATCTTCCCGATCCTGGGATCAAGCCTGAGTCTCGTGTGTCTCCTGCATTGCGGGTGGATTCTTTACCCACTGAGCCATTGGGAAGATATTTTTCTATACAGTTATTTAAAACGCTTCAGCACATGTGATAATATCATATAGGTCTATAACTCATCTATTTAGGTTTATGTACATGCTATCGAAACACACAGCTAGCGTCAGTGAAATCAGTGCCTGTTAGAAATAGGTTCTCATTGGTATTAATAGAAGTAAATGTATTCAACACGTGTAAATTGGTTAAGAGTTTAAAGGCCCCCTTCCCCAGGCTTACATGAAGAATGTAAGAAAACTTAGTAAGGCCTATAGTCTGACCCCTTCTGAATGGCACCTGAGCCTTGATTCCTAAAAGGAACCTGCATCTAATGGTTGCTGGTAACAGCTAGAAGACAGAGTCTGGCCTCTGGGATTTTTAAAAAATAGTTTTGTTGAAGGAAAGTTTCCATAATTTTATGCATTACAATTTGATACAATTAGATGATTTTCAGTAAGCTTGTTGAATTGTGCATTCATCATCACAATTCAGTTTTAGAACATTTCTATCAATGATAAAAGTAATCATATGCATACTTGCAGTCAATTCCCACTCCCTGTCCCCTGCCTAGAAACCACTGATCTCTCTGCTTCTAAAGTTGCCTTACCTGGACATTTCATATAAATGGAATCATAAATTAAATAAATAAATAAATAAATAACGCTGTAATGAACATAGAGTGCATATGTCTTCTCTAATTGAATCTGAATGAATATGTCTTCTTTAGAAAAATGTCTATTCAAGTGGTCTCCTCATTTTGTAAAAACTGGAATGTTTGTTTTCTTGATGTATGAGTTGTGTGAGTTTTTTTTAAGATATATATAGTGGATATTAACCTCTTATCAAATATAGTTTGCAAATATATTCTCTCACTTAGTAGGCCTTTGGACTGCAAGGAGATCCAACCAGTCTATTCTAAAGGAGATCAACCCTGGGTGTTCTTTGGAAGGAATGATGCTAAAGCTGAAACTCCAGTACTTTGGCCACCTCATGCAAAGAATTGACTCATTGGAAAAGACTCTGATGCTGGGAGGGATAGGGGGCAGGAGGAGAAGGGGATGACAGAGGATGAGATGGCTGAATGGCATCACCGTCTCGATGAATGTGAGTTTGAGTGAACTCCAGGAAATGGTGATGGACAGGGAGGCCTGGCGTGCTGCGATTCCTGGGGTCACAAAGAGTCAGACACGACTGAGCGACTGAACTGAACTGAACTGAACTGAAATGAGTAGGCCTTTTGTTTTGTTTTTCTTTTCTTTTTTATTTTACTTTACAATACTGTATTGACTTTGCCATACATCAACATAGTTTCCTTCACTGTGCAAAAGGTTTTTACTTTAATGTATCCTCATCTTTTTATCTTTCCTTTTATTTATTTTTTCAAAGGAAACATATTCAAAAATTATTGCTAAGATCAATGTCAAAAAGTGTGCAGTCTATATATTCTTCCTTTTGTTTTGTTTTTCTTTTCTTTTTTATTTTACTTTACAATACTGTATTGACTTTGCCATACATCAACATAGTTTCCTTCACTGTGCAAAAGGTTTTTACTTTAATGTATCCTCATCTTTTTATCTTTCCTTTTATTTATTTTTTCAAAGGAAACATATTCAAAAATTATTGCTAAGATCAATGTCAAAAAGTGTGCAGTCTATATATTCTTCTAGGAGTTTTATCATTTAAGGTCTTATATTCAAGTATTTAATCCATTTAGATTTATTTTTGTGCATGGTGTGAGAGACTGGTTAATTTGATCCATCTTGTAGCTTTCCAGTTTTTCCAACATTGTTTACTGAAGAGAGTGTCTTTTCTCCTTGCCTCCTTTGTCATGGATTAACTGAGCATATAATTGTAGGTCCCTTTTGAGGCCCTCTAGTTAATTTCATTGATCATGGTATCTGTTTTTATGTCTAAGTCATACTGTTTGATTACTATAGGTTTGTAGTATAATTTGAAATCAGGGAGTGTGCTACTTCCACTTTGTTCTTTCTCAGGACTGTTCTGGCTATTCAGGGTATTTATATTTTCATATAAATTTCAGAACTATTTATTTTAATTCTGTGAAAAATGGCATTGCTCTTTTGGCAGATATTTCATTGAAGCTGTAGATTGCCTTGAATAATATTGTGATTTTAATAATATTAATTCTTCCAGTTCATGAACACGATATATATTTATATGTATTTGTATAGTTTTCAGTTTCTTTCATCAGTCTATTACAGCTTACCAAGCCCAGATCTTTTACCTCCTTAATTAGATTTATTCCTCAATATTCTAATCTTTATTATGCAATTGTAAATTGGATTGCTCTCTTAATTTCTAATTCTGATGTTTTGCTGCTGGTGTGGTGAAGACATGCAACAGATTTCTATATATTAATTTCATATTTTCAAACTTGACCAAATTCACTAATGAGCTATAGTAGGTTTTCAAACATTTTCTATTATATTGTCATATCAGCTTCAGTGACCATTTTATTTCTTCCTTTCTAATTTGGATTTCTTTTATTTCTTTTATCTGATTGCTATGGGTAGAATTTCCAGCAAACAATAGATGTGGAAAGAGTGAGCATCTTTGTCTCTTTTCCTTATCTTAGAGGAAATGCTTTCTGTGTATAACATTATACACTGAGTATAATGTTAGCTGTGGGAATATCATGAATGGCCTGTATTACATTGAGATTTGTTTCCTCTGTATATACTTTCTGAAGTGTTTTTGTCACAAATGGGTGAAGAGCTTTGTCAAAAGCTTTCTTCGCCTATATTAAGGTGATTAAAATTTTTTTAGTCCTCAATTTGTTAATATGGTATATCACATTGATTGCTTTGCTGATATTGATCTATCCTTATATCTCTGCTGCTGCTGCTGCTGCTGCTGCTGCTAAGTTGCTTCAGTCATGTCCAACTCTGTGCAACCCCATAGATGGTCATCTCACATGCTAGTAAAGTAATGTTCAAAATTCTCCAAGCCAGGCTTCAGCAATACGCGAACCGTGAACATCCTGATGTTCAAGCTGGTTTTAGAAAAGGCAGAGGAACCAGAGATCAAATTGCCAACATCCGCTGGATCATGGAAAAAGCAAGAGAGTCCCAGAAAAACATCTAGTTCTGCTTTATTGACTATGTGAAAACCTTTGACTGTGTGGGTCACAATAAACTGGAAAATTCTTCAAGAGATGGGAATACCAAACCACCTGACCTGCCTCTTGAGAAATCTGTATGCTGGTCAGGAAACAACAGTTAGAACTGGACATGGAACAACAGACTGGTTCCAAATAGGAAAAGGAGTATGTCAAAGCTGTATATTGTCACTAGGCTTATTTAACTTATATGCAGAGTATATCATGAGAAACGCTGGACTGGAAGAAACACAAGCTGGAATCAAGATTGCCGGGAGAAATATCAATAACCTCAGATATGTAGATGATACCACCCTTATGGCAGAAAGTGAAGAGGAGCAAAAAGCCTCTTGATGAAAGTGAAAAAGGAGAGTGAAAAAGTTGGCCTAAAGCTCAACATTCAGAAAACGAAGATCATGGCATCTGATCCCATCACTTCATGGGAAATAGATGGAGAGACAGTGGAAACAGTGTCAGACTTTATTTTGGGGGGGCTCCAAAATCACTGCAGATGGTGATTGCAGCCATGAAATTAAAAGACGCTTACTCCTTGGAAGAAAAGTTATTACCAACCTAAATAGTATATTCAAAAGCAGAGACATTACTTTGCTGACTAAGGTCTGTCTAGTCAAGGCTATGGTTTTTCCTGTGGTCATGTATGGATATGAGAGTTGGACTGTGAAGAAGACTGAGCACTGAAGAATTGATACTTTTGCACTGTGGTGTTGGAGAAGACTCTTGAGAGTCCCTTGGACTGCAAGATCCAACCAGTCCATTCTGAAGGAGATCAACCCTGGGGTTTCTTTGGAAGGAATGATGCTAAAGCTGAAACTCCAGTAATTTGGCCATCTCGTGTAAAGAGTTGACTCATTGGAAATGACTTTGATGCTGGGAGGGATTGGGGACAACAGAGGATGAGATTGCGGGATGGCATCATCAACTTGATGGATGTGAGTCTGAGTGAACTCCGGGAGTTGGTGATGAACAGGGAGGCCTGGCGTGCTGCAATTCATGGGGTTGCAAAGAATCGGACATGACTGAGCAACTGACCTGAACTTAACTAATCTCTTATGATCCCTTTTGCTTTCTGTGGGATTATTTGTAATTTATCTTTTTCAAATTTTTTTTAAAAATTGATTTGGGCCTTTATGAGTCTGGCTAAATTTTTGTCCATTTTGCTTATCTTTTCAATGAACCATGTCTTAGTTTCAATAATTATATTTAGTTTTAGTCTTTTTTCCCATATATTTCTATTCTGATCATTATGATTTATTTCCTTCTACTAAATTTGGGATTTATTTTCTTTTCTTGTTTCTTTTAGGTGAATTGTTAGGTTATTATTTGAGATTTTTCCTATTTTTTGAAATAGGCTTCTATTGCTCTAAACTTCCCTCTTAGAACTGCTTCTGCTGTCCCCTGTAGATTCCTGGAGGAAAGGACGGCAATCTGCTCCAATATTCTTACCTGGAGAATCCCCATGAACAGAGGAGCCTATAGACTATGGTCCACAGAGTCACACAGAGTAGGACATGACTGAAGCACCTAAGAATGTACACATAGTTTCTAAGTAATTTGGATTTTTTTTGTTTGTTTGTTTGTTTGTTTGTTTTGTTTGTCAGTCACTTCAGGCATTTTAAAATTTCTTCTTTTTTTCAGTGATTCATTGGTTGTTTAGTGTTATATTGTTTAGCTTCCACTTGCTTTTTCAGGTTTTTTTTTTTTTTTT